>JAEQBH010000332.1:0-370650 GCA_016808115.1 Tetrastigma voinierianum
AATGTTATCACTTTGTTAATCTGCACATAGTCCCTTGTAGAAACATGTTGGAGATGAAATGAATGAGAGGGGCGGTATCTGGTATGAGATGCGACATAAATTCACTGGACTACTCTAGTTATTCATGTCGTACGACGTTTAAACATGACTGAATTACAACATTAGATGTGAGAGGCACATGTGGTGGACCAGGTACCATGAACAACAATATTAGATTCCGTGTGGAATTTAGAACCACTGCTAGCTAGCTGGGTCCCCCTGCACTGATCAGGCTTGAGTTGCTTTCCCCATATTCCAAATCCTTCCAATCTCTCTCCAGATTAATATAAAATACTACTTACTACTACTACAGCACACAAATCATCACAATCCTGAAAGAAAATTTGAGTGGTGCACCCAAATTCTCCACCACCCAATACCCCCCATACATATCTCCTACCCAGTACCCTCCCTTTCATCTTAATTACTATTTCTTTAAAGCAGTAATCAAAAGATAGATAGATACCCCCTTTCCTCTTTCTTTATTTTTCATTTGTTTCATTTTCTCCTAAGAATATTAATCTTGTCTTTATTGACTGGTTATTTTACTGATCAGTTTAGACGGAAATCATCACTCTAGAAAAAGAATATCACCTCTTCAATTTATAAAATAAAATAAAATTATTGAATGTTTTACCAAGTTATCATCCCTTAAAAGTTGGAGATCCATCTAAAATCTTGTAACAAGGAAAGTAACAAGGGATGGCTATTGATAGCAATGCTGTAAAAGAGGTGGTACTGTTGTAGTACTGTCTTTAGGGGTAAGTCCTCATATATAAACAGTAACAAAGGTAAGGTAGGGTGAAGATGAAGTTCAAGGGACAAGGGCTGCTTATGATCAATATATAAATAAATTAAATGGTAGTGTAATGACTTCCAACCCTAGCTGGTTTCAGTCATCATCAACACCTTTTCAAAGGATTCAGTGGAAATTGCCTGATTCCACAGGAATTTGCTGATCACTTTTTCCACAATGCTTAATTAATTTGATTATGTTAGGATGATTAGGTCACCAGCCATTTAGCCAGTTCTTTACACTTTTTCTTACACCAACCCAAAATGAAAAAAACCCCACCATTGCCTAATTTTTCTTTTTTACTGATACAAATAAAGAAGGCATGAACACAACCATTTTCATGTCTCTACCTAACATTAATAGCTGATTGCAAGAGTTCTAATACAATACTTTAACTTATATTATTTTATCCATAATACTGTTTTTTTTTTGTTTAAAGAGCGTTTTACTAATCTCTTGATATTTTAATACATAAATAAGAAAAAAATTGATAACATATTTTTTTTAAAGTTTTTGGAAGAAATATCCATCAAGATATTTTATATATAACAAGTCATGATCTTTAAAACCTAATATTACTTTTTTATGTAGAAAAATCTCACAAACAAAATCAATTAAGTATTTTTATCTCACTTAAAGTCACTCCGGATGGACTTTTAGGGGTGTTTAGAATACTTCTTAATTTTGATATTTAACATTAAAAGATGTAGAAATCATTATGTCTGAATATTTTGAATATTTAAAAGAAAGATAATTACAGAATTTTGAGTTACATAAATAAATAAAATTTGTCCTCGTATTATTTTTACTTATTGGGAAACTTACCATAGTGATGGATGACGCTACTTTGTGTCTAAGACTCTCATAATTTTGGCTTTAAACCTGTGTTTTTCATTTCTGAACTAAAACTACTAATGTAAGATTTTAGGTACTCCCAAACATTACTATTTATTTTATGTCCCAACATCACTATTTATTTTAGCGTGTTCGGGCTATAAAAGCTCGCTTTCATAAGAAAATGGCTTTTATATTGGTTGAACGACGATTTCTATCCTTAAGACTACATTTTTTTAAATAAAATTCTTAATTCACATAAATCTTAAGATAAAATTAATATCAATATAAATTTATTCTCATATGAAAATTTATGAAAATTTCGACGAAATGAAAACAAGTGTGATGAGTCTGATGACTGTGCAACAATTGGTAAAATGAGGACGCAAAAGGCAAGTCTCCCAATTATTTTTCTAATCAATGGAACATTTTCCCTAATTGAGATTATGATATGAAATTTGTCGGGTTGCTCGAAGACTTGGTGGGGTCCCTCATTTTTCTGATAAGCTTCATGGAAACTTAAGATAAAGAGGATGCTTTTTTTTCTCCTTTACTTTATTTTTTCTTTCACTTTATTAATTTAAAGACCGATTGTAAGGTAACATTTTGATCTAATAATCCACCAAAACACGAAAAAGACAGTCAATAATAGTGTGTTATATATGAATTATATCATCTTCGTCATTTATCTTGATCTTCTTCAAGTTTAAACTCTTCAAATAATCTAAATTCTACAATATATACAAGTTTAAGTATTGACTTTTTTGTTTTATACATACTTACATTACATAAGGTAAACTTATTGTTAAATTTGATATGCATATGCTTTTGATTTGATTTGATGGGTATTAATCATCCATCACTTCACAGTTTGCCCCTAATTTGTAATTGTCATGCGTTCACTCATGGTGACCCCTTTTTTGGTCGGAAAAATGTCTGTCATAATTATGAGTGTAATGGTCTTTAAACCCATTATTCAATGGGTTCAAGGCTCGTTTGGCCCAAGAGCCACTTAGTCTATAATGTAAAGTTGATTCAAGCTTTATCTATCATATTAAATTGAAGAATATTATTTATTAATAGAATCTGAAAGCCTGTATATTTTTAAATGGCTAATTTCAATAATAATAATTTATTGTAATTATAATAATAATAATTTATTTTTGTTTTGGCTAAATTTCATAATATATTTTAAATTCTTAATATTATAATTATTTTTATTTAATGATAATTTTTCAAATTATTTTCATTCAATGATAATTTTTCAAAGATAAGTATTTTTCAAAAGATATATTATAAGGATCAATTTAATGTGCTTTTGAAAAATATAAAATATTTAAAAATTTTTAAAGTATTTAATCAATTTTATATAATTTTTTTTATGATATTTATACATATCCATCCACAATAAAATTTAATTACCCATATCTGAATCCTCTTGAAACCAATAAAACTGATATTTAAACATTAATGATCGGTTTCTCGACCCAATATCAATCATGAAAGTCCTGACATATAATTCCAATAATGATATAAGTCCATGTCAATGTTATCACTTTGTTAATCTGCACATTATTCCCTTGTAGAAATGAGATGCTAGTTGTTTAAATTCCACTCCCTGGGCTACTCTACTTATTCATGTCGGACGACGTTTAAACATGGATGAATTACAACATGCGGCGGACCAGGTCCCATGAAAGACAATATTAGATTCCGTGTAACTGTTTCTAGTACAGCTAGCTGGGTCCTCCTGTACTGATCAGGCTTGAGTCGCTTGCCCATATTCCAAATCCTTCAATAGATCTCTCCATTAATAGTGGGGTACTACTACTATTACAGCACATTATATCACAATCCTGGAAGGAAATTTGTAAAACTTAAATTTAAATCGCAAAGGCAGTTGGGTAATTTATTCATCAATATATTTAAAGTTCGAGATTTTTCTAGATTTGACGACGAAACTGATTTCACCGTGACCATCCACAAACGTTAACTAATGACTTCGTCAAAATTCGACATCACAAATTTTACGTTAAATAACGCACATGCGACACACGACATCGCGACACATGCCGTGACACGTATGAGTTAGTGATGTGGAGAGATGCAGACACATGACAAGCCATGAGAAAATGGCTCGCTTGATTGCCATGGCATGACTTCTAGCCTGGGCCTCCGCTAGCTTTGCGAGGGCAAGAAGGAATGAAGTAAAGAATGGAACAAAGAAGAAAGAGTGTTAGAGGAAAAGCCCAATATAAAGGTTAAAAGGAGAAGAAAAAAGAAGAAAAGAGAAAGGAAAGAAGGAAAGAGAGGAAAGGAGGAGGAAAACTGGAACCAACATTGTGCAAGGAGCAGAACTGGACGACAAAGGAACCAGAACTGCGCTATGAGAGGTAGGTTTCCTCCTACCCGGTTATTTTATGCCTAGGTGCCACGTAATGGTTTGAATCTGCTTCACCTAATGTGGCAAAATTTAATGTGTGTGGCTCGTTGTTATTTCAGATGACTACAAACCTAAGCTTACGGGTTTGGGATTGTCCAAGACTCAACACTATGTTTCGACTCAAGAAATCCCGAGCAAAATGGCAACGGTAGCCCAAATTTCAGACTCAGAATTGTCACATCAACTTCTGACGGCCATAACTTTCTCGTCCGAACCCGAGACTGCACGCTCTATACTCTACCGAAAGTCATGATGAGTTCAGAATTTTATAAGATAAAGTGCTCAACCAAACTGTGGCTAAACATCGGGCCGGGTCACTGAAGTTGAGGAAACGGTCCGTCTATTTCCGTGAACTTCTATTTTCGTAACCTAGCTTGTATCCGGAACTGGGTCGCTATGAGACCAAAAAGAATATGTTATGATGTTTGAAAACATATCGATAGCACTGACTTTTCGACTAAGTCCGTGATTATTTTCAAGGCCAAGCATGGCCTGATTATGGTCTGGAATGACCAATGTGTGTTATTGTCAGAATCAATAACATGCTAAATGTGCGAAATTACGTGGATATATGTGTGATAAAAATGAAATAATTATATGTATTAAATATAATTTATCCACAGACACTTGGACATGTAGTGTAATAGATATGTTCGATGTGACACAGATGTATATGTAGGCATGAAACGCGTGCAATGACATTTGCATTGCCATTACGCACTTTATTACCACGCCGAGCCCGTTAGTGTGATGGCCTGGGGTCGGCCACCGCGGTTCGTGTTCGATAAAGATGGTAAATCGACATCGCGGTTTGGTGTCTGGCGTACGTCGTGGAGGATGACATTTAATCGACACCGTGTTGGCGTTCGGCATGGAAATTAATAAATGACAACGCTCCAAATTGATTTCCTCACGTGCATAAAATACACACAATTTCGCAAGCCAGCGGCGTAAGACGGGCAGACCCCCAGGTGAAAGCACCAAATTTTATTCTCGGGTCGCATATACGATTGCTTATGAAAGTTCGCGAAAGTGTCGGCCAAAGCTCGGGCGCAGGAGACTCCCTGGGGGCTACCCAAATAAATACACAGATTTGATAAATTAAAATTGGGGAGGGTCGGTCTAATGGTTTAAGCCATCAAGTGAAGCACCAATAATCAAGGTTTTTCACACTTGGCATATGCAAAGCGAGGAGTCGCTGAGGGACTCCGTGGATTCGAGTCACGAGGGGCATACTATATTCATGACATGATATCTGTGCACACATAGTATAGGTACTGAATGCGTGTGATTGTATGTATCGCATTACATTGCCATTTTTAAAGCGAAAGAAATTTCTATAGGAGTGATATCTACAGTTTTCACACCTTATTGTGGGACCAATCTCTTCTGTGTACATTTACACGATTCCCCGAGGCCTCGTGAGTACTAAGAAGGCCTGTCGTGGCCTTGAGAGTGCATTTTGCAAATATATTAGAACAATCTAGCTTTAATATATTTCGCATGTAAAAGTGTAAAGGAGTCAGACATCAAACTCTCAGAAAATATTATAAGAATCAGGAGTATTTGTAAGAAAATACACGTAGTGCTACCACGAATATTCCGAGGGTCAATAGAGTTGTCACCCTGACCCCGCATTTCTGAGTGTCAGCAGCATGGCATATGAGTATACTGACCCATTGGGAGCGTCACAAAATTCGACCTACGCACCCAAATTCTCCACCACCCAATACCCCCATACAGAGCCCCACCCTCCCTTTCACGATAATCATACCACTGTGGGAATCGAATAAAAAGTCTCATCGATCACTGCTGTGGCTTGGCCCGACAAATTATCCAAGAGCCCTTCACCACCAATAAATCTAATCTGCCCCTACTCACATCTGATCTCGCAACACGTAATGACCAGCAACTCGCTGATCTAGTCTTCGAAGATCAATTTCCTTCCTTGCCAAGACATGGAGAAGAAACAGAAGAGCAGATAGACGAGGAACGTAGGATCGCGCCGTACATCTACGTTGGTGAAAATGACCGCCAGGGCTTAGTTGAAAAGGCGCGATCTCGCAAAAAGACAACAAGATGCGAGTCACAGCGATCCGACCACCAGAATAAAGGAAAGGAGCCCATCGTCTCTGACAACGTGGACACCTCAACGGACGACGAGCTATCCTTAAGCAGTTCGCCAAACCTCTCCCCAACAAAAAGTAGCAGGGTCAGATCGCACAAGAGACGCTTTCATCGCCCAGCATTCAGTAATGTCAATGGTGGCACATTCTGTCGGGTGAGAAGAGAAACAGGCCGAGGGATGAACCATCCAAACGGAGTGCCTAGGAACATATCTGCATTACACGCGGGCATAACACCGCCCATGCCCCTAGTATACCCCACCTTTGGGACAGGGCCTGCGCTCTACATACCGCCTACAACCATTAACAAAATACTCCAGAATACTGACATATTTCAGATTTCTGCTTTACTTCGACATATCTGAAATATTTAAGACATATCCATGATATTTTCGACAAAAATATCTAGTTTAAAATTAATAAAATTCTTTATCAACTATATAAAAGACATAAATAAGCAAATATACACTTATTGAAAAACAATATTCATTATAATTTATCGAGAAATTACATTACAATAGTAATTTAAAACCAAAAATGAAGACCGATGTGGCTCAATTACATTATTCACGGCGGATCCCATCTTTTACAAGATAATATTCATAATAAGATCTTTAAAATATCGAGATAAATCAAAGAAAAAATAATTTGAGAGTTAAATGAACTGATGTGTATGGATGAGTTTGTAAAGAGATCAGAGTGGATTTTACGAAAGTATTTATAGAATTTTTTAGAGTCAAAATAGTCATTACCGAGTATTTTAATGGATATTTACCGATATTATAATTTGAGATACTCAATATTTTACCGATATTTTTTCAGAAATTCTAGCACATGCGCGCTTGAGATAAAGGTGAGACTTTTTTTTTCCGAAAAAAGGCTAAAAAATCGGTGATTTTTTCATTTTATTGGCGATTTATTTGGCTAAAACGCGCTTGTGACGCGTGTGCTCCACAGTCGTGATTTTTCGGTGGAAAATAGGTATTTTCCAATTATTCGGCGAAAAATAGGCGATTTTACCGATTTTTCGCTGATTTTTTGACTTTCGATTATCTTTTGCAAAAATCTTTTCCATGCCGGCCAAAAACCGATTCGTTGATATTTCGTCGAAAATCCGATTTTGTCCTCACATCGTTGATTCAAAGCCCCGACGATGCTCTCGTCCATAAAGGGCAATACATCCTCTCGACACGAGCCACACCAAAGGTTCGCTTTACTGCCAACTTTATGTTCGATGGTTCTAACGACCCTTATGATCACATGCTCCATTACAACCAAGCAATGACTCTAATCACGCGAATGACCATCTATTATGCAATCGCTCGCCAAATTTCCACAGCCTGTATAGATCGGGTTCCATAAGCTCCCGGGCCAGAATTCAATAAATTCGTCAATGTTTTGGATCGTATTCATCTCTCGCATCTTGCTCGGGCACGATAAGAGGAATATTAATTTCTTTGCAAACTATCAGGAAGTAGAGGAGGAAACTACATAGACTTCACTAGGAGGTTCTAGCAAGCCATTCAAAGAGTAGGTTTATAGTACAAGAAATTCTTCACAACTTCAGAGAAGCTTACACATCTACCCTCTTCCATTCACTGCTCTCACCGCACCGACCGTAACACTCGAAATATACCCTACCGCTGACATCATAGTGGTTTAATAAAAATTAAATATGAATTTTCGGGAAATAAAACGAGAAACCCGAAAATTAATATGAGAGCAAAGGGTAAATATGTAATTTACCACTTGGGACCTAGTGGTCATAAAAGGGAAAGACTAGGGGTTAATGTATGAAATGTTTGAAAATGAAATGCAAATAGGAGTTATGTGCTTAAGGGTAATTAGAGAGACTTAAAACCAAAATGGGTTTTATTTGTCTTTACTAAACATGGTATTCCTAACTCAAAATATGGATAAGATTCAATCAAGCTCTCATTTTCAGAGACCAAAACGTAGTAAAGAGGAAGAGAAGGAAAAGAAGAAGAGGGAAGAAGAGAAGAGAAGAAAGAAGCATGGTTAAGGAAGAGGAGTTCGGCGAAGATTCAAAGGGTATGGAATCTAACATTTTAGTATGGATTATTTGGATTTTCTCAGATGGATACATGCTCGTGGGTCAGGAAGGTTGTGCAAACCTAACCCTGTAATCGAATTTTCAGATGTAATAAAGAGTACGGAATTGAATCAAGATGTGGAATCCTCCTTTCAGGTCGGATTCATGGTTTAATTTGCTAAGAATTATTTGGGTTAGAAACAAACCCCAACTAACTTCTTGTGTGTTGCTCAGGTACGGGTTACTTTAATCTATATTAGAATTGTTTTGGGAGTGATTCATGATAAAGCCTGCCAAAGATATGACAAAGAATACCAGTGATAATGTGTTTACAAAGATAATATGGAGTGGTTTGATGTGTAGCATTGATTATCGAGTTGATTCAGAAAATATGGAAAAATGAGAGAAACCACCTTTATGGGAAATTTCAAGGGGTGGTACGGACTAAGTGTTCTCATCTTGACTGTACCGCATCTAATGCTCTATTTTAGACCGTTGTTCGGGATTTTCATTCATAACTCGTAATTCTATCCGATTTGAGTGATTCAAGTGGTTGGTTAAAATAGACTCAAGGAGAACAAAATACCGGAATATGACTTCACCAACTCAGCGCCCGTAAATTCGCCAAAGGCATGCTCAAGCCAATTTCGTTAAGTTTCAATGATGTATAGTCTCGCGATAGGATAACTGGAGTTTCATATCCGATTCAGCGTATTCCAATGAGTATTGAACCTTTGAAAATCTTTAAATTTTCAAAGTTATACAAAGAATCAGTATTATAGAATAAATTTAAAATGGGTATTTCAAACTCCGTCCTCAATAAATGGGCAATGACTAGTTTGGCATGAAAACGCCATAACTCGAGTTTCGACGATTCAATCGAATATTCACTTCTAAGTCAAGTAGACATCAGGCGAATAAGAATACATGAATGGATGTAATGATATGGTGTCAGTACTGAAAGATCACAACCCTGGATTAACCTCACGAATCCTACACCCTTGCAGACTCCAACGATATAGAAACTTTTCTCAAACAATCACAAACTAATGGAGCGAACCCTTTACAACTTTAACATATCTTAGAAAATAATGCAAAGCGAAGTGGTAAATTTTTTTTTTTTTTTTTCAAACACTTAGATTTTTCAAAAAATCTACGAAGCCTCTCTGCTTCTGACTTTCCCAAATTCAAATTTACAAAAACCCGTGAAAACATTTAAAATACATTCTCAATCCTCCGCTGACTCGTCCACAACTCCAATCAAGCACAATATATATAATATTATACATTTATTCACTTCAATCGGCCAAAACATTCAAAACTTCTTCAATTCCATGCACAGCTTTATAAAAATCGGCTCGAAACACTTAAGCTTTCCACCGCCACGACTGGCCCACTCCAAGATCAAAGCCCACGAGTTCCTTTTCAAAATATATACATATATACATGACAGCTATTCAATATATAATACAAATATATATATAAGAATACACTATTGCTCTCACCTACGACTCACGCTACAGGGGGATACTCACGAAGACCTATCTCAGGTCCCGAAAATGTTTTTGAAAAGATACTTCAAAGATGAAAGTTAAAGGAGCTCAAATGGGTTTATTACACACATAATATTTCAAAGATATATCAAAGAATAAATACTTATACAATTAAAATCAATTTATGCTTTAAACTTTCTTTCAACTGAACCTGTGCAGAAACACACCGAATACTTCAAGACTTGGCCAAAGTGAGGACGCCTAACTCAAACATAATCCATCATTAGCCATGGAACTCACGCCAGATAGTATCTAGCCATAGCACCTTATCACGCAAAGGCGATATTACGCTAAAAATCTATTTCCTCCCTATGTTAGCAACCATAATCTTTTCCTCAAATCCTACGCCATGTACCTCACCGATATCAAATATAATAATATATATATTACAGTAAGAACCATCAAGAAATATTTATTCAAAATATATTTGCAATCCATTTAAATTCTCTTTACTTATCAAGAAACACATATATACACAAATATGTTATATATAAACATTTACATTAAACTTTTCATTTTAACATTAAAATCGCTCACTTAAACTCAATTTCAAAACATCGCTTACACTAATCGCTCACCGCTCAACTTCGCGCTTCTCGTCGAATTCCTAAGCCTATCCGAGAAGTCCTTTTCTGCTTATTTTTTCAAGAAACCAGCCACCAAACATTAACCACAACTTACTAACCTTCATACACATTCATTTTCACCCAACCAATCAAATCAAGATTACTTTAATCCCATTTAACTACACTTTAAAACATGTAACTGCTGAAATGACCAAAATACTTTACTTTACAAAACGACCCACGCCCTCAATTCAAATCCTTTTCTTTTCTAACCAACCCACGCATTTCTGGGAGTTATATTCACCTTAAAAACACTTGAAATTAACAACTACCTCACCCTCTTATTTCCATTTTGGCCGAAACATGCACAAAGCCATATTAAATTTGGTTCTTCCATTTTTCTTCACTGAACCCACCTAATGCCTTACACTCACCCTCACTAATCCCTAATTCAACATGTCATGACAAAAATTCACTATCTAACCCTACAATCACTCACTCTTATTTTTTAAAACCTAACCTAATCCATTTTTCAATTTATATCAAAATCATCATCATTTAACCTAAATATCACTAATTTAACATCCATACAAGAAAATCAAGGCATTAGGCATGAAACATCAAATCCAACTTTCCCACCAATGGAACTTACTTGTTTGCTTTCCTAGCTTCTTTCGACACCACTGAGACCACTAAGAGTTTCAAGGAAAGGAAAATCACATCTCACCTCGTCTCCACCTCGCTAACACGCCTCTTCCCTTTATTTCTTTCTTTCTCTTCTTCTCTGCAGGGTCTGTTTCCTCCTCTTTCGAAAGTGCTATAAATCTCTCAATTTGCATTTTACCACACACCCGCTAAAAACTGCATTGATTCAAGAATCTCATTGGTCCATCTCATGAGTCCAATCCACTAACTCATTATTTAATCATAACTTAGCCATTCGTGAAGGTTTCATCAGCTCAAGAACATTCCCTTATATCATATTTTATTTATTTTCACCTTATACCGCTTTTTATACCGACAATTTCAAAATATTCCACGGTTGTCTAAACTTCAAATCAACATGAAATATTCTAATGGTGACCCTTCACAAAGGATTTTAGGCTCGAATCACCGAATCCGATTTAAAATCGTTAAACTAAATCCTGACACTGGCATTTGAGTTGGTTATCCGATGACGTCGGGACGTCTGAAACTATCCAAACGCACTGCCACCCATTTGCTAAATAGACTCTATGATTAATTCCTGGGACATTTTCAGATTATTTTACCCACTTCAAAATTTCAACACATTCGACTCATCTGAACACTTATTCATCAAATCTCCACTTTCAATATCAATTCAAAGCTCATGAATCAAATTCCTCTTTAAAAATCCTCTCGCAACCCCTCCATTCGATAATAAGAAGAATTACTATTCATTAGGGCATCCTGAAAATTAAAAAATTTCACTTACGCCAAAATGACGTCCTGAGCGTTTCTAAATTTAATCACCGCTCTATCATCTGACCTCTAATCTACTTCAACAACTACCATTACAATATCTAATAAGGTCGAGGTTTACTTAATAATGTACAAGTATGCAAATGCCATAGCAAATAAAGACAAAACAAAGAAAATATAGAAATGGCCATGCATAGATGTGTTCATAGTCACATTTGAAAATGAAAACTAACTAAAATACGAATAATACGAACATGAAAGTGCAATATGTCATGAACACATAATGCTGCTAAGCTTAAATATGATTATTATCATGATATAACTAGAAGATAACAAACGATATAAATACACAATGAACAAGTGATAACCTAATACAAAGGCTATGAATAGATAAAGACTGGGCAGATCTACATAAACATAGTGAAGACAAAAGGTGATTAAGATCTATGAGTTCCTCTATTTGAAATATATATATATATATATAGTATATATATATATATATATATATATATTATTATATATATATATATATATATATATAATGATTGAATTTTATTATTATTCTAAATGTTTATCAAATATACGACGAGTGCGTATCAAAACTATAAGAAATTACTGTTATAAAGTAAATTGGATTTGAAATGTATTAGTTTGAATGATCAACATGATGATTCACTAACCGGATCGCCAAGAGGGTAATCAGATTTGAATCAAAGACGCATCAAGTATCGAATACAAACATTACGTAATTCAATTAACCGACCAAGCCAGAATGCCGACTCATACTACATGTGAGATTGCAATATCAATGTGAGATCACATCATATCAATGACAAACATGACAGATTCACCAACTGAATCTATCATGAATGTCGACTTCTATAGTCATATGTGATTGCAATATTGGAATGGCAGATCACATTGCTAATGAATGACAATGTATGATTCCATCAATCGACCAGAATGTCGAATTTCTATAGTCATATGTGACGTAATATTGAATGAGATCACATTGCTACCGAATGACGAACAGGACAAGATTCACCAACTGAATCCGTCGTGAATGTTGACTTCTATAGTAATATGTGAGATTGCAATATTGAATGTAAGATCACATTGCTATTGAATGACAAACAGGACATGATTCATCAACTGAATTTGTCGTGAATGTTGACTCTATAGCCATATGTGAAATCACAAACCGAAACGAAAAAAAAATGATTTGAAAAATGTATTTGTATAAGTATCTTTATAAGCATTACATGGAAGACAGCAAAGGCATTAGTTTGAAAATTCATCAATGTCCGTATCTCGATATGTAATCAGAAGCAGCCGATTTGGACTCCTCGTATGTATTTGATATGACTCGGATCCGCTCCAAAGCGACTTGCCATTGTATACGTATGTTTACTCAATATGATCCGACCATACATGAAGATATGAGTTAACCCAAAAGACATGACAATAGTGAAAGGAATCCGGCAGATAATGATAAGAATCTGAAAAGTGGTAAAACCTATATGTATTGTGTAATAACTCATCCCAAAGGCATATCCATTCATGCATGCATTCATGCACAGCGCATGTTACTTATTACAATAGAGCATGTATTTATCGCATTAAAGTGTTAAAGTGACAAAATTGAAAGTTAGGGAGTTAAGTGTTGTCACAAATTAGCCACCATTTTGAAATTTCATTAAAATATCGGATAAAAGCTTTAGAGTTGTCCGTAACCTTTTAGCTTATCTTTTCCTTTCGCGTCTGATCATGTGATAGAAGAGAGGAAAAACCTGCTTTCGGTTGTAAATCTCTACCATTTTCTAATTCGTTTCACTTTTAGGTAAACTCTGCTTCGTATATGTTTTGTATTCATTTTCGGGTCTTAAGATCTGTTTTGGAACAAGTTGTAAATATGAAAGTTGTCAAGGTCTCTTCTAGGTTTCAAAGGGATTGGTAATTGGTCAGGTCTATCTCGAAGTTATGATCCGTTTGACCACTGATTGCTCCTCATGTCCCCGATTCCGGGCAATACTATGTGAAATTTCAGAGCATGTTTCTCCTGTGTATTTGGTATTTGGGTCTCAATTTTCAGATTGTTCTACTTTTATATGTCTAGTTCTTTCTTAAAAATATTAGGCTTGATCAAGTCTCAATCTTGTTATGGTATTTGTTAAAGGTCGTCTGCAACAGGGACCCGATAATGAAGTAAAGCTTGAAAACTGGTATAAATTCTATATATGGAATATGAAGCTGATTTACATATAAAAGAAGAGGCACGAAGTCTAGTTTCTAACAAAAAAAGAATCATGTCTTAGATGTATGAGATGTTGAGAGTTATAGCCAAAAGAGTTAGCAGCGGTCCCGCCGAAATGTAATAGTCGGTAATCTAGGTTATATGTTCTCATGTCAGTTTTGGAAGTTTATGCATGATATATGACTTATGTATGATTAATATATGTTTTAGGCCACGAGGAGCAAGAAGTACAAGACGTGGCACGTTAAGGAGTGATACGGGACGTCATTTTTTTGTGAGTGGATATGAATGTTTGATACCATGTGTTCTTGTCATTATTTGATGAATGGACTTGTTTTTCGTAATGAAGTGATTCAATGTTCATGTATGGTATATGTTATGGACTATACCAATGTTATGCAAGAATGTGTTGATAAACTATATAAGTTCTTGGTTGATGCTGCAGGATAAACTATGAATGTTATTATGTACAAGTATTATGTTATATGAAAGATCCATGATGCATGGAAGATAAGAGAATAAGGCAGACTGATGATGTTCAAGTAATTGCAAATACAAGTTACACCCAATGGGTCAAATACAAGTATACAAGCTGCCAAAGAATATAAGTTTGCTGTTACAGTTATCAGTTTACAAGTTTACAAGTTCCCGAGGCGATACTTGATGTGTTTAGGTCATAACCGATAAGAAACGGATACATGCAAGCATTGTGATATAAGAATACATATGAACTATGAATGTGCCTATGTTTGATGTTATGAATTATTAAGTGATGTCATTTGATGATATGAATGTATATGGAATATGTAGGAGTTGGTGGGCAGCTTGGCTCGATAAAGGAACGGGCTTATGACGATGATGTGGAATGCAGGTATGGTATCATGCTTATATCCCCATTGAGAGCATCTCACTGAAAAATATTTTTTAGGTTCCACGAAGTCAAGAAGAATATGTTGTGTTTTGTCAAGCCACTGTTGACGCTATGAGCGATAGGTCGGCAGAACGCCTCTCCTCTCTCTCATCATGACAAGTATATGTATTATAAGACTTTAAACTGTGAGACATCAATGTGTATATATGGTTACCCTAAAATTGTTTTTTGGGCAGTTTATATGAATAAGAAAATGTGTATACAAGGGTTGCTGAGTTTTAATGCTTTAAAAAAATCCTACTGTTTATTATGAGGTCGTGAATCTCCCTAAGTAATTTCTTTTGTGTTAATGAATTTTCTAAAATTAGATGATCAGTTTTCTTAGGTTATAAAGAACCAAGATTAGGACATTACATGTATAATATGATATGAGTTAGAAGTCACATAAGAATAAGTTTCGTGATATGCATAAGGAAAAGTAAATGTAAATGATTAAGAAGACGATTATTGTTATTGGTCGTCCATGTATATGTTTCCCACTAAGCTGCAGTTTAGCACGTAGTTTTTAACCGTGTGTACGTAAAGGTAAGACAAGGATAGATGACAAAGACATCCCACATCGCAGAGCGTGCGCCCTGGGATAGTGTCAAACGCCGTCCGAAATCTCCACATGTTTGTATTAGATATGTATATGTATAAGTGTTTGTATAAGATGCAAACTCCGAATAAGGAGTATGATTATATTTTCAGATTCCACTGCTAGCAAAATATATCTCAATAGCAAAAGTACATGTATAAGTAAATGGGACTCAAAGATATGTATAGATTTCTATGGACACTAATTGGCGGCAGCCAGAGTATGTAAATTACTGTTTGTTAAGGCTGCAAATTGCTCAGATACCCACAGTACAGCACAGATCAATGAGTCCCAAAGAGGTGGTCTCGCCCTTAACTTGGTTCGATCCGCCATTCGCCGAACCGTGGATTCGGGGCGTGACAAGTTGGTATCGTGAGCAAAGGTTTAGTTTGCTATGATGTTTATGTTTAGGCTATTCTAGATAGAGTATAAGCTGCGAACGATATAGTATGATAAAGTGATAGACATAATAGAGTGTGTTAGTCATCTATGTGGATGTCCCTTGTTTTGTAGATGGATCGGCCCTCCGAATCTAGTTGAAGAAGTCGTTGAAAGGGCAACTCAAGGAACAAGGGTTACCAGCTTCGATTCTTCGTAATCTATCAGGCGAGACACGCCCAATCGAGCCAAATGAAAAGAAAAGATAAGAAATGTCATCCGGAAAGACACAAAGAAAGATCTGACATAGAACATGCAATGACAGAGTGCGAATCTCAGACAAATTTATAAGGAGGGGAGAATTGTAACACCTGACACATCGTCTCAACCCCCTTGCAGCTTATTGTCTTCGCTGATGCCCATGAGGTCAAATGATTCAGGTAACGACAGGGTCTATGAAGAACTCTAGAGGAAGCGAGTCAGAGGAGTCGGGCATGCCATCTGGAACTACTGGTTGATCTCCACAAATGTTGTGTCTGAACATACAACATCCGTAGCCATAGTTAAAAATTAGCTCCAAGGCCTTATGGTAGTCCTCTTCCATGGCTTCTTTGTCTTTATCGGCATAGAACTGGAGAAAAGACACTCCATCTTTTACCGTCCCGATCTCTAGCAAAAGAGACGTTTGTTCAACTGCCAGGCGGGTAGCCTTAGCCTCAGTCTTGCACCTAGCCTCCTCCCTAACCACCAGGACATCTTGGACCCTAGCCAGTTTTTCCTCCACCAGCACCTTTGCATCACCCGCTGAGATTGCAGCTAACCGGGCGTGCTGCGCCTCTTCTTTGGCTTCATCCCTCTCATTCTCCGTGCTCGAAATCTTCCCTGCACCAACCTTAGCCTCTCGCTCCTAGTGCTTAGACCTAGCTTTGGTCTTGACCAGGACATTGTCTAAGGCCTGATGCTTGGAAACAGCTGACTGAGCATAAAGCCACAACTTCTCCGCATCCCCTAACCTAAGGTGAAGCTCGCTATGCTGGTGCATCATGCTCCGAATAGTGGTGATATCCTATAAAAGAAGAGGTGTTATGAGACAATCATAACATAAAGCCCACGTCAAACTCAGAAACCCAGAATTGAACTTTTTGAAAAATGGCAAAACTAAGAATTGTTGCTACACACACAGTTGCAAACCTTGAATTTTTTGGATATCTAATGTGAAAAAAATAGACTCACCACAGATCTTCTACAAATCTAGTTACCCAAACGAATTTAATAATTCCCAAGACAGCTTGTATTTTCACGATTAAGGCTGGGTGTCCGATCAATTTCAAAATGTGATTTGCATAAAATCTTGAAAGTTAGGAAATAAATTAACTAAATTTCATTTAAAATAATTTAACTTGATCCGGGACGAAAGAAATCAATCTCGAGGCGTGAATGAATTTACCGTCAGAAATATGTGGTGTATGTGGTGTGATGTGAGCCACCACTAAAATTGGGCTGAGGGCTTTAGGGACAAAATATCATATCCCATTTTGCCTGGTTTTCACAGGTAGAGATAAAATGAGAGAAGGGAGAGAGCACCAAGCTTCTCTCTTCAATCTACAAAGTTCCATCAGTCGGAATTCGTCGAGCCAAGAGTGAAAGTTCATCTACTCATTTAGGCCACGCTGCCATACCAAAAGGAAGTTGGTTTCAATCAAGATCCAAAGGAGGAGATTTCAGAAATCAGCATTTGTGCCAGAGATTTCCCACCCTTGCTACTACGCTTCAATAGGTAGGAATTCTTCCTACTTTGGTTTATTTTCCACTCTAGGACTGTTTGGTTGTGTTTTCTAACCTAAGGGGCTATTTGGGTTAGATTTTGGGACTCTTGGGAATGCTACCCTGTTTTCGACCTCTACGCACAGTCTTAATTAAGTATGGTTTTTTTGTTAGAAACTAAGGAATTTGACTCAGGTTCTTCATGTGGTTGTATATGCAATCAGAACTTGATGTTAGATTTTGAATCACCCAAATTAGACATCTATAGCTCAAGTTATGGTCCATTTCATTCCCCGAATGTGCCTAAATGTTTAAATCGTTTCTATCTAGGTGCTTTAACGTTTTCGCTTGGGAAATGGAGGAATTTGAACTGGTTTTCTCTATGTAAGTTATAAATGACTCTGCGGAAATTGATAGTTTTTAATCATCCAAATTGACTCTACAAATTCAGTTATGATCCATTTCATTCCTAACTCCACAAATTTTAGGTCATGAATCATTTATGTCTAGAATTGGGACTGGTTTCTAGTTAGAAATGGAGGAATTTGGACTCGTGTCTTCATGTGGTTGTAGCCTATTTGTGAACTTGTTGTTAGTTAATCACCCAAATTGGACCTCTACAGCTCAAGTTATGGTCCATCTTATTACCGGGACTACCACAGCTAAGGCTTTTTTATTTGTTTGTGTCCATATTTTAGGACTGAATTTAGTGCTAATATGGGACTAAATTTGGGACTATTTTCATGTCCTATTTAGGGTATGATTGAGGCATGTGGATGGCTAGTTTGGTAGCCTGTTTATGGCTTGTCTTGAGGCTGTTTTGTAGGCATAGTATATGTCACACTTAGCCTTGAGGATCAAGGGTGTTGTTGCTTGGTGGTAGTTGTGTGATAAGATGTTGATATATGTGTGTATAAATATATTAACATGGAATGTGTGATTGTATGGAAATTGTATGCATAGGATATAATTGCCCATGGTACACAGTGAAGTGTATGGTTTTAGCATTGTCCATGTAGCATTTATTATGCATGTGGTATGATATAATGTGTAATGGCACATTGCATTGCATATGCACGGGGACATTGCATGGAATGGATGTGAGTGCATGGTTATGATTAATCATCATAATCGCATTCGTAAGGGCTTGGTACCGCGGATAAATTCCAATGTAGTTCCATTTCCGCTGTGATAAAACGAAAACTTGTGTCGTGTAATAGCAAGCAGGATAGACATCTCTGGTGAAAGACCTCGATAGTATAGTTAGGACATAATTCCAACGATGAAAGCCCGTAAAGTGTTCCAGTGTGTGATGCCCTACGTGACACCAAAAATTCGCTACCCACAAACAAAACGCACATGAGTTTTGTATACAAATGATCATTGAGGTGTAGCATCCAAAAATCTTTTAGTTTGAAAACAAATGAATTTGTTTTGTAAAATGATCATTTGATGTAATCCAGAAATAATGGATTTTATCACGCGTGGGCTTTGGCATTGTGTGATAGGAGTCAGTAAGGACTCAAGTGTGATGGGAGTCGATAAGGGACAAAGGCGGCATATGATTATTTCATCTCATTTCTCATGGTATAACATGGTATCCCATTGTAAAGATTCAAATGTTTTTACTTGGCATGAGTGTGAATGTGTGGAACATAATCATCGCATGTGCACTTTCAGTAGGAGAAGCCATTGTAGGAGTTCTCTTCTATCGAGCACAGGCTCAAATTCCTATGGGAAACATTTCGTAGTGTGATAGACACTAAGTGGACTCGTGCTCATTCGAGCCTTAATTGTGAAGAAAGCTAGATTGTGGTTTGATAGTTTATTTTGTAAAACTATATCGAACAACCGCTTTGATATATATAGTTTGTACAGATGTTGAATTTAAACTCTAAGGACTATTGTGATATAATCTTGTATATTTTTTCAATATATGGATAAATGATAGTCTTAGCCACTTTACCATAAATGGACCCAAGTATGCCATCAGACATTAATCTGATGTCATGATTATATATCAGATAAATTGAGTTTTGATAGTAGCCCTTAAAACGAGACTTTTTCCGATTTTTTTACTAAATTATGGATCCCGTAAATGGACATAATCTGGTAGTGGTATCAAGTTACATGATATCCATGGGTTTTCGCTATTGATGGGTGATCAACGTGATCCTCGGGTTTTAAAGGCCACACAAACGCAGTCTAGCCATACCAAACGACCGCCTCGCCAAAGTCATGGTCGCGAATGAACATCTGATCCACCAAACACGCTAGTAGGATTTCTTATCTGCGTAGCCGAGGAAGGGAATTAATACCTCAAAGACGAGCCACCACAGTATTCGAAATCGACAGTATTCGCTGCGATATGTGCCGCGTATGTCTCTCCGGTTGAAGGGGTTCCAATGCCAATGATCGTCTGAATAAATTCTCTCGACTAAGATCCGACGTGATCCACCAAAGGACGCCCCACTGCATACGAGCCCAACACTAGCCTATCAGGTAGCCTGCCCTACAGGAGCCGGGAATTGCAAGACTAGACCGTCAAGCCTACAACAACAGACAGAAAGTTGTCTCTGCAAAAGGAGCCTCACTTGTAACCTAATCAGCATTGGGAGGTCCTTCGGCTGGAGCCCCATCCTTTAGCGATGCACAAGCCTCCTTGTAAGCATCCTGGGCGACACCCTCCAAAGTCGGCAGGACATCAGAGGCTCATTCTGGAGAGTCCATAGTAATTACTACCGGACTCTTCTAAACCTTTTCATGCGCACTGCATCATTTCGGTGCTTACACCGCCTTCAGTCGGGGTAGTTTTGTGGCGCCCCACCCGACCCGACCCGCTTCAGCTGAGATCCGAACCAGTCCGGATGCCACTAAAAACACTTAATCACTCAAAATCATATATTTACAATAAAGTAAGTGCCAAAATTGGGCAAGCCCATAAACATTTAACATTTAACAAAATACATTTACAATGAAGGCATCAAGCCTTCAAAATGATTTACAAAAATAGATGTTCGTAGAGCAAATTATGTTTTACAAAATATTAATATCCAAAAGACAACATGAAATGAATGCACATGCTCCGGAAAGCATTACCCGAAATCTCCTTTCTTTATAACTCGACGCTCCTCGATCTGGGTCCGCTCGATCACTATCTATCACTGCACTGCCAAGATTGCAACAATACGCTTAAGCATTTTCATGCGAGCGGTTCTATACAAATCCATTCCCGCCGCTTAAATCACATTATGCAATTTAACAATTCAAAACTTGCAACTCATTATGGACGATCAATATAAATAATGATACATACTTGTTTTATATATAATTAGTCATGGTCTGGTTGATCATCCCAAAATACACTTTCTATATTCACATTTCAAGTAATCTCAAACTAACGCACTATGCTCATACCGCCTAGCTTCGCAAATCACCCGCCCAAATTCCACCCGCTTATGTGATCAATTCACGAGTGTCAATCAATCTGCGATGCCCTTAACGGAATTTAACTCTATGTTCGATATACAGATATCAGAGTCACGCACGGGTCCTCGCCGGGCCAGTGTGCCAGATGATCGTAATGGTTTTATAACACAAAGACGGTCCCGCCGGGCTGCCGACTAGTTATAAAATAATCAAATATGAACACTACCGATACTCTGGCCCCGCTAGGGCCGATCGGAGGACACATCAATACAATAGTTCGCAAGATCGCTTATTCGAATTTATCGTATACCAATCTATCCTAATGCGAAATAAACTATGCTAACATTCTATTAAGGGCGCTCAAATCCTTTATAGTAAAGTATAGTACAATATGTACGCTTGTATAAACAAACTATTTTCAATAATCATACAATTTTATATGCAAACATTTCCACAATCACTTTTCAAATCAATTAAATCAATTAAATATGCTTTAGAACAAACATGCAAAAACTTGAAACGAATAGAGTAGGTAGAACAAACCCAAAATTTTTTGCACTTTAACCCAATCCTTGGAATCTAAATCTGGCTGGCTTTTCCTCCTGTCATCCCTATTCCAAACCATTAAAGAACAATATTATTCATGTGTACTAGTAGTTTTGGTTAGGATTGATTTTTGAGTTTAATATGAGTTCCAAATTCACAGGATATATATAGATGACTTGACTCAAATGGGCTTTCCATAGAGTCCAAGAACACCCGAATCGGAGTTCGACTTTGCTGAGCGTGACCTTCCGAAGTCGGAGGTCATACGCAGTCAAATCCTGAACTGACGAGCTGACCCGACCCTGACGGTACCCCATCTATCACCCTCGGTCAAACATCTGGTCCCTCCTCGTGAATATGAAATTATTCTTGACCTAATGGGCCTTCCATAGAGTCCAATAACACCCGAAACGGAGTTCTGACGAAGAAGATATGACCTTCCGTTGACGCGATAGTCAACTCCGACGAAACACCCGAATCGACGAGCTGACCTGTCCTCGACGAGCCCAATCTAACACACCTCGGTCTGACATCTAATATCCTCTCAGGCATAAGGAATGTGCTTCCACTCAATGAGCTCAGAGTCCAAGAACACCTAAATCGGAGTTCAACGAAGGAGATATGACCTTCCGAAGTTGGAGGTCATGCGTAGTCAACCCTGACGAGTTGACCTGAACTGACGAGTTGAGATGACCTCGGTAAACGTGGTCTATCACCTCGGTCTGACATCTACTAGCCTACTCAGGCATATGAATGTATTCTTGACTCAATGGGCTTTCCATAGAGTCCAAGAACACTCAAATCGGAGTTCAAACGAAGGAGATATGACCTTCTGAAGTTGGAGGTCATGCGTAGTCAATCCTGACGAGTTGACCTGAACTGACGAGTTGAGACGACCTCGGTAAACTTGGTCTATCGCCTCGTTCTGAGATCTACTAGCCTACCAGACATATGAACGATTCTTGACTCAATGGGCTTCCATAGAGTCCAAGAACACTCGAATCGGGGTTCAAACGAGAGCGACCTTCCGGTTGAGTCGCGCGCAGAGTCAACCCCGACGAAGTTGACCCGAATCGACGAGCTGAGATGACCTCGGTAAACTTGGTCTATCACCGCCTGACATCTACTAGCCTACTCAGGTATACAGACGTATTCTCATCAATGGGCTTTCCATAGAGTCCAAGAGACTCGACCTGGAGTTCAAACGGCTGAGATATGACCTTCCCGGCTGGAGGTCATGCATAGTCAACTCCTGACAGTTGGACTGAATCGACGAAATACCGTCTCCGGACGAGCTGAGTTTCACAGATCTACTGAAGCTCTATAGGACGAGGTCCGACTGCATGAGGTCTCGGCTGACTCTCGTAACACCCCGTCCCAAGAGGGTGTACGTTATGTGTAACCGTATGTGCACCAAGGGCTTCCTTAATTAATTTAGTGCCATAATAGAATTTTTGAAAATTGGGTTTAAGGTGAAATTATAAAGTTTTCAAAGAATTGTGGCACTTTTTACAATTAAGGAAAGGAGGGGGTGAAAGCATAATTAATGGAAGTTTAAATAGTAACAATAATAATAAATCGCAAAAATAGTTCGTGAAGTCTCTGAACCCTAGATCTCGATGACTAAACTGGACTGTGTCATAAGTTCGTCTCTGCTTAAATCTAGTAACCCAGAAAGTTTCGCTAAATCTGAGATGCCTTAATATTTTACGAATTTCAAAGTACGTTTAGAGTGAAACTCGAAAACTGATTTTAGAAAAATCTCGAAAAATTGCAAATATTTAAAGAATATTCAATTATGATAAATAAAATTTTTCTGGATAGGAAATGAACCTCGAATGGAACAACAGAAATAGTTTATCCAAATAATAATAATAATAATTAAAGAAAAAGATTTAAAAAAACGAAAATCAAAATGAATAAAAAGGAGTGGCAGACTGATGCAGAAGTGGGAGGAGAACCGGAGAGACGATTTTTTAGTTTTATTTTCTCTTTCGTCTTCTCGAGATCTACCTAAACGGACCGTAGGCGCCGCCTGAGCAAAGGCAAAATCAGATACGCTGAAGAGAGCTACGCGATAGTACCAATATCTTAGCCTTTTGTCAAACTTTAAAAAGGTAGAAAATTTTTGGTTTTACTAGATTATTTCGAGCCTAAAGGCTATGTAATGACTTGAAATTTTCTTAGAGACTGTAAATGTCATAAACTTCATCCCAAAATTTAGACCGAAGCTTAGAATTTTTGTGAATTTTGTGATCGTTGCTCTATTAGTCGTGGCTGAATTTTGGGACTGTTGGCGACGTTTGGGGTTGAAATTTCGTGAGTATAATCCGACAAGCTCCGACAAAATTTTCTTAAATGTTTCTCGTACTTTAGACTATATGAAAGTCCCTTAAGTCAAAAGTTGACTAAAACAGATAGTTTTTATAGGGCATTTAATGTATGGACATTTTGGTCAATTTCACATCATATTATCATGTCCATATCGAATAGACCAGCACGTAAAGCCTTGTTAGAATCAAGTTCGCTCGATATAGTTACTTTGAAAGCCCCGTATATGTTTTATGGCTAAAACGCTGAACCGAGGGCATTGTGAATTTGAATGAATTGGTGGAAGTATTTGAGCATCCGACGAGAATCTAGAGTGCTTGACAAGATTTGAAAGAAATTAGTGGAGAAAAAGGTGAGTACTCAAAATCATTTTCTAAAACGAAAGTGTTTAAATTACAAGTTGTAAAGTGCTTTGAAAATATAGATTTATAAAGCATTTTATTTACCTCCCACCATTATACCTCGTTAAAAGTTCGATTATTTAAGAAACATCAGCTTTGGCCTCGGTTTAGCAAAACCCTGGGATGGCACAAATCTCGCCCGTCGATGTATTTCGGATTGTGCATGGCAATGTTATGGATATTATGACTAACTATATTGCCTGCCTGCAATCGGGGGTTAGATCTAGCAGGGCATTATATAGTGAGTCGCCTCGCACATTCGAGGTATATAGTTGTGCGCCTACCGACTTAGTACATAGCGATGAGGTGTCGGGTTCCGAGGTTCCATCACCGAGCATTTTGTATTCCGAGGTTCCATTATGCTATATAGATCCCGCCGTGTTCACTCCGACCATCTGCAAATTTCCTGCAATGTCTGAGAACCACTACCGATGCCAAAGTTCCGAGGTCCGAGGCATCACTTCCAGTATTTCAGAAATGGGCCACAAAGTGGGTTGGTACTTGATTTACGTGATAGCATAATTTCAAATATTAACCACCACCGAACAATACAGCTATAAATAGTTTTCGTAACGCATTTCACAAGATAATTAGTTTTCGTAATGGGGCCAAAGAAGAGGGGGTCAAGCCTACACAGTAAATAGTTTTCGTGAATGGGCTAAATGGTTTTCATAAAGAAAAACTCGCTTCATATAAACAAGCTTTACAACCATTTTGCAATAGATTTTCACATGGAGGTACAAACATCGACAACAAAGATTTAGAACTTATAAGATCTAACAGCCCGCTTCGCTCACGCTGCTTTTTAAAATAATTTTTCAAAGTGTGTCGGGGCCGAAAGATCTTCCAGATCCTAAATTTAGACGTCAGGCCGTGATTATATATAAGATAAGCGGTGTAAATTAAAACTAGTAAACTTAAAATGTGACATTTTGTATATGTAAATATCTTTTGTAAAATATGCATGCATGGTTTTGAGAGGAAAACAGTTGCGTATAAACTTATACTGATCGATCCTTATCTTATATATTTCATGAGGACCAGAGGTCATTTATCACAGAGTCGATTTTGAAAATATCGAGTGTATTTTATATACAGTGATTGGGGAGATTATTTAACCACCGTGCGCCAGTTATGTCACGGATTAACTTCAAAGGTGTGGATTTTGATGTAAAAGAAAATTTTATAACCTATGTTTTCCAAATACAACTAGCTTACTGCGCTTACCATGGTAACTTGTCACGAGCGAGCTCAGCCGGGAGGTTAATGCGGAGTTGGGTTGGTGAAATTTCCCCGTCACTAGGAAGGGGATCTGTCAACTTGGTATCAGAGCAGTTTTAGGCGATAGTTCGCCTGTTTTTCGAGCGTTTTCCCTAGTATTTCCTATAGAATTGTTTTTTATAATAATGATTTTTCTATCGCAACCTACATTATTTTGCTAATCCTTGCATGCATCAAATATTGAAAAGTGTCACTGAATCTTTTAACTTTTGAAATCTAAGAATGATTGGTGTCCGACGAGGTCTTAGAGGTCATTTGACTTCCAAGACCGAGTAGTCTACCAGAGAGATATGTCGAAAGCACACCCCTGGGGACGGAAGATGCTTCAGAATGAATCAAATTTCGCATAACTATCGAGGGTCATGTGTGACCCGTGGCTGCGACTCGACGATGGATCAGTTGTTATACTGCATTGTTACAAAGACCACCAGGTCGCATGGGAGCCTGTAAGAGTAGCAAGATAGAACGTGTTTCCAAATTGTGGACTAAAACTTATGATGGTACCGGCAATTCGCAGGCAGTGGTACTGTACGGTTAGTGTTCTAGCTTATTATATGGTGATGAAGATGAGGTCTCTTCCACCATAATTGTCGGAAAAGGTGATCGGGACACTCCAGGTTCTTCCATCGGGCACGATAGAGACAATAAAGTTTCCGTTTACTAGACACAAAGAAAAGCAAGCAAATAGTTTATGAAAAGTTTTTAGAAACTTTTAAAGCAAAGCAAGCAGCAATTTTATGAAAAGTTAGAGGCTGCACTAAAGGTAGAAAGGACAATTTTATTCAACTGTGGGCGTCGATAGTAAGAAAGGTGCTCCCGCACTAGTCGCCTGTGCAATAGTCACCTAGTAGAAAGAAAGGAAAGAAATGGACTAGCCAGAGAGGCTCGTGGACGAGGAGTAGCATTCTCACGTGGGATCCGCTCAATCACCAAAGAGCTGTGGAGGTGGTAAATCTTTCTCGATCATCTTTCCATCAGGCTCCCACATGTCGAGGAGCCATCTCGAGAGTGCAGGATGAATATGACAAGATGCTTCCATCATGTGAGCTGGTCACTTTATCCGAGACTCAGCCCACGCTAGTAGTCACAGAGACCTCAGTAGATATGAAGATCTACCCTGTGCACTGCCGTCCCAAATGGGGTCGGTAGGGGTGGTTCAGTGAGGTGGCAAGACAAAGACCCGGTAGAGGTCGCAGAGGGGTGTAGGAGGCGTAGGCAAGATCTCGATTAGCCGTATTCGCAGTGGTACTGCATCAGTTCTGCATTTACAAATACACAAACAGAGGCAGATGATCACCGCACGTGATTACTGGTATGATTTAAGTTTATGATCATGATGCATATGCATTGGTGGACCCATGAGCCACCTATTCATTTATTTCAAAGACTATCTAATCGAGGCACCGTATAGAGTCCCAACCTATAGATGGTCGTATGGTGGTTTCGTACTCCAATGGGATACTATGATATCCGAAAGGATACCTGTGTAAAGAAGATCGTGATCCGTATCAAGGATTTTCCAGCGCACTTGATAGTGTTAGTATCCAAAGTGATTTAGATATAATCTTCGGGGTATGGATCGCTATCTGCATGTGAGCCACCTTAGATTGCCATAAGAAACAAGTAAGATCGGGTTCTACTGCAGGAACCAAAGTGATATTCGGGAATCAGAAGAGATTCGCCTTGAATCTCATTAATGCCATGACCGCCCTAAAATGCTTCTGAAGCTGCTGTATATTCGGGCATTTGTAGATAGGAGACAAGAGGGGACATTTAATCGCAGAAGACATCCCTTATACCAAAGAGTTCCCGCATGTCTTTCCAAAAGATATTTCGTGCTTCACCTCGATAGAGAAAATCGAAGTTCGCTATTGAACTAGTTCCGTGGACTGAAATGTTATCCATTCCTCCGGCATACAGAATGGCTCCATTGTGGAGTTGAAAGAATCTGAAGGCACAATCGAGGAATCATGGCGGTGGCTTCATCCGACCTAGTACCTCACCGTGGGGAGCTCCAATTCTCTTCGTAAAGAAGAAAGATGGAAGCTACTATTGTGTATGCACTATAGACAAATTAATCAAGTGACATAATACGCAACCGCATCCGCTCTCGTATGGATGAGCTTATTTGACCAATTGCATGGATCTGTGAGATTCTAAGATTGACCTAAGGTCAGGCTACCATCAGCTGAGGGTCCGAGAGAATGATGTTTCTAAGACTGCCTTCCAAATGAGATACAGTCACTATGAGTTCCTAGTGATGCCATTAGGATTGACTAATGCCCCAACTGCGTTCATGGATTCGAGAACAGGTATTCAAATCTGCATTTAGATAAGTTTGTGATCGTATTCATCGATGACATTCTAAGTACCTCAGCAAGCCTCGAGAACATGCGGAGCATCTCCGGATAGTATTGCAGATTCTTAGAGAGCGTCAGTTATACGCTAAGTTTAGTAAGTGCGCTGGTCGACAAAGTAGCTGGGTTCATGTCATTTCCTACAGAAGGTACAGCGCTGATCCTCGTAAGATCGGTTACAAAGGAACCCGGAAGCCGCCCACAAATGTTTCCTGTTCATAGCTTCGGATTGGCCTGCTATTACAGAAATTTGTTGATGGATTTTGAAGATATAACCCTGACCAATCTGAAAAGATCAAAAAATTCTGAGTGGTCGCATACCGCCAAAGATAGTTTTGAGGAGTCGAGGCGAGATTAACATAACTCCAAGGTTATACCTACCTTCGTGAAAGGATGGTTATGTGGTGTATAGTGATGCCCGTATTAAAGGGTTAGGGTGTGTTTTGATGCAGGATGGTAGAGGATAGCTTATGCTTCCCGTCGCTAAAGAAGCACGAAAGGTAACTACTCCAACCCATGATTTAGAACTAGCGCTAGTTGGTTTTCGCTCTAAAGATCCTGAGACATTATCTATACGTTGTTCCTGTCGATATTTACCGATCATAAGAGCCCGTAATATATCTTTACCTCGTAAAGAGCTTAACTTAAGGCAACACGGTGGTCGAGCTGATTAAGGATTTATGATCGCACGACAGTACCATCCAGTGGAAGGCCAATGTAGCCGATGCCCAAGCCGGAAACCTGAGGGTTCCTATGCTTATCTCTGCATGCATATCTCCCATTGCTGGGATAGAGTTGAGATCTTTGGGAGTTCGCCAGAAATACACAGGACACCGTTGGCACCATTTTATGTTCGTCCTCTTCTCGGGATCGATCAAGGAAGGTCAAAAGCAGGCTCTGTGAGATGATTAAGCTGAGGGCGTAGATCGAGGGCTGCAGGAAACCGTAGTTCCGCACGTAGACGACGGCGCAATAGTTAGAGGAATCGAATGTGTAAAATTTGGGGCCAGGTGAACTAAAAAGGGAAATCATGGAAGAGGCTCACTCTTTCATATGCCATGCACTCGTAGCACTAAGATGTATCATACTGAGGAGCATTATTTGCGGGAAGGGCATGAAAAAGGAAATTGCAGATTTCAGATCCGTATGCCTCCAACCCGCCGCCACACAGTAAAGGCAGAAAGCACCGTAAGCCCAAGTAGAAAGATACAAATTTCCTCCTCACCCCGTATGGAAGTGGATAAGATTATCATGGATTTTGTTACTAAGCCCGGCAACCTGAGACAACACGATGCCATAAGGGTGATAAGTGATGTAATTAACGAATCACGCATTTTCTCCCGCTAGCAATGGCGACCCGGGCTGATGTAAGTCGCCAAATTATAGCGGAGGATAGTTATCAATGGTGTCCCTCTATCGATAGTCTCAAATCGAGACCCCGATTCACATCCAGATTTTGGTCCGCTTTACAGGATGCTGGGACTCGATTGAGACTTAAGATAATTTTTTCCATCCTCAATCAAGGGTCACGTAGAACTATTCGTGACGTTAGAGGATATGCTTAGAGCATGCTGGAGAAGAGGCTATGGGAAGCCGACACATTTATCTCTCGATGGAGTTCGCCACAACACAGCTTTCTTTATCAATCCAAAGATAGCATGGCTCTATTTAGTTTTTTATCAGATGGCCGAAGGTCGTGACTCCCGTATCGGGACGGCGAGGAGCAGAGGAGACCTGATGAGTCTGAGTTAGTACAAACTACCTTAGATAAGATCCGCGCATTGTCCGAGATGCACTAAGATAGCCGTGAGATGGCAAAAGCGCTTGACAAACGCCGTGAGGGATTCACAAATTTTTAAAGGGGGCGATAGAGTCTTTCAAAGTTTCCCTTGGAAAGGTGTCCCCAGATTTGGAAGACGCGGAAGCCGAGCCCGTATACATAGGGCCATATGAGATTATCGCTGAGTGGGACCAAGATAGGATTAGACCTCCCGTAATCGTTTCAAGGTTCATAATGTGTTCCATGTATCCATGTTTCGCAGCATTCCAGATCCCTCCTATGTAATCGTAGATCAGCCAATGGAACTAAAGGATACTCACCTATAAGGAGCAAAACAATACAGTATAGTAGATCGCAGAGATGGTATTTCATTTAATAAGGTCATTCCAAGTAGTCAAAGTTTTGCTGGGGAATCCATGGATTAAAGAGGCTACTTCGAGCTCTGAGGCCCGGGATACTAAGAATAAATATCCTCGATTGCTCAATGACATGTATCCTCGTTATATTTTCTGTTCATTTGCATTTAAATGTTCTTAAGAAGGGAGGATTTGTAACACTCATCCCAAGAGGGTGTATCAGATGTGTAAATCGTATGTGCACCAGGGGCTTCCTTAATTAATTTAGTGCCATAATAGAATTTTTTGAAAATTGGTTTAAGGGTGAAATTTATAAAGTTTTCTAAAGAATTGTGCACTTTTTTACAATTAAGGAAAGTGGAGGGGTGAAAGGTATATACTTAATGGAAGTTTAAATAGTAAAATAATAATAATAAATCGCAAAAATAGTTCAAATGGAAGTCTCAAATCCCTAGATCTCGATGACCTAAACTGACCGTGCCGTTAAGTCTGCCTTGCGAAATCTAGTAACCCAGAAAGCTGCAAATTCCAGACAATAATATTTTACGAATTTCTAGCGACGTTTGTAGGAAACCTCGAAAACTGGATTGTGAAAAACTTAAAATTGCAAATATTTAAAGAATATTCAATTATGATAAATAAAATTTTTCGATAGAATGAACCCGAATGGAACAATAGGAAATAGTTTATCCAAATAATAATAATAATAATAATTAAAGAAAAGATTTAAAAAAAAAACAAATTCCAAATGAATAAAGGAAAGTGGCAGACTTTATCACAGAGCGTGGGAGGAGAACTGGAGAGACGATTTTTTAGTTTTATTTTCTTTCGTTTTTTTCTCAGATCTACTGGGAATCTGACCAGAGGGCGGCTCTCGGTCTGAGCAAAAGGCAAAATTGGTATACGCGGAAGAGCTACGATAGTACCAATATCTTAGCCTTTGTCAAACTTCTTAAAAGGTAGAAAATTTGCCTACTTAGAGTTATTTTCGAGCCTAAAGGCTATGTAAATGACTTGAAATTTTCTAGAGGACTCAGAAATGTCAGTAAACTTCAAATCCCAAAATTTTTGCATCGAGTTTAGGGAATTTTTAGGAATTCTTTGGGACTGTGTCTCTGATGAATGTGGTCACTTTTGGGACTGCGATGACATTTGGGTTGAAATTTCGTGAGTATAATCTTTACTGTGCTCTGACAAAATCTTCTTAAATGTTTCGCATTTTAGACCATATGGAAAGTCCCTTAAGTCAAAAGTCGACTAAAACAAGATAGCTTTATAGGGGCATTTAATGTACGGACATTTTGTCAATTTCACATCATATTATCATGTCCATATCGAATAGGACTAGCACGCAGTTTTGTTAGAATCGAAGTTCGTTCTGATATTACTTAAAGCCTCGTATATGTTTCATGGCTAAAACGCTTGAACTCGAGGGCATTTTCGTAATTTGAATGAATTCATGAGGCGATTTGAGCATCCGACTTAATCTAGAAATGGCTGACAAGATTTGAAAGAAATTAGTGGAGAAAAAGGTGAGTACTGCATCATTTTCTAAAACGAAAGTGTTTAAATTCAGTTGTAAAGTGTTTGAAAATAGATTTATAAAGCATTTTATTTATCCCAATTATTATACTCAAAGGTAAAGTTCGATTAGTGATTTAAGAAACGCTTTGGCCTGGTTTAGCAAAAAACCCTCAGATGGCACAAATTTCGCTTCCTACGATGTATTTTGATTGTGCATGGCAATGTTATGGGATATTATGACTAACTATACGCCTGGTCTGGGAGAATCGTGTCAGATCTAGTATATATTTATATAGCTGAGCTCTTCTCCGCACATCTCGGGTATATAGTTAGCGCACGACTTAGTACATAGCGATGAGGTGTTGGTTCCGAGTTCCATCACCGAGCATTTCATCCCAGGTTCCATTATGCTATATAGATCCCGCCGTGTTCACCGACCATCTTAGCCGGTAGTGTTCCGAGGTTCACTAACATGCCAGGTTCCGAGGTTCCAGGCATCACTTCTAGTGGTATTTCAGAATGTGGCCACAAAGTGGTTGGTACTTGATTTACAAGATAGCACTTTCAAATATTAACTACCACGAAATAAATGTTAAATAGTTTTCAATGTATTTGTTTACTAATTAGTTTTCGTAATGTCAAAGAACAGAAATGGCCAATGTGCCAGAATAGTTTTTTAATGCTTTAAATGGTTTTCATAGCAAAAACTCAGTTTTCTCATAAACAATTTTACAACCATTTCTGTACAGATTTTCATATTGGGAGGTACAAAGACGGGACAAAGATTTAGAACTTATAAGACTCACCGAGCCCGGCTTCGCCTTGCTCGCTTTTTAAAATAATTTTTCAGTGTGTGTCGGGGTCGAAAGACCTTTCCAGATCCTTAGTCCTAGACGCCGGCCGTGATTATATATAAGATAAGGTAAATTAAAACTAGTAAACTTAAAATGTGACATTTTGTATATGTAAATATCTTTGTAAAAATATGCATGCATGGTTTTGAGAAATAAAGTGAGCAAACTTATATCGTGGATTGATCCTTATCTTATATTTTGATGAGGACCAGAGGTCAGTTATTGTTGTAGTTGGATTTTGGAAAATATTGGGAGTGTATTTTATATACAGTGATTTTGTATTTTAAGCACCACCGTGCATCATATGTCATCAGATTTTAAATTTAAAGGTGCATTTGATAGAAAAGTGAAAATTTTATAACCCATGTTTTCCAACACAGCTTCAAAGAAGGATACTTAGCTTCATGGTAACTTGTCAATGAAAGGAAGCCACAGGTTACTGTGGAGTTGCCAAGAAATTTCGTCACTAGGAAGGGGATCGCCACCCTCGCTGCACGAGGGTCTCGCCGACCCCGCTTGAGCCACTCTATGACCGACCACCCACTGACTGCTCGGAGTAAAAAGACCATAACTTGGTCCATAGGGGTCCGAATTGAGAAATTCAAAAGCCTAACATCAAGTTGACTGATGTGGCTACAATTTACCAGAGGGACCCACTACCAAATTCCCTTTATTTCTTACCCAAAAATCAGCTCTATGTCCGACACGCGCACTACCACAACGTGGCAGCTTCCCTTGGTTTAAAATGCAACTGAATCCATTCCCTAAGGGAAGGTAACTACCCAATAACCCTTAGGGCAGAAAACACCAAGTAGGAGAAGACCTACCTCATGGATTTTGTCGAAACTTCCGATTCCCGCCTCTACTTGTAGCCCTCACACCAGCCGACTTTCCCTCTCAGCTTCACCCCGACTCCATATCCGATCGTCGAAAATCTCGGCAGGCAGTGTTTCCCCTCAACTCCTCCCTTTCTCCGTTTTCCCTTTCTTATGGATCACTCCAATTGCATTTTTAAACAAGAGGAAGCTTCCTCCCTCTTTCCTACATGCCACATGTCATTTCCTTGATTTTTTTTCTTCTTTTTCTTTATTTTATTTTATTTTATTTTTTTATATTTAGGTCCCTCCATTTCTCTATTATTCTTCATTTAAGTCCCTTATTTCTACTTAGACATATAAAATTATTTACAATTGACCCTAGGTCCCCATTTTACAATTTCCATATTTTCTTTTTCACTGGGTTTATTTCTGGAATCAATATTCATCTAAAAAAATTTAAAATACCTAAGTTGGCTCAATTATACCCGGAATATATAATAATTTTTATTATAAAAATTCTAGGGTATTTTTGGGGCGTTACAATCCTCTCCCCCACTTAAAAAAATTTCGTCCTCGAAATTACCTTAGTCAAACAAATGCAGACATCGGGCCGCGCATCGTTTCTCACTTTCCCAAGTGGCTTCCTCGCCTTATGGTTTCTCCACAAGACTTTGACTAGCGGACCTTCTTGTTCCGCACTTTTCACTTCGTGAGCCAACATCTCCACCGGCTCTTCTTCATATGTCAACTGTCTCGCCAATTGTCTCCGAAGAGACTATATGTGACTGAAACCGACGGTATTCTCCGTATACGGACACATGAAATACATTATGATCTTTTCTAAGTCCTGAGGTAATGCTAATCTATATGCCATCGGACCCACTTTTTCAATCACTTCATAGGCCAATAAATCTAGTGGCTCAACTTGCCCTTTTCCCAAATCTCATCACCTCTTCCAAGGCGATACTTCAAAACACTTCTTTTCGCCGATCTCATATCACATTTTTTTTCATGTCGGTATATGACGCTTCATCGTGGCCACTTTCAATCTTTCTAATCATTTTCACTTTTTCTTCATTCTTCAGATCAAGTCAGCCAATCACTTCTTTTCACTAATTCCGTCCAACACAATGGTGTTCTATACTTTCTCCAACATAAAGCCCCATAAGGCGCCATTCCAATACTTGATTGGAAATCAAGTGTTGTACACACAAATTCAACAAAGCAATGTGTCATCCCAACTACCCTCAAGGTCGATCACACAACCCCAACATATCTTCCGTATCCGATCACTCGACGGCCCATCCGCTTCAGGGTGGAACGCCAGACAAATCTGGCCGAGTGCCCAAGGCCTCTTGCAATTTTCCCTAAAATTCAAGTAAACTCTCGATTCTGGCCTGAAAATAATGGATATAGGGAATCTCATAAATGAATCTATTTCTTGGAGAGCATACCATGAAGCCATCAAGTGAATACCCGTTTCATCGGGTAGGTACGAAATGACTTAGCTGGATCGATCGACATGACCCAAACCGAAATAAGGCCTTCTCCTCATTAATGGTAACCCAACCACAAAATCCATGGTGATTCTGGCCCCATTTCCACTCTGAGCCTCAATAGCCAATAACTCAAGGAACTTAATGCTCGCTTTTACTCTTCACACACCAAACACTCACAAATTCTAACACGCTCTCTTTCATCCCTACCACCACGACATTTTTAAATCTCGATACATCTCAGGCATCGATGGGATAGCAAAAGATCCAATTATGTGCCTCTTCCAAGATGTGGATTTCCTCAAATCATTGCATAACTGCACACATAACGATCCTTATAATACAAAACTCCATTTCTGCCTCACCGTGAACTCGCCTCTTTACCATTTCCAACTGACATCGCGGGTAGCAATTTTCTCATCTTTCAGGCCTCAGCATCGATTCAACAAAACCTCTGGCTCATATCAACTCGCTTACTACAGCACATCGCCAGTTGTAATGACAAATGGGCATTCAACGCCCGGCCGCTTGTATTGACTTATCAAAGTGTCGGCCATCATATCGGGGCTCTTCCGTGATAATCAATCACATACCATAACTTTATCACCATCCATCCCGCTTGTCTCGCTAAGCCTACCGTGAGGCAAATACTTAAGACTCTTATGATCGCTGCAGATGAAACACTTCTCTCCATACAATTAATGTCTCCAAATTTTCAAGAATACAATAGCGGCCAATTCCAAATCATGCGTAAAGTAGTTCTTCATGCCACTTCAACTCGTCTCAAGCATAGCTACCACTTTACCCTCTTGCATTAGGACACATCCAAGTCCATTTAGTGACGCATCACTAAAGATCACATATTCTTCACTACAGGTCGGCTTAGTAAGAACCAGAGCCACGGTTAAGAGTGCTTTTAACTTATCAAAACTTCTTTGACATTTTTCACTCCATTCATACTTTTACATTTCTTTTCTCCCAGTGGTCCTGTCACTCTCCAGGCCGCAATGGCTTAAAAAACCCCTTAATGAATCTTTCTCGTAGTATCCGCTTAGTCCTAGGAAACTACGCACTTCCGTAACATTCCTCGGTGGTTTCCAATCAACAACCACTTCTATTTTCTGGATCTACTCGATTCCTTCTTTCGATACTACGCGTGGCCCAAGAAAGGACACTCATTCTTCCAAAACTCACACTGGGCTTCGCTTGCACATAAACGTTCTTTCTCTCAAAGTCTCTAATTACTCTAAGGTGTGTACCAAGTGAGTTTCCCGATCTTTTGAATACACAAGAATGTCGTCTATGAACACTACGACAAATTGATCCACATACTGTCAGAAAACACGATTCATTAGGTCCATGAAAGTCACTGAGCATTTTGTCAATCCAAACTTATTATATAGAACCTATAACCATATCGCGTCCTAAACGCCCGTCTTTACGCACACCCAAGATCTTCAATTCTCAACCTGGCGGAGGCACCCGATCGCAAGTCAATCTTGAAAAGATACTGCGACCTTTAATGGGTCAAACAAATTATCACCTGCACCCGATACTTATTCTTTACCGTTAACTTGTTCAATTGTATTTAATCAATACATAGCCGAAGTGTACCATCTTTCTTTTTAACAAAAAGCACGGGAGCTCCCCATGGTGATACACTCGGTCTAATAAACCCTTTTTCTAGTGAATTTTCGTAATTGTACTTCACCTCAAATAGCTGGAGCTATTCGCATTTGTAAATGGATATCGTGGAACCGTACAACGTCACAGCAAACTCCAATCTCCCTATGTAAGTAACTGTAACTCCCTTCCTAAACACGTCCGAAAGTAGCACAATAACAGGATATCTGATACACTAGGCCTCGCTTTACCGTATTTCAATCACATAAGCCAAGTAAAGCCACATCCTTTCCGCATCATTGTTCTTCCAGCAGCATCATGATATCACATTAGATAGGTGATCTCGACTCTCTCACCGATGAAAGTTTATTTATCTTCATCCAGTGTCCTTAAGGTCACTTTTTCATTTTATAGTTTACTTATCAGCTCGTGACAACCAAACATTCCTTCCTAATATTACATCAAACTCCCCTCGAAGGATAACTCCAATTAAATCTCCCTAAAATTCATACTGCATTTTGATGGGACAATCTCTATACACTTTGTTCATAATAACACTATGCCCGTTTAAAACTGGTCACCAAGATTTCATATTCTGGCTTGTTCTTCTGAAATTACCCAAGTCGCAGTATGTCGCACACACATATGAAACGGGTTGACTCCCGGGCCCATCAATGCATGCACAATAGTATCAAAAGATGTGAAATTGGCTCATTTATTTACGATCTGGAGCACTTTGTGATCTTCCATCGCTTCATTGCATATGCTCTAGTTTGAGCACCCCATCTCGCTTACCCAAGCTCAGGTCCTTGTCTCTGAACACTCGTGATGCAACACCTTGCTGGGCCTTTTGTAACACTAAAGTCAGACCCCGCCCTGGTGTCAGAAATGAACGAGCTCTAGACACCTTCGCTGAAGCTCTTGATCCACAAATCAAACAGCACCCCAAGTCTCCAGATTCTTACATTTCTCCCAACGGAGCAACGGGGAGCACCGTCTCTAGAAGACCTCCCCGTGTACTCGCAACCCGATGGTGTTGGTAGAGTAGTGGCTCCTACAGAGTCTGCTATAGTCGACTGGGAACCCCGTGGGTCCCCTTAATTTCTTCCTAGCCGCTGGTCATGACTTCGACCGACCGGATTTTTCTTTCCTCGCTCTTTTATCCTTCTCTCTTTTCCTCTTCTTTTACTCTTTCCACATTCACGCACATGTCACAATTCTCGAGAAATCCTCATGGCAAAATGCTATGACATGGGCTCGAATATGGTCATTAAGGCCGTCTTTCAAACCTACGACACTTCTTTCTTTCCTCACTACAAGTATCTCGAGCATACTTGCTCAATCACATGAATTCTCTTTGATATCTCTGGCCACACTCATTCGGCTCGTCGGGGATACGAAACTCCCGTCTCTACGTTATTCGATAAATGCGACTCATTATAGTGCTTCACCATCCAAGAAGAACTCCCATGTAACTCCCTCCGACATGGTCCTAGTCAAATTTTAAACCCACCAATCGATAAGCCTCATCCTCGTAATAATGAGGCTCCACATTCTAACTTCTCTTCGCCAGTAATGCATTTGCATCGAGCATTCGCTCTGCCTTCCCGAGCTAATTTTCTGCCATAGAAGGCTCATCCTCTTTCTCTCCCATAAAATCTTTACTGTGCTCGCATTCTCATTATTCGCTTCAATGGCTGATCGCTTGAGCAATTTCAAATTGTTGTCTCATTCTTGTAATGCCTCCGAATCTAGTCGGAGGATACCCATAGTACCTCCGCCACTTGTTTTGGTTCATCTTACTGGGTAGGGCAGCCGGGATGTCGCTTCACCTTCCACACTCCAGCGGATCGTTGGGGGTGAGTCCCTCGTCATCCTCTCGACCAAGGAAGCCGAACCGCCCATGCTTATCCTCTATTAAGACCAAAGAAGATCCGCGTCGTAGTCATGTCATCCTAATACAAATGAATGCATGTTATACACAATTTCAAAATCATTTACAAAAATTTTCAAAATCATTTGCAAACAATTTCAAAATTGGCTTCAGAGAACCGCTAAACCTAGGCTCGATGCCAATAAAGTCGGGCGCCCTACCCAACACCCCACCTCGCTTGGGCTGATCCGAACCGAGTCCGGATGCCACTAAAATCACTTAATCACTCAAAATCATATCTTCATGAAGCTGCTTCAAAATTTGGGTGCTTCCATAAACATTTAACATTTAACAAAATACATTTACAATGAAGGTAATCCGTTTTTCAAAATGATTTACAAAATAGATGTTCAGAGAGCAAATTGTTTTTTACAAAATTTTAATATCCAAAAGACAACATGAAATGAATGCATGTCAAGCATTACTTCAAATTTCTTTATGACTGACGCCCTCGATCTGGGTCACCGATCACTATCTATCACTTTGCATCACTACGGTAAATAATACGCTAAGCATTTTCATGCTTAGTGGTTCTATACAAATCCATTCTCAGCTTTGCTTGAATTCTATATTTTTATACAATTTAACAATTCAAAACTTGCAAATCATTATGGATGATCAATATAAATACGATATACATACTTGTTTTATATATAATTAGTCAATAAAGGTTCATTTATCATCCCAAAATACACTTTCATATTCAATATTTCGCAATCTCAACCAATTCAATTATGCTCAAATTCGCCTCGGGCTTCATAACCACCTGGGCCCAAACTAATTCGCTTATATCAATCTGGGCTTATGTCAATCAATTCAGTTATGCCCTTAACGAATTTAACCTATGTCTTCGATATACAAGATATTAGAATCACTAAGACGTCCCGCCGGGTCGCAGTCGCAGATTTAAATGGTTTTATAACACGCACGGTCCTCACTGGTCGATCGGTTATAAATAATCAACAGTGAACACTACCGATACTGGCCCCGCCGGTCACTGGACGGAGTGACACATCAATACAATAGTTCGGCAAAGACGCTGGTTTGATCCTGTCTGGCATACCAATCATCTGACAACGTTAACATTCTATTTACAGCGCTTCAAATCCTTTATAGTAAAGTATAAGACAATATGTACGCTAGATAAATGGGGCTATTTCTTCTTTACTAATCATACAATTTTTATATGCAAACATTTCACAATCACTTTTCTCAAATCAATTAAATCAATTAAATATGCTTTTAGAACAAACATGCAAAAACTTGAAACGAGGAATAGGAGTAGGTAGAACAAACCCAAAAATCTTTGCACTTTGATTCCAATCCTTGGAATCTAAATCTCATTGATTTTCCTCTCGCTGCACCTATTCCAAACCATTAAAGAACAATATTATTCAAGTGTGTACTAGTAGTTTTGCTAGATTGATTTCGAGTTTAATATGAGTTCCAAATTCAATAGGATATATAGATGGATTCTTGGACCCAATGTGCCTTCCATAGAGTCCAAGAACACCCGAATTTGTTTTGATCTAATAGTTATGACCTCCTCAAGCCGGGGAGGTCATACGCAGTCAAATCCTGAACTGACGAGTTGACTTGACTGATGAGCCTGACCCATCACCCCTGGCCAAACATCTTCCCATCCTCCTCAGCATATGAAATTATTCTTGACTCCACGGGATTTCCATAGAGTCTATAATAACACCCAAACGAGTCTTATTTTTAAGAAGATATGACCTTCCGGTCGAGGTCATGCGAGTCAACCCCGACGAGCGATCAATCACAGCCGGACCTGTCCTGACGAGCTCAATCTAACACCTTGGTCTGACATCCAACATCTCCTCAGGCATATGAATGTATTCTTGACTCCAAATGAGCTTCCATAGAGTCCCAAGAACACGAACCTGAGTTCAAACGTAAGGAGATATGACCTTCCGGGCGTAGGAGGTCATGCGAGTCAACCCCGACGAGCCGACCTGAACTGATGAGCTGAGATGACCTCGGTAAATCCTATTCATCACCCTTGGTCTGACATCTACTAGCCTACTCAGGCATATGAATGATTCTTGACTCAATGGGCTTTCCATAGAGTCCAAGAACACTCAATCGAGTTCAAACGAAGGAGATATGACTCGCCGGTTGAGGTCATGCGAGTCAATCCTCGACGAGTTGATTCGGAATCTGATTGAGCTGAGACGACTCCTGCAAACTTGGTCTTCATCGCCTGCGTTCTGAGATCTACTAGCCTACTCAGGCATATGAATGTATTCTGACTCAATGGGCTTCCATAGAGTCCAAGAACACTAATCAAGTTCAAACGAGGGAGATATGACCTTCTAAGTCGAGGTCATGCGTAGTCAACCCGACGAGTCGACCCGGAATCGATGAGTTGAGATGACCTCGGTAAACTTGGTTTGTCACCTGTCTGACATCTACTAGCCTACTCAGGCATATTAACGATATTTACTCACCGCTTCTTATAGAGTCCAAATAAACACTAATCGGAGTTCAAATCAAGGAGATATGACTCCGGGGCTGAGGTCATGCGAGTCAACCTCGACGAGCCGACCAATTGACAGTTCGACCGTCTAACAACCGAGCTCTACAGACGAGCCGAGCTCTACAGACGAGCCGAGTTTCACAGACGAGGTCTCGGCTGACCTCTTCAGATGAGGTCCCGCTGATCTCACGCATGAGGTCCTACGACCACGTGACAGGCCCGCCACCGCTTGACGACCTCTATGACTCGACCTTTCACCAATTTTGATCGCTCAGAGTAAAGACCATAACTTGGTCCATAGGGGGGTCCGAATCGAAATTCAAGAGCTTAACATCGCTTCAATACGTACTTACACCTCTACCGTGGGCGACCCACTACTAAATTCCCTTTATTTCTTACCCAAAAATCAGCTCTAAGGTCCGGCTAATGCGCACTACCACAATGTGGCAGCTTCCCTTGGTTTAAAATGCAACCAACCATTCCCCTAAGGGAAGGTAACAACCCAATAACCCTTAGGGTAGAAAATACAAGAGAAGACCTTACCTCATGGATTTTGTCGAAAGTCCTCGATTCCGAAATTTCTACTGTAGCTCTCATTACCAGGGAAGGACTTTCCTCTCGCTTTCACCGAGACCTATGGTCCATCGTCGAAAATCTAGAGAGAAGGTAGAGCCTCTCTCTCTAACTCTCCCTTTTCTCCTGCTTTCCCTTTCTTGCGGATCACTCCTAATCGTAATTAAAAACAGCAGCTTCCCTCTCCTCTTTCCTAAGCATGCCACATGTCCTCTCCTCGATTTTTTTTTCTTCTTTTCTTTTATTTTATTTTATTTTGTATTTTTATATTTAGGTCCCTCCATTTCTATTATTCTCATTTAAGTCTCCTATTTCACTCAGACATATAAACTTATTTACAATTGACCCTTAGGTCCTCCTATTTTACAATTTCCATATTTTCTCTTTTTCACTTTGGATTATTTCTGAATCAGCCACAATCATTTAATCAATATTCATCTAAAATTTCTAAAACATTCTGTTGGCCTAATTATAATCTCTAATACATAATAATTTTTATTATAAAAATTCTAGGGTATTTTTGGGCGCATAAGTTTTCCTCCTTGAGCGCCGCACCTCCCTTTACACACCTACGCAAAATCCAAGAACGAGGCGAACATATTGTCCTCCCTCTTCTCACCCGCCACTGTAGATTTGATCCACCTAATCCACAAAGCCTTCATCCCAAGCTCCAAGAAATTTCGGTCCGTCTAACCTTCTTTCGCTTTTTTCTCTTCTTCTTCACTGGCCGGGGGGCGTGGATGTGAGAGCCTTATTTAGCCAAAGATGATTCGTCGATCCTGACAAAGGTAGCCGAGGTTTCTTGAGTGGTCTCAGCTTGAGCTCTTGGGTGGACCCCGGTTGTAAAGAGCTACCTGGGATTGACTTTAAGAGGTCAGCCAGAATAAAGTGTTCACCCTTGACAAGCTCCTCTAGCAATGGACGGGGGAGGATAGGGATAATGTAAGGATATGGATCGCACCCACCTCACAAGTTTCTCGTTGCACAAAAGAGCTCAGGATTCGTCCCTCTCGATGATCCTGCGTACCCGGGCCCCGATGTAGTTCAGCCCTGACCTCCACTGCTTAGTCGACCTCGGGCTAGCTTCTTACCTACAAAAAGTACAAAGAGAAGGAAGCCCGGTTAGAATATGGACGGCCTAGAAAAGAACAAGCTCCATCAAATTGAGACAAACCTGGGAACGAGAGAGACTGATTCAGATCAAATGGAAGCCTAAGAGAGCCTGGCGTCTCATACCACAAACCTTGCACTAACACCACCCCTTTCTCTTTAGTCTTAGGAGAGTTCAGAGCCCTAAGCATACCCCAGAATCGGGGCTGGTGGCCGACATAGACAATTGGCTCCCAACCCCGAGCTTCAAAGTGTACCAGTGAAATATCCAACTGGTAGAGAAGGTTTAGCACACTACAACCCATCAAAATCTGAAAGACGTTCGAATGGATAAGCGCAAGAGGTGCCCGAGTGAAGTGTAGAAACTGCTTCACCAAAGACGGATGTGAAGCAAGTCCAGCCAGTAAAATTGCCTCGCGGTGAAATAGACGACATTATCCTGGGCCCCTTTATAGTTGTGGTGTACCGCGCCGTCCGATACAACTCCTGCAGACAATGTCACAAGGACTTTATCGAAAGGACTTCAATTCCCTTCATCGACATGCGAAAGGACTGTGTCAAGCCAGAGTAGGCATTTCCCTGCGGGGCCCCTCTTACGCCCAACCTGATTAGTAGAAGTATCTTCCTAACCTCTCGTCATTCTATAGGCAAACAAACAGAAAAATAGGATCAGCTTGAGGATCTTTAAGCAGTAAAGGCGACAAGATCCTTGAAAGACAAAAGAAATACCCCTTTGGAGGTTTGATAACCCACTAGTAACAAAACCTAAGAACCCTTGACTAGGAAGCTTTACTGGACCTAATAAGATGACCCCAAACTTATGAGTATCCTAGAAACCGCCCACAACTTCATCATCGGAACCCCATCGGCGAACGATGAACGATTCCTCAAAAGAAACAAAAACCTTCTAACCCAAAAATACTCATCAAACAGAGTCACAAAAAAACGCAAAGGAGATTCAAACTAGTTTTAGAAAAAAAAAAAAACTCACTGGAATATTGAAAGTTGTAAAGGGATCTCCAATTATTCCTTTAAAAGAACAGTTTGCAGAAACATGGGAGAAAGGAATTTGCAGTAGGTAAGAAGCTTTGCGAAATCGTAAAAAAGGAAAGCCTTGGAGCCCAACCCCTATCTATAAGGGCAGGAATATCAACCCAAGCAAAGACACTGTGCTCGTCAAGACATCATGCGCCGTAGACATGTTAGAACGCAGGCCACCCACGCACTTATATCCCGTCAATGTATGTAATAATTCTCCCAACTTTCAACTTTCCATAATTAAGGTTTAGAAGGCATGATTTTCCTGATCGAAGAAGTGCAAAACTCTTAGGCCTATGAAAAGGGGGCATTGTGAATACCATGATCTTTAGACCTAGACCCACTACTTAGTGGGCCTAGGGGCTCGCTTGAACCCGCATCATGAAACGGCCTAAGCCTATTTATCGTATTAAAACCAAGTGGGAACTAACCAGACGGGAGAGTCTTAAAGCTGATATGAGAAAGCAGGAATCTTTGACAAAGACACTTGATGGCGGCTCGTCCCCAAGGTTTCAAGTCCCCTGGCCGACCACCTCTTGCATATGAAGTTCTTTATGGATAAATATGTGAAGAAAAATCATAAAGAAGATATTTATCATTTGATTTAGGTTTTTATCCTTTATTTCTTTGAAGATTAATCCTTGATGGGGAATAACGATTTTATCCACACAAAATTAAAAATTTTATTCTAAAATTAAGGAAGATTGGCGAACCACGTCCTATAAATGGGAAAGATCTCCCCCGAGGTAAGGCAATTGGAAAACTGTGCAAAAATTCTATGCTTCATCTTCTATATCTTTTGCTGACTTAATCATCGGAAAGGTGGCTGACACTGCAGGCCGGATCGCACTGCGAGTTCGCGTTGCGCTGGCGATGCGAGGATCGACGATCAGGTACTAACATGGGGTTAAAAATCACGATAAGTGATATATCATCGGCATATCGTGTGTCGATAACTGTCACGAAACACATCGCCGATTATCATTTCACTTGAAAAAAGTGGATAAAAATCGGACTTATACGTTGATATATTGATTTAAAGGTATTCACCTTGAACAATACTACCAATGTATCGATGTAGGGCACAAAATTCGAACAAAAAATATGGTGAAAGATTAAGGTTCAAACAGAAATTTTAAACAGAAAAATAATAAATAAAATAGAAAAAAAAAAGAGCATGGGTTGTTGGAATCTGGGGTACATCGATGCGTCGGAGGTGCCGGATTAGAGTTCTTGTGCGAGAGAGGCTAGTGACCTTTGGTGGCCCATTTGCTTAGTTGAATTGGAAGCTTTTACGATAAGGAAAGTGGGATGGAGGCCGAGCGAAAAGAAAGGGAGGAGATAGAGTAGCGAAGAAGGGTGAGAAATAAAGGAAATAATAATAATAATAATAATAATAATATGTATATGTAATAATAAAAAAGAAAGAAATTTCTGGAGATAAAAGGAAAAAAAAAGTGGGAGATAAAAAAATGAAAAAATGCATTGAAAGAAGAGATCAAAATTACTCCCTTGGTTGTTTCTCTAGAAAAAGGCCACGTGTACTGTTATGTAGGGACTTATGGTAAAAAAATATTTGTTTTATTTTAGGTTATCAAACATTTTTAAAATGAAAATTGTTCTTAAAATTTATTCCTCAAAACATTTAAAATAGTTAAAAATCAATTTTTAAATAATTTTTCTAAATATATTTCCAAGTATAAATGTCGTTTTTTTAAATAAATAATGTTAATATTTAAATGTATTAGTAATTAATAACTTTTCATTTTGAAATTTGAAGTTTGCATTATGATTTCAAAATAATAGTTTCAAACTTTAATAAAAATTTGAGAGTTTGACCCATTATTTTTATAAATTATGCAAAATAATTTATTTCCTTAAATGTGATTTGATATGTTTTTATAAAAATATTATTTGTTGCACCTAATAAATAAATATAAATATAGTAAAAAATTTAATTTTTCAAAAGCTAATTGATATTATCATTCCCTCACAATTTCAAATAACTATGATATGTGAATTAAATATATTTTAAATTTTGAATAATTTTAATTATTAGAAAATTTTATATCAAAATATCCATAGATATATCCCCAATATATCATATATATCAAGTAAAATTAAAAGTACAAATATATTTGTCAATATTTTCATCACTTGCTAACATATACCATGAGTTTCGATCAACTAATACGATGTTTTCAGAGAATTTTGTTATAACTGTGTTTTTCGATCAACTTATATATACCATGGGTGAAAACTGAAACGTACACTTTTGATAGTTACATAAATGTGGAAATTTTGGACAGGCTAAAATAATAATTTTTAGGTACCAAGGCGGTCGAGAGGCGCCATCGTAAGCGATTAATCGTGGAAATCGAATTACGTAGTGGGGCTGTAAGCGCCAAAATATTGCTCTTGCCGGCCATTGGTATTGACCTTTATATTTGTGAGTGCGTGGTTTTGAAGCCCATTGCTTGATGGGCTCGGGATTCGATCCGGCAATTCCAAGGTTTGCTTGGCTCCTTGATGTGAAAGGTCGAGTTCACCTATCATAGTATTAAAGCGGTAGGCACTACTGAGCGGGAAATCTGGAGCGTCGCGAAAATTGTGGTGTCGTCCCAAGACCTTGACAACCAGGCGGCTCATCTAGAGTTCAAGTCCCTCCGACCATTGTCCTTAAAAACATAGCAAGTTTGTTATGGATGAAAGGATAAAGGTGGAAAAATCGCAAAAGTTTTTATGCAATTTGCTAGTTTCAAATCTTTCTTGCTTTGAAAGATTAATCCTTGATAAGGAATAATTATTCTTTAATAAGGAAGAGGATGTTACGACAAAAGAGAAGAAGATTCCTTCCCGAGATAGGAGAGATATTCAACAAACCATTATCTATAAATCAGGAAGACCCCCCCACGAGGGAAAGGTATGCAATCCCAATTGTGCGAACTTCCTTCTTCATCATCTTTGTATTTTTACTGACTTAATCATTGGAGAGACGGCCCACCCATCGTCGTTGGATCGCCTTTTTTGCAAATTTACATTGCATCATTGATGCCCTGGAGGTCAGACGATCTAGGTAACAACAATTGGCGCCGTCTGTGGGAATCGAACAGAAAGTCTCATCTACAAGCTGCAAGGTGTGAAACCCCGAGAAAATCTAATTTTCTCGAAAAAGGGCAAAATTCTTAATTTCGGTAAAAATCCAAAATTTTTCTAGATCTTGGATGATGAAACGGACTTCACCGTTGAAATTGTCTCGTGAAATCTAGCTACCACGTCGATTTTCGTCAAATTCTGAGAAAGTCGGAATTTGCAGGTTTTTCGAGGAAACGAGCATCGTGTAGGACATTTGGCGCACTTTGAGTGGCACACAGGTGTATCATGTCAGCTTTGCCGGTTGATCAACTTGAGCTCAAAGGTGGGGCCATGTGAACACATGGCATGATTCAATGAGTAGAAAAGTCAAAGTGAGTTGGGTTGGTGGATAAGAAATCCTTTCAACTAATTAGGAGACATGGCAAAGTGTGGTACAAAAGAGCCTTCTTCTCCTTTTGGGTGAATACGGGCGTGGGATGGAGGGATACGTGAGCTTAGGATTCGTAGTCGGACCATCGGATTTCTTGGACGAAGCAAAAGTGGTTACCACGGCGAGGGCCCGTGAGCAGCGGTTTGAGGGAGTTTCGACAAAGCTTCCCAGTGAGGTGAGGTTTTATCCTACTTGATGTACCCCTTGTTTAAGTGTTTTGTAAATGGCTGAGTTGATTTGAGGCCGTGAGTGGCTGTTTGATCGGTCCCAAAACTTGGGATCGAATTGTTGGAACATTTGAACCCGTTTGAGCAATTTATGGACTGTTTTGGGTGATTGTTTCTCATTTATCGCAACTAAATTATGTTTTTAGTGTGTATGAGGCCGGTGGCCATGGAGTGGGATTCCACAAAGTGGAACGATCAGCAGAGAAGTGGAACACCCACGGACATTACTTGCTTTCTGTTCCCCAGGGCCCCATTTTTATGAATTGGACAGCGTCCATATGTTGTGTACATGAAATTGTTTGAAGTGAATGACTTGAGTTGTGGAATTAATAGGTTAGTGCGCGAACTTAATGTGTTAACATGATACCACAATTATATAAAATATAATTGTGTGTGGAAACATTAAAATGGGAATTATGATTAGCTCAGTGAGCAAATTTGGAGTGTTAGTTGATCAAAATTGAATAACATGGTATGAATGCAAATTTGAGAATATATACAACAATTATATATATATATATATATATATATATATATATATATATATATATATATATATATATATACTATACTAACATATATATATATATATATATATATATATATATATATATATATATATATATATATATATATATGTTGAAATTAACTTATAATGCATTTCGTATACGCAAGGTAACCTAGAAATTAGGTGAAATTGCATGCCGCTAAAAGAAAGAAAAGCAGTATGGATGCGAAGGAATTTCAATTGATGATTTTTTGGAAAATTGTATTTGGGAGATGGTCAAACAATTTTGCATTGGAGAGCCCATGATTGTTTAGTAAGGTTCTCCCAACACATTAGCCTCGGAGGTAGTCAAATACTTTTACGAAATTGATGGTGTGTTTTATTGAACAACAAGAGTTTTGTTTTGAAAAGCGGTGTTTTCTCACATACATGGCAAGCCCAGTGTGAGAGTCGTGGGACTCGGCGAGACATGGGAATGGGCATGTAGACATTCAAGTAGGATCACGTATTTACTTGAGTGTGTGTTTACGGTGAATGTTTGCGCATGCACTTAGGTGGGGAAGTAGCCCCATTTAGGGTAATTCCTCTTTGACAGTGCCCACCCTTTGTCAGAATATTATTTCGAGATACGAGGAGCGTTTGAGAGAGCTGACTCATTTAGAGGCAGTTCACGAAGAAAGCGGGTTGTAGGCTGATGTTTGGTATAACATGTATTAGAATCGTAAATTTTAATATGTGTTTGTAATAAGAGTAATGTATTAACTCTTGAACTATTAGAATATAGTTGGGTGTATTTTGATGAGTATTGGTGTATGGGCCCAGTGGCTGAACACTTTCAGTATGGGTCTGTGATACAAGACTTATGGGTTACTATGGCGGTTGTGAGGTTGTCAGCGGACACGGTTTTGGGCGTCCGCGAGCAAACCGGCGGCTATCTAGCAACCCTTATTCGCTGTGGCTTCAATTCCCTCTCCCATGTCCTAGTTTCCATCCAGGTAGGCGCGATGTCGAACAATCCAGATGATCAATCACCCGGAAGATGATTCTCGTTGGTGTCCAGAGATGGAGAAGAAACAAGAGGAGTAGGTGAGATAGATGTAGAGACAATGAGAGAGGCGACCCGGTGCGGGCCCAGTAGAAAAAACTTGAATAGATGTACAAGATAGGCGATAGTGTGGAACATTTAATGTCAAAAAATTGTCTTGATAAAGGAAAAGTGCTAGCATTATTCAGACGGCGTGATACCCATAAGATGATAGATTGTCCTCGGCAGATCCGTCATGGTCCCCCTTGCGGAAGAAAGCGCTCGGGGGCAACACAAGGGACTTAAATCACAAAGAGATGCATCGCACACACGCCTTCAGATGTTCTGACACCATCTGGCCAGAGGTAGGGAGGAGGCTAACGAGCGGAACTAGTTGAAGCAGGTCCCGAAATGCATTAATGTTACCCAGCACGGTCTTTGTTTCTATATCCACGCCTTCGGTATAGGTGAGATTCTCATGCCTGCTTTTATGGTCGAGACTTAGCTTGAGCATGCTTTCTTGCTTAGGGCAACATTCTTGACTAAACACATGTGGCTTTTTCATCTAGCTTTTACCATGTTTGATGACTCTGAAACCCTTATGATCCACATGTCCCATTATAACTTGACTAAAAGAAAGGGTGAAAAATAAAGGAAATAATAATAATAATAATAATAATAATAATAATAATAATAATAAAAAGAAAGAAGTGGAGATAAAAGGAAAAAAAAAAGTGGAGATAAAAAAATGAAAAATGCATTGAAGAGATCAAAGTTCTCCACCGTTTGTTTCTCTAGAAAAGGCCAGGTGTCTTTATTTATAAGGACTTATAGGCAAAAAAATATTTGTTTTATTTTGGAATTATCTAACATTTTTTAAAATGAAAATTGTTCTTAAAATTTATTCCTCCAAAACATTTAAAAATAATTCAAAAATCAATTTTTAAATAATTTTCTAAATATATTTCGAAATATAAATATAAGTTTTTTAAATAAATAATGTTAATATTTAAATATATTAAGTAATTAATAACTGTTTTGAAATTGAGTTTCTTGTTATGATTTCAAATAATAGTTTTCAAACTTTAGTAAAAATTTGAGAGTTTTTGACCAAGTATTTTTATAAATTATATAAATAATTTATTTCTTAAATGTGATTGAATATATTTTTTATAAAATATTATTATTTTCTAATAAATAAATATAAATATAGTAAAAATTTAATTTTCAAAAAGCTAAATGATATTATCATTCCTACTCTAATTTCAAAAATAACTATGATATGTAGATTAAATATATTTTTAAATTTTGAATAATTTTAATTATTGAAGAATTTTTATATCAAAAATATCCACCGATATATCCCAATATATCATATATATAAGTAAAATTAAGTACAAATATATTTGTCAATATTTTCATCCTTACTATTATATACTGAAAATTAATACGATCAACTAATCTGATGGTTTTATGAATTTTATTATAAATGTGTTTTTTGATAGACATATATACCATGAGTGAAAAGCGAAAGCGTCTGGCTTTTGATAGTTACATAAATGTGGAAATTTTGGACAGGCCCTGAAATAATTTTGGTGACAAGGCGATCGAAGGCGCCATCGTAGCGATTAATCGTGAAATCAGTGCGTAGTGGGGCCTATATAAGCATAAACCATTACTCTTGTCAGCCCCATTGGTATTGACCTTTATATTTGTGAGTAACGTGGTTTTTAAACCCATTACTTGATGGGCTCGGATTGTCAGCAATTGAGGGTTTGTGGCTCCTTGATGTGAAAAGGTCAGTTCACATCATATTAAAGCCAGTAGGCACTACTAGACGGAAATAAAGGTGTCTATGAAAATTGGTGTCGTCAAGACCAACCGGCGGCTCATCTAGAGTTCCAAGTCCTCCAGCCAATTGTCCTTCCGCTTATGGCAAGTTTGTTATGGATGAAAGGATAAAGGTGGGAAAAATCGCAAAAGTTTTTTTATCCACGAATTTCCTAGTTTCCAAATCCTTTACTTCTTGAAAGATTAATCCTTGATAAGGAATAATTATTCTTTAATAAGGAAGAGGATATTTTGTCCTAAAGAGAAGAAGATTCCTTCCCGAGATAGGAGAGATATTCAACAAACCATTATATATAAATCAGGAAGACCCGTGAGGAAAGGTATGCGATCGATTGTGCGAACTTCCTTCTTCATCGTCTTTGTATTTTCTTGACATCTATTTGCCTGCCTGTCCATTGGAGGAACGGCCCACCCATCGTCGTTGGATGGCCTTTTTGCAGCACATTGCATCATTAGTGCCACTGGAGGTCGGTGATCTAGGTAACAACAATTGGCGCCGTGTGGGAGATCGAAACGAGAGAGTCTCATCTACAAGTTGCAAGATTGAAACCAAGAGAAAATCTAATTTTCTCGAAGAACAAAATTCTTAATTTAGGTAAAATCCAAGAATTTTCTAGATCTTGGATGATGAAAGCGGACTTCACGTTGGGCCAAATACCAGTGAAATCTAGCTACCACGTCGTTTCGTCAAGTGCGAGAAAGTCGAATTTGCGGGTTTTTCGAGGAAGCAGCGCCGTGTAGGACATTTGGGCGCACTTTGGGTGGCACACGGTGTGTCATGTGTCAAGCTGCAGTTCCGAGGAAGTCAGCAGGCTGGGGTGGGGCCCATGTGAACACATGGCATGATTCCATTGGGTAGAAAAGTCAAAGTGGTTGGGTTGAGTGGATAAGAAATCCTTTCAACTAATTAGGAGAGGACATGTGGCAAAGTGTGGTACAAAAAGAGCCTTCTTCTCCACTTTTGGAGCTGAATACGGGCAGTAGGATGGAGGGGATGCAGTGAGCTTAGGATTCCGTGTCCCGGATGTGGGATTTCTTCGGACGAAGCAAAGTGGTTACCACGAGAGGCCGGCGTGAGCCTTTGGTTTCGAGGGGAGTTTCGACAAACTCCGTGAGGTAGAGGTTTTATCCTACTTGATGTACCCCTTGTTTAAGTGTTTTGTAAATGGTTGAGTTGATTTGAGGCCGTGAGTGGCTGTTTGATCGGTCCCAAAACTTGGGATCGAATTGTTGGAACATTTGAACTCGTTTGAGCAGTTTAGGGACTGTTTTGGGTGATTGTTTCATAATTTATACAATAAATTATGTTTTAATTAATGTATGAGGCGGAATGGCCATGGAATTGGACCCACAAAGTGGAGCCAGATGTTTTGGAAGTGGGCTACCCACGGACAGCCTTCCTTTATGTTTTGGGACTGTTTTTACATGAATTGGACAACGTCCATATGTTAATGTACATGAAAAATTGTTTAGAAGTGAATGGCTTGAGTTGTGTGGAAATTAATAGGTTAATGCATGAACTTAATGTGTTAACATGATACCACAATTATATAAAATATAATTGTGTGTGTAGGCCATTGGAAATGGAATTATGATTAGCTCAAGTGAGCAAATTTGGGTGTTGGTTGATCAAAATTGAATAACATGTGGTATGAATGCAAATTTGAGAATGTATGCATAATTATATATATATATATATATATATATATGTTGAAATTGTATAATGCATTTCATATGCACGGGAGTAACTAGAAGTGGGTGTGAGTGCATGACATAAAAGAAAGAAAACGAATATGGTTGCGAAGAAAGGAATTTCAATTGATGATTTTGGAGAATTGTGTTGGGAGATGGTCCCGTGAAATTCTGTGTCAGAGGAGCGTGAATTGTTTAGTAAGGTTCTCCCAACACATTAGCCCTCGGAGGATTGTTCAATACTTTACGAAATTAGGTAGTGTGTTTTCGTGAACAACAGGTTTTGTTTGAAAGCGGTGTTTTCTCATACATGGCTTAAGGCGAGTGTGGGGAGTCGGGTAAGGACTCGAGACATGGGGAATGGGCATGTGGGCGTTCCAAGTGGGATCAGTGTTACTTGGTGTGTGTTTACATTGAATCATTGCATGTCATGGTGGGGAGTAACCCATTTGGGAATGATTCCACTCTTGGGCAGTGCTTACCACTGTCGAGGAGACCCAGTATTCGAATACGGGGATGTTTGAGGAAGGCGGCTCATTTTAGAGACGGATTTGAAGAAGCGGGTTGTGGCTTTGATGTTTTTGGTATAACATGTATTAGAATCGTGGGAAGTACAATAACTATTGTTTGTAATAAATGTATTAACTCTTGAACTATTAGAATATAGTTGGTGTATTTTGTGATGTTGGTGTATGGGCTCGAGTGGCCATTTTACTCGAGTATGGGTCTCGCGATCTAAAGACTTATAGTTCTGAACGTTGTGGGTTGTCAACGGACACCGATTTTGGAAATCATAAGCAGCTTGACCATTTATCTGTAACCCTTAGTCGCCTGTAGCTTTGCTAATTCCCTCTCCCATGTCTAATTCATCAGGAGTGGCGCGATGTCGAGAACGTCAGATGATCGATCAACTAGAAGATGAGTTCCTGGGATTGGTATGGGGTGGAGAGAAACAAGAGGAGTAGGTGAGATAGATGTAGAGATTCTGACAGAGAATGACAGTGCGGGCCCAAGTAGAGAAAGAAAAGCGCAAACTTGGAATAGATCTGAATGGCGATAGTCTTGAACATTTAATCGCTTCATGATAAAGGAAAAGTGCTAATTATTCAGAGCGACGTGGGCGCGTAAGATGATGAATTGTCCTCGGCGAGATCCCATCCGCCGATTTGGCTAGGAAGAAACGCTCGGGGCAGCACAAGGGCCAAATCACAAAGGATGCACTCGCACCACCCTGCCTTCAGTGATGCCGTTAGCGACACATCACAGCGGGGTAGGAGGGAGGCTAGAGCGGAACGAGTTAGAGCAGGTCGGGAAATGCATTAGTGTTTACCGCCCTTGGTCTTTGTTTCTATATCGCGCCGGTATAGGGTCGGCGTTCTCGGCACCACTAGCACCCTTGGTGGGGACCCGGCGACATGCTTTCTTCGCCTTTAGGCGACCACGTTCTTATTCTGATACCGTGGCTTTTCATACACTAAGCTTTACCATGTTTGATGGCTCTGCTGACCCTTATGATCACATGCCCATTATAACGATGATGACTAAATGCATGCAATGACCATCTATTGTGCAAAGTGTTGACTGGCTTGCGGGGGAGCTGCGTCGTCTGGTTCATAAGCTCTATTAACTCAATAAGCTAGTTCAATGAATTATGGGGGGCATTCGTATCATAGTATCTTTTTTCAATGAGACAAAAAAAGAACATTAGCTCCTTATAGAAAATTCTCAAGTAGGAAGAAGAGTATATTCGAAACTTCACAATGAGGTTGGGCGACCATCAATGGATAAGAGTGATAAAGCATGGATGGAGTCCTCGAAACTGGAAAAGTTTGGAGTAAATCTACTCCTTTCTTCTAGTCATTATCTTTAGACCCGCCAGCAACAATAGAGGAATTATATAGGCTGGCCTTTCAGTACTCAATGCTAGAGGACAACGTTCGTGTAGTAGCCCAAACTGTCATGATCATAGAATGGCTGACCGGGGACATAAGTCTTACGAGAAGAAGCCATCGGTCGCAAGGAAGGGGAGAATAACCTCGAAAGACCTCCATGAGGATCAAACCCTCGCATAGCAATCACGCCGCCAGCCTAGATCGGGCGAAGGAAGGATCAGGCGTGGACCCCACGGAAAAGTAATGTTGGACAAGCTGGAAAGTTCACTTATGCTAGCTCTCTTATGTCCGATGACAAAAAGGAATAGTTACGACTCACGCTGTTGAATAACATAGATGTGTTCTCATAGAGCCACTCGGATATGGTCAAAATTAATCCATCGGTAGCCTCTCACAAACTAAACTTCATTCCCACGGCTAGACCAGTGAGACAGAAAGTAAGGCGTTTCTGGTGCCACACGATCATCGACGGGTAAACAACTTACTAGAGTGATTTATCAAGAAGTAGAGTGCCACGATTGGCTAGCCAATGTGGTAGTGGATTCAAGAAAGTGGCAGAAGTGGCGAATGTGTATAGATTACACTAACCTCAATGAAGCGTGCCTAGGTATCTTCCTTGAGTTAGGTGCCACGGTAAGGTGGTGGATCAGCAATATTTATATACCTAAGTTCCTCTTTGCCGTGAGTCGACGCTCTACGTGCCTTATAGTGAGATCTAGGAGTGAACCATGAGGATGGGTTTTCTTCCTAAAAATGGTTTGCATTAGGGCATGAAGGTAAGGCTCTATTTGGACTTTTTGGATTTGTGTCAAATTTGTAAATGGTTTAATGGAAATTACAATGGAAATGGTAGCGAAATTTAAAGTGAAGAATTAAACTTTGAAGATTGGAGTGCTTAACTTAATATTATTTAGGCCAATGCGTGTATATAGTTTATCCTCTAATAATGAGTCAGCCAGCGGGGATCACGGGTTATGGCCTATTTTTGTTTAAGCCCTAACATTCCTTTATCATTTTCTAAAGAATTTAGTGAGACCATCTAAGAATCACGAGCGCATCTCTTTGCAGAATAACTGAACCTAAAGTATGGAGAGTATTGGCTGGGGCTAGTAGGGAATATCTAAGAATCACGATTACATCTCTCGCACAGAACACTTTGAACCCTAAAGTATGGAAGTGGCCAAAACAATAAAAATCCAATGTTATTTAACCTAATTTGAAGAACCTAACATGTAAATGCTACCTCGAGAGGCAAGTAAGGACCATCTAAAAGAGCCCCGCAGAATTACCTGTCACTAAGCCTTTGGATCTAAAGCATGAGTATTAGCCCGAACAACATCCATGTTATGGCCCGAATTTTTGAAAATAAGGGCCATAAATACACTACCCGTGACTTTAGTCTGCAAGAGACTGACATGTAACCCACCACGAAGCTAGCTTCATGTCTTCAAAGGAAGGAACATGGCACATCTGTGAGTTGTCATCCTCCAAGAGGGTGTGTTTGGCAATGGAAAGTGAAAGAAAGAAGAGAGAAAGAAGAGAGAAGAGAAAATAAGCAGCTTAAAAAAAACTTTATTTAAAAGCAGTAAAGAAAATAACACAAATCCACCAAACTTGTATTCCTTGATCCTCCTCTTCCTTATTACAAAACATGAGGGTATTTATAGGCCTCCCAGTATGAAAATACCAAAAACCCAACAGCTAAGCTAAGTTATAGGATAAGAGTAATTCACCAAAAATGAAAGGCGGTTGCATCATTACAAAAGCATGTGAGGCCTGCAAATTTATTTACGTGAGAATTTATTTAATTAGCGAATTGGCAGGATTGTGGTGGCAATGGCAAACGAAGTGGCAAGGCTGTGGCGGTTGGCAATGTTGGTACGTACAATGTTTCGCTAAGCTAGCGCCACCGATGAGAAGCGGGTACCGTCTGGTGCAAGTTGGCTAGCGAATTTCGCGGTACCGCTGAGATTGCGGCTGTTCTGCGAAAGCAGGTTCAAAGTCGCTAGGATTGGGTGGTTGCCGCAGGTTGCGGACCTGTGCTGCAACGTTACCGCATTCACTCTCGTCATGTCTTCATTTGCATCATTTCTTCCGCACTCACTGTTTTCCATTAGATTTTTAGAGCACATTGATGGTGAGAATAATTTGAGCCTCATGATTGATCACATTTGCGTATGGTTGAGTTAAATGTGTACAAAAGTACAAAACAACCAAAAACACCCTCAAATTGACATAAGTGTTACTAAGGTAACATGAACACTTCAATTGGGATATATATGATATGATTAATGATCAAGAAATTACTCAAAACCTATCTAATATAGGGTTCAAATTGCACTTTGAGTACTAATCTTATAGCGTATAAATCAAATTGTTGGCTCCATGACCATGCACGGAGATCGCATCGTTTTGGACACCTTCTACGGATATCTTCATATACCCATTACACAGCCTAATGCGGAGAAAACAACCTTCATTCACATGGCCCAGGTCATCACGCATTAAATAAGCCCCGGGCGAGATGCGGTGCACAGAGTGTGGAATCTTATGCACCTTAAGAGGTATTATTAGTGAAGTTTTCTTTAGAATTTTTCTCTCAATTTTACCTTCCTTAATGAAAAAGCGGAAGCTGTGGCTCAAAGCCTGCTTGCGTTTCAGAAAATCAGACTTGTGGCTGCAAGCCTGCGGTACTTCAGACCGGACTTGTAGCTCTAAGCCTGCGGCGCTTTCAAAGACCAAACTTGTGGATCTAAACACTGCTTTTCAAAAGAACCCGGACTTGAAACCGGCACCGACACTTTCAAAAGACGGACTTATGGCTCTAGCTTTGTTGCTTTCGATGACGGACTTATGGCTGCAGTCGACACTTTCAAGGCCGGACCTTAACTGGCGGTGCAGAAAGACTAGGCTGACCAGCTATGGTGCCGTTCAAAGACCATACTTGTGGCTCACAGCATGTTGGCACTTCCAAAATGAGCATGGCTCTAAGATTGTGGCACTTTCAAGGCAGAGACTTATGGCTCTGGGCTGTTGCTCAAAGGCCAGTGTGGCTGGCTGTGACACTTTAAAAAAACTAAACTTGTGGCTCTAAGCCTGCCGCCAGTTTCAAAAGACCAAATGTGGCTCTTAGCTTGCTAGCACTTTCAAAAGCCCAAATGTGGCTCCAAGTGTAACGCCCCAAAAATACCTTAGAATTTTTATAATAATTTTATTATATATTCCCGGTATAAATTGAGCCAAACTTTGATTTTTTCGGGAAAATTGATAAATTGTTAAATAATTGAAATGTAAATGAATATAATGACATATGATTAAATATTACATACTTTGAGATGAGAAATTGATTGAACACAGAAATAAACCCAAGTGAAAAAGGCAAATTTGGAAATTTGTAAAATAAGGACCCTAGGGTCATTTGAGGAAAATGTTTATGTGTTTAGGGTGCAAATAAGAAGTGATATATGTGCTATAGGTAAAATTGAGACAACAAATCCAAAAATGGGTTTGAGCCAAACATGGCCTTAAGAATAAGTAACCCAAGACCACATTTGGTCTTGGAAAGACACATTATGCAAAAAACGTGTTAAGAGAAGAGAGTGAGAGGAGGAAAGGTAGGGTTGTCTGCGAGTGATTTTAGTGTGATTCTTCCATTTCTTGCTTCTAAATGATCAAGCATCTTGGGTGAAGGAATTCAAGGATTCTCGATTTTAAAATGATGTTTGGGTTAAAACCTGTATCCATCCATGAGTTTTGCTCGTGGTTGGTTAGAATGATAATGGAATGTTATTGGGAGTGAGATTCCTATATGTTTTATTTTGGGTTTTTTAGGATTTTTGGAGAAAAATCGTAAAAGAGCAGAGAAAATGCGGGCAAGCACGAATCCCTCTGGCTAGGCGTAGACCTGCAGGCGTGGCCTACGCCACAGCGTGGGATGCCTCACCGCGGCGAGGTCGGTGCGAAAATGGCACCTTGGGTGCAACCGGAGTAGCTTTGCTTTCTGCAGCAGCGAAGAGCTACAACTGTAGGCGTAAACCCATTCATGAGAGAAAATTTTGGATTTTGTTAGAAAGTCACAAATGACCGTGCAGATAGTTTAAAGACCACTAATAAATGACTAATGGGGGTTCGAATAAGGGATAAAACAAAATGAAAAGCGCGTCTGAGTACCTCATTGCCTTAGCGAAACGTCGTCTTTAGGCAAACTTAGTGTCTTAACCTAAAGCCAGTTAACAAGATAAAATTTGTCATTACTAAAATGTTTAATAATTGTTTATACAAGAGTGCATATGAATTTGAAAATGTGATATTTTGAAATGTCTAACAATTAATTGCATGTAGTGGTGGGTGTTGGGTTGCAAGCAGTGGTCAATTCTTAACATATTGAATTGAATCAATGTACCGAAAGACCAACATGGTGGGATTTACTAACTGAATCAGTCATGAAGGCAACCGGGGTAATCGATGTCCGCTGCGGGATAAAACAATGAGCATCCGTCATGATGGTGTATGACATTGAAGAAATGTCTTACTTGGCGGGATGCACCAATCGACATCCGTCATGATGGCGTATGACATTTTAAATGATCACATGTCGGGGTGCATCAATCAACATTTGGCATGATGGGAGACCAAAATTGTTAAATGTGTAAGCACATTACCGAATGATAAAAAGGACGGGATTCACGAGCGAATGCGTCATGAATGTGAGTGTATAGTCAAAGTGAAACAACAAACTTAGTGAGTGTAAAAGTAAGTTTTTAAACTAAATACATCTTTGGGAGTATATGTTTGAATCTCATGATTTGAGTTAAGTAAATTGAAAGCATGTGAAAATACATATTTTGATATGATCAATGATTTGTAAAGTGAAAGCATGTGAAAATGAATAAGCATGAGTATAGTTGTGATATAAAAGGCATGGTTTTATGATAAATGCATGTCATGTTAAACTGAAAATTGGAATAGGCGTATAGAACCATGGCATGAAAATGCTTGAGTGTGTAAGTTTATCTGTCGCGAGGTTTAGTGAAAACGAGGAAAGAAGGCAAGATTAAGAAGCACAGAGTCATAGAGAAAGTTGCAGCGTATAAGTATATACCCCATCATATGCATATAATTTATTTTGAACATGTGATATTTTGCGAACAAAAGAGTTAAACTTTGAACTATTGTTTTGTGTATCATTTTGTAAAGGCAAGATATGCCATTTTGTAACAAATTGTATAAGAGTAAATGTTTATGGGCCTACCATTTGAAAATGCTTCCGCGTAATTGAAAACCCTAAAATAAAATGACATAAATAAATGTTTGAAGTAAGATAAATGAAAGAACGGTGAGATGCTTGAATACGATTCGAATCAGCTCTTCGGGTAGAGTGAAGATTCGGTCGCGACACTTTTACAAAAAAAAAAAAAAAAAAAAAAAAAAAAAAAAAAAAGAGGTGTGAGCTTGAGCATCCGGGATTCGGTTCGGATTTGCCAATCAGGATCGGACCCGGAAGGGTGTTACACCAAACTCTTGGCAGCACTCAAAAGCACAGATGTGGCTCTAGTCGGGATTTATAGCGGGATTATTTTGTACAAAGATACCAAGAAGTTATATCTGTAATGTGAGTAGCATCTGATGTTTAGTGACACAGTGTATATGGGATATCTTGGCCCATTACGAAAAAAATTGAGAAAGTGGAAGAAAATAGGAACTAAAGGTGTTCCATTTAAATCCCAATGGGCACTTCTCTCAGGCTCCTCCATTGCCTCTCTATGATGCACCTCAGCTGCTATGACTTGGGAGGATGCCAGACCAGGGGCATCTGGGGCTGTGAGAACTACGGAGGAAGGGGTTAAGCAGTCGAAACATGCATTTGGAACCTTTGGTTGGTCTCCACAGATGTTGTGTATGAACACACAACACCCATAGCCATGAGCGAAAGAAAGCTAGAGAGCCTTCTAGCAATCTTCCTCCATGGCTTCTTTATCTTTATCAATTTGTAGAAAGTAGAGGAAAATAATTCTGGCGTGGAAGACTTTGTGGGGTGTGAAGCGGCGGCATTGAGTCGACCACATGGGTCACCAAAGGTGAAAGCGTTCGACAAACACATTAAATAAATTACGTTGGGAACATCATCGCGATCACGGACACATTGGGACATGTGCGCTACTCACACGCTTTGTGACCAAACACGCTTCACCTTCCGGCGCATTTTATGTGTGCATTAATTTTCCAGTCTTTCCAACTTTCCATACTCGAGGTTTAGAACACAGTATTTTCCCAGTGAAAAAACAAAAAGATTCAATAGGGAAAAGGGCGTTGTGATACCATGGTTTTAAACCTTCGATAGGCCCAGGGTTTGGCCCGCTTGGTCTAAGGTCCGCCTGGCTTGTAATGTGAAGCGGCGCTGGCTATCATAAAACTAGTAGGCACTACCTAGACGAGGGAATGCAGGTGGAAATGCGCGAAAATGGGTGTCCTCCCAAAGGCTGGCCAACCAGGCGGCCCGTCCCCAAGTTCGAGTCCCCGTTTAGCCATCCTTCCGCTTATGGCAAGTTCGTTATGGACAAATGGATAAAGGCGGGAAATACATAAAAAGTATTTATCCACGAATTTCCTGGTTTCCAAATCCCTTACTTCTCAAAAGATTAATCCTTAATATGGAAGAATTAGTTTGATAAGGAAGGGGAGATTTTGTCCCAAAGAGAAGGAGCTTCTTTCCTGAGATAGGAGGGAGATTCGGCAAACCATTGTCTATAAATCAGGAAGATCCCCTACGAGGGAAAGGTATGTAATCCCAACAGTGCGAACTTCATTATTCTTTTTCCTCTTTATATTTTTCCTGACTTAATCATCGAAGAGGCGGCCGACCCACTGTCGCCGAATCGCCTTTTTTGCAGAAGTTAGACGATTAAGGTAGCAACATTGACTTTCAAATCACGTTTTTTCACTGTTCCTGTTTGGAAACAAGCGAATAGCTAATAATGGTTAGTTGATAGCTTAGCTATTTGCTGTTAACTGATTATATTAGTTGATTCGAGCAACTGATTCTATTAGCTGTTTATATAAATGTGTTTGGTGAAATTTAGCTGATAGCTACTTAATTGTGTAAAATGACCAATAAGGACATTGACACAGTTTATTGTTGAGTATTTTTTTGTTAATAATTTAGATTTATGAGGTGAGTTTATTTGAAAAGGTATACTACTATTGAAGAATTAAAACATCATTGACATTATGTTAAATCTTTATTATAATTAAAAAGGAAATGTGTGTTCAGGCTATACACAAATGGTGCTTCCATAAAAGAGGCCATGAAGCCTCATGTGAGGTTTCACATATACCTTACATGATAGGGATGGGAGTGTTTGAAATAGTTGTGTCTCAGATACCAGATATTGGTGAAATGTGGTAGCTGTCGGTCATGGCAACAATTACATCTTTCGGTATGTACTTTCGATTGGGCTACACTCGCCTTCGGCTCTCATCTCGGGTAATTAAAATTTTTTATTCTTATTTCCAATATTTAGATGAGTGGAAAAATTTTCCTTGAATTATTTTGTTTTGCCACTAAAGCGGGGCATGGGAGGACCGGTTGGCCCAGTGTTGAGACTCGAGTGAGCATAAGCTGGCCTAGAAAATGGAGAGATGTTAGGAACAGTGGGAGAAATGATGTTATGCAGCTCATACTCTGCAATTCTGATTGAATTGCAGGTAAACATAATAAACATATTACTCTAAGATTTAATTTGCTCTCTAAAATACTGATGGACATATACCGCTTAACCCGGTCGATTACCCGGTAGTGAAGAATAATGAATATAGTGATAATGGATTTTGTTAATATTCTTAGCAATTTTTAGGACACATTAAAAATATGAGCATCAGAAATTCAAGTTATGAAGAAGGTTAACACAACCTTATTCTACTTGTGCTTGCTTTGGGTATGCTGCATTCGGGAACAATGCCCATTAGCAAAATGTGGCGGCTTTTTGGATTTTCTGAGCCACTTTTTGGCTTATCAGCAGCGACATCTTAATTGTGATGCGCAGCAGCTGGGAGCATGCAGTGATGAACATATATATCCATGTTCAAAATCCTAACATCAAGTTCACTGATGTAGATACAATTTCCATGAAGGATACTAGTCCATTTTCCCCATTTTTCCCAACTGAAAATCAGACCCAACTTAAGCAGAATGGAGGGTCATTTTCACATCACATGTATATCTGATAGAACACTTGAATTTAACAATTAATTTTCAGTAAGATGTAGTGCCAAATTCCATCCACAAGAATCTGGTGAATTCTAGACTCAAGGAGCTTTATAGAGTCAAGTGTGCAGAATCAAGTTCGGACGAGAAAGATATGACCTTCCAAAGTTGGAGGCTTAAGGGGTGTAAGGCTACGCAACTGCGTGCCAGAGAGCTCCTTGGCAGCTCTAGTACACGCCATTTTGACCCGAAACCATCCTGGAACAGCCCTTTTCCACCAGCCACCATATCCTCCAAATTGAGGCCACAAAACATGCCATAAACATAACATAAAACCATCTCAAAATCAGCCCAAAAGTAAGAATAAAACCTAAAGTATGAAGAATCTCTACATCTTGGAGCGTAATAAAAACCGTAGGAAGGCTTAAAACCCTTCCTAAACTCGAAGCCTTTGATTTCCCCATATCCCCTCCTGTGAATATTCGGTGAAATCCCTCATTTTTTGTGCCTACGCGTAGCCCTCGTTGAGACGAAGAACTTTTGTGATGCCCCAAAATCGGGGTGTCCGTTAATGACCGTCGACCCTTGGAATACTCATGGATGTCGGGCAACTGACACAGCTCACGAAAAATCGGGCAAAGTCTCATTTTATAGGAGCTCTACAGGTACAAACCTGTTGGCAATCACAATAACCACACAAGGTCACATGCGAGTAAAATAATGGTCATGACTGCATCAACTTACTCCTGAAAATATATCGACTATATCTGATAGTTTTAGAGTTAATAATCACTCTTACCAAACATATCAAAGTGTACAATTTTAATACATGTTATACAAAGCAGAGCCTGGTACAATCAACTCTTCTAAAATGCAGCCTCTAGCGAGCGCCGTCCTCGTGCACACTCCTTGTACATGAAATGGTGATCCCTCGACAGGGTGAGCAAAGCCCGATGAGATAATTTCTACGTAGGTTACTCATAAGTCTTGTCGTGACGAACAACCATATTCAAGCAATTTCATGAACCTACTCGAATGTCTACATGACCAGTCCGTGTCAGTCTCGCGACTCCGCCATGCAAGTTGCCAGAAACATGAGCTCTTGTCATTTAGATGACAACGAATTACTCTTAATCTTCATTTTCATTTCACGACCATTTACTTGAGTCTCATTGGCTCCTCGGCAGCTGTTTGCCATGAATGAAAATCATTTTCAAACAAAGGTATTTGTTTTAACTATGGACAACCACTCCATTATAATTAGTGGATGAACTCCGATAATGAATATTTTGTGGACAACCACTCCGATGTATATCGATTGAAATGAACTCTGGCGTTGATATTATATAGACAACCCTCCGATGTTGTAGTGGACACACTCGATAATAATATTTGTTAATTGACCCTGCAAACAATTCTCTCGAAACCACATAAATGGCTCCTTTATTGTTACAGGTGCCCGGTGCATATGAAATGCAATGAGCCATTTCCATTTCAGCAACCGTGCGACTCATTTTAGGCGTTTGTCTTGTTAATCGAGCCTTGTCAGCACCATATGCGAGTGTCGATCCGCGACCGTGTACTCGCCCACATGTCATGCGATGTTTCGATAAATATCTGATAATGATATCAAATTCAACCACTCATGCTAATATATTCACATGTATATATTAACATGAATTAAATCACATAAAACATGTTATCTTGATTTCGCGTGATTCTACCTTTAAAAATTAGCTCATAGGTTAATTAACAATCACGAGCGATTCATTTTGAACCACTCAATAAACCATATTTTCACACAAAATTATTTAGGTAATCACTATTCATGTGAGCGGTAAAACCCTCGAAATTCTTGTTCACGATCACTCAAATAAATTTTCTCGCTCGGTTCAAAGCTTTTGAGACGAGTTTCTACGGCTAAACAAGTCTCGAAGGAACATTCTTAACCATTTACCACGGCTCTTGGTCGAAGAATAGCAGTAATGGAAAAGATCACACCTCTTGGGTTGTTGAAACTCCACGAATCGTGTCGCATAGTCGCCGGCCGCGTGAAGCGACTTTCGCTTCTTGCTTAGTCGAAAATCGGCGGTGTCGATCGATGAAATCCTGAAGCCGCTCTCTCTCTGCAAACTCATCTCCAGCCTACTCGGTTTCTCCTCCATTTCGCCCATTTTGCCTCTCGAATGGGGAGAGAACAACACTATTCCACGTTTTGTCTTATTATCTCATTCATGGTCAAAATTCCATCATGTCCCTTATCTTGGATTTTGACACTTGGCGTTATCTCGTGATCATTCCATCACCTCTTTACTCATGCAACATGTGTCACATGAGTACATGTTATAGGTGACTTTAATATACATGTCGTTTTACGGCTTTCGATCTTAGGTCGCCGAAGCGTCTGCGGTGGGCGTCGCAGTTCAGCGGGTCAGTGGTAGCTAGATTTCGCGATACGATTCCAACGATGAAATCCATTTCATCATCCGAGATCTAGAAAAATTTTGAATTTTTACCGAAATTACCGTTTTGCCCTTTTTCAGAATATTGGAATTTTCTCGGGTCTTACAACTTTAACTCTAGGCTAGACGACTTCCGACTAACGAAACCCAAGAAATCGTCGAAGGAAACATGAGTTCCCTCCTCTCTCTCTCTCTCTCTCTATCGTTTTCAAATGGGATTTTGGGAGATATTTCTGCCCCAAATAGGATTTTTCGCTATATACTTTGGGGCATGGCTCATTGTGACCGCGTGTCCTTGCTGGGTTCGTTTTTGTTAGAAACGATTTATTTAGATTCGTTCGAGTTCAAATTATATTATATGAACTTTCTTTTAAATTATTTACAACTTAGAATTTTCTTTAAAGAATTTCATTTTGAGTCCATCGAACACCGTCACCCAGAAAAGAAAACATGAAAATTCCGTATGCCGGAATTAGAATGATGCATTTAGATTTATGAGCAGTGCATGATGAAGATTCGTTTTGTCATCAGAGATCTAGAAAATTTCGAATTTCGACATACTTTATAAAACAAATTATCGTTTTGCCATTTTTCACAAAAATTATATTTTTTCCGGGTTTTACACAACACAACACAACACAACACAAAAGACTGTTTAGTCTTTTCCTTTTTCTTTTATGTCCAAATATTTATGCTTTAACCCAATCAGTTCAAAAACTTTAATTAACAAAGCAATATATACTAACAAAAAGAACACGATGACAGAAGATTTTCAACAATCTGTCTAGTCTTGAATTCTTGGATTGTCTAACAACAAACTGATCAGTGGGGAAGTACTGAAACCACTGGCGAATCGCTTCTGCTTGCAGTTTCTTGATCTTGGAAAAGTAGCCTTGGGGGCGAGAATCCTGCAGGTATGCAGCCTTGCTCGAAATGTGAAAGTTTTGTATTTAAATGACAACTCTTTTTCTGGGATGCTTATAACAAAGTTGGGACAGAAGTCGGAGCAAATAGAGATAAGTGACTAACCAGAGGTTTTCTGGTCCAATTCCCACTGGAATTTGTCATGTGTTGAGCCTAGCTCACTCAATTCAATGCAAGCAATAATATGTTTTTAGGTGAAGTTCCAGTGGGATTGATGACTCTTTCTAGCATCTCTGTTTTGATACTTGATGGGATTCAATTATCAGTCCAACTCCTCTTAAATCTGGCAAGCGTTAATTGTTACTTAAGTTTGTTTTTGCAGTTTACTAGTTGTAGATGATTAGTTAATTAGTTTAAAGAAGAAGCAATGGAGGATATATATATATATATATATATATATATATATATATATGTATGCAGACTTTTTTTTTTCAAGAAGATTATGTATTTCATATAAAATAGTTTCATTTCAATTTGAAAACTCCCATCCGATGTAGGCCGGCGTCAAGTGTGGAAGACGACGGTAACCACTTTGAATTTTAAAAAGCCTTTTAATCAAATCACCCTACCAGAGGAGATCATGAAATTGAACCGTTGATTTCCATTTCTTTCCCGGCCAGCTTGCTCCCTCCTTGGGTAAAGAACTCAACATCACAACATGCCGAACCTACCCTTCTTAATTGCTAAAATTCCACTCCCTGCTCTGTTCCTTCTCTTACTCCTCCCATCCTTACCACCCTTGCATGTAATTTCCCAAAACCTTGACGACGAACGATCAATCCTTCTAGACGTCCAACAGCAACTGGGGAATCCTCAAATCCTCCAATCTTCAATTCCTCGTCATCCTTGTGATTGGCGGAGATTACATGCACCACCAACAATACTACCGTCACTGCAATTTCACTCTCCTGAGTCGATCACCAGAAGAATTCCTGCCAGGGTGTGTGCTCAAGAACGTTACCGTACTTGACGTCTCCTACAACTACATTCCGGGCGAGTTCCCGGATATTCTCAAATTTTCTAATCTCGAATACCTCCTATTGTTGCAAAACTCATTCGTGGGTCCAATTCCAACTGATATTGATCGTCTTTCACGTCTCCGGTATCTCGACCTTACCGAAAACTACTTCTCTGGCGATATTCCCGGGCGGCTACGGGAGCTGTACTACTTGTTTCTAGTTTAAAATGAGTTCAATGGCACCTGGCCGACGGAGATTGGTAATTTGGCAAATCTTGAACGGTTGGCCATGGCCTATAATGATAAATTCACCTTGCATCCCTCCCAAAGGAGTTTGGGTGACGAAGAAGCTGGAAGTATCTGTGGATGACAGACGAATTTGACCGGTGAAATACCGGGACCTTGATCAACAATCTGTCGAGTCTGGAACATGAATCTCGCCTCAACATTAGACGGTCCGATCCCCGGAGGTTTGCTTATGTTGAAAATTTGACCTACTTGTATTCACATATCTTCAGATTGTCGCTTCCCATTCTTCATCCGTCGAAGCTCTCCTTGAAAGATGTTGATCTTTCAACAACAACTGACGGGCCGATGCTGCGGGTTTCAGGAAGCTGCAAATTTGACGGTTTTGAGTCTTTTCTCCGAATCAATTGTCAGGAGAGATACCCAGCAAACGCAAGCTTCATCCGACAACTGAAACCTTCAAGGTTTTCGGAAATCAATTGAGTGGAGTATTGCCTCCTGAATTTGGCCTTCATTCGGAGCTCCAACAGTTTGAGGTTATCAAGAATAAACTAAGCCGGGAATTGTGAGTACAATGACTTTTGGACCCAAATCATTCTATCTGATAGGCTCCAACGTTTGCACTAGCCTGTTGCCTGATCCAAATCCAATAGGGCCCAAAACAACCTGTTGCCTCAAAACTATACGGGAGTTGATTAGACGGGAGAAATCCTCGTCCCGTCTGAAGCCCTGAGTTCCCCAGTCGACAGTATTGCTGTCTACAAGGTATTCATCCATGGATATCTTAATTCACTATGTCTCAAAGCGATAATCCTAAATAAAGGAATTGGTTTTTGATAAGGAAAGTCAAATTTTATCATTAGATCAGAGATATTATCCCTCCAAAAATAATGGAGAATTGGTCTCACGATAGGGAATAGAATTTTATAAGCCAACATGGCGGATTATCTTTCAAAAAATCAAAAAGAGAAATTCAAGTATAAGCGGCTTCTGAGGAAAAGGTATCTGGTCCCAGTTACAGTGGCTTTTTATCTTCTCCGTCTTTTTGCTAGCAAGCATCGAGGTATTTGTAGTTGTACCCCTTTTTTCTTTTTTCTTATAGGTTCACATCGTCTTGCTAATGCCCCAAAGATCAGACGAATCAGGTACCGACATTTGGTGTAAAATGCTGGCAGATCTGACAAGTCTCCATGACTGGCGTGCGTGACTTAGCTCATGATTTATCGAATGCCATCGCACGAAGATCCAAGGTTCCCTCTGGCGTCCAGTTAATAACATCGGTCTGATGACTAACCTTGATGATCCGATTAAGCGAAAGTCAATGTCTTCATTAGCGTCAAGATATGGAAAGAATCGGGAGGCGGCGGCGAGATAAATGGAAGGAGTGCGGGGAGCGCGTCGAGCAGCTACAGCATGAATATGATAGTCTCTGAGGCCCAGTGGAGCAAAGGCATGATCTTGACAAGAGAGATGCGCAAGATAGCGGTCCCGTGAGGCATCCAGCCGTTCGCGATGAAGGGAAGAAGCTTATCACCCTCAACAATGTGGATACACTAACAGACGACGAGTTATCCTCAAGAAATTCTCCAAATCCCTCTCCAGTAAAGAGCAAAAGCGGAAAAGATAGAACGCGTCGGAGACACTCACACCTTCCACATTGGTGATTCTAAAGGTGGTAATGTAGTCGAGACCTTGGCTAGGGTCGAATCCATTGAAGTCGAGCCTCGGGAACACATTTATTTACCACAGACTGATACCCTACTCTGCTTGGCGCCCCATCTCATACCCCAGAGATAAGGCCCACGCTTTATATCTTCTGACAAGTCTGAGATCCTATTGACATACTTTCCTCCCTGCGAAGCGTATATCCTTGATTACAGCCACGACGAGGGTTTATGGCCATGCACAATGTGCTGACAACTCCGGTGACTCTTATGATCCACATGCTTCACTTCGATCAAACGATGATTTTGAGCCCATTTGGAAGCGACCATCTTGTATAAGGTCTTCTGAGCCCCTAGTCTCCAGGGCCGACTCTAGCTTGGTTCACGAGGCTCCACGTGGTCGGTGAACTTGTTAAGCGAGCTCTAGACCATATTCATCTCCCGATTGCAACTACTTGATGCGGTAGAAGAGGAATATTGTTCTTCCTTGAACCATAATAAAACCGGAGGAGAGCTATGCGGGACTTCACTTGGAGGTCGACGGCGGAGTCCAACAAGTAGAAGTTTACATCATGGACGTAGTCTTACAGAACTTTAGAAGGAGCTTTGCGCCATCTACTCCGTTCTTCCACTCATTGTCTTTAGATCCCATTGCTTCTGATGGAAGAGTTGTCGCAGGAGCGGGTGACAAATATTCAACCACAGAAAGATAACATCATTTCATTAACTCAAGCGGTCATGATCACGGGCAAAGTGGAGTTGGAAGGAAAATCCGTTTAAAAGTCGGCCAAAGACCCGGGGCAAGAGGCCAAAGTGGCCCAAGACCAGCTACTTGAGAAGAAACTCAGTTCACTCCTCTTGAATATCATGTATATAGAAAGCTGCGCTCATTCATGACTTTTAATTGTTGGCGGCGCCAGTCCAGACGGATCCCTCTCAGAGAAACTCGTCCATGCGATGCGATTATCACAGGGATCATGGGCATGAGACCAATAGATGCCGAAGCCTAAAATTCCTAATAGAGAGACTAATTAAAGCGGAGCACCTCAGGAGATACATGCGGTGAAGTTGTGTAGTACCGCTTTGCATCGGGTAAAATCTAGCAGAGATGTCGCACCCCTTGAATCATTGGCTATAAATTGCATATATGGGGTACAGCGGCTTGATTAGTATCAGTCAACGCCCGACAAAAGAAGCTCTTGAAGCGGCCAGCTTGATCCAGCTTTCAGTGAACACGTCCACCTGGCGACCATGGAAGAGACGAAGCACTATTGATGGCCCATATCCTTTCTATTAAACCCCAACAAGGTATTAATTGCCCCTATTATGATGAACTTGTACTCACCTATTGTATTAATGGCTTTGATATGCATAGGGTGCTAATAGATCTTGGTAAGCGCCAGCAGTCTGTGCAGTTGCCGCGCTGGTTAGATGGAGCTTTCTCGCGAATGTTGAGTTGGTCGGCGGATCCTCTGCGGATTATAGCAGGCGCAACAACTACGACACCTGGGAGACATTACACTTTGCATTGCAGCGGGGTGTATGCTTTGGTAGGTTGTTCTCGATTATTGGCTGACCTAGGGCCATGTCTGATTTGCATAGTAGGTAGGGCTGAAGTATAATGAAGGCATCCCTTGACATATCATCAAGTAATTCGACTATCTAACCGGAAGCGGGGCAGGTTGATCTTCTAATCAATAGCTAGCATACGACAATGCTATCAATTATCCATCACGAGCAGAGGAGAGGAAAAGATTAGGGCTCTTGGGATCGCGTTACCGCATGCGCGGTACGGCTTCATTTGCCCAGTAGGCGGAAGAAAAGGATCAGTTAGCTGTGGATCTCCTAGAGGTAGTAACACTGGACGGGCCGAAGAAACTCACTTAGATCAACACTCTGTTAGCTAGCGAAGAAAAAGAACAGGTGCGACACATATTGTTGGGAAACAAGGATATATTAACACGGAGTCCTACCACATGGCGGTCGACCACAGTATTTCTCATAAAGCGAAAGTGATACGCCACGGCGAAGCGATGAGGCCCAGTAAGGCGTTTTCATCCAGATCGCCATCAATTATCCAAACAGAGGTGGACAACTTGCTGAGTGTAGGTTTTATTAGAGAAGTAAAGTATCCCGAATGGCATGCAAATGTAGTAGTTGTCCCCAAGAAGGGCGGAAAATGGAGGGTATGTGTGGACTACACGGACCTCAATGAAGCGTGCCCAAAAGACATTTTTCCCTTGCCATGAATAGATCAAATCGTTGATACCTTTGTTGGGCATGGAATGCTATCGTTCCTAGACGCCTTCTCTGGATATAATCAGATTCCAATGCACCCCCCTGATGCCGAGAAAACGGCCTTCATTACGCCACATGAATTTATATTGCTACAATGTGATGCCTTTTGTTTGAAGAATGCGGGGCCTTCATCGGAGACTAGTAACAAGATATTACGGCCGATGATTGGTAGGAACTCAACAACAACCTACCAAAATGATCACAAGACCAGATGGCCCGAAGCTTTATAAAACCTATTGAGAAACCCCCAGGCCCGGGTGCATCTCAAAACTCTACGTTCAAATCAGTCCTCGGAAACCTATCGGCAGCTGAAAGGAGCGCGTAAACGAAACAAAATTATCAAACAATCCACACAAAATTGAAAGCAGAGCAAATAAACAGCCCAGAAGGGCAAGAGTGATGAGATCCTCAGGCTTCTCCTTCACAAAAAAACTTTAGGGGTGTTGCGGGAAAAGTGGAATACTTTCGAACAAAAAAGCATAATCAAGAAGTGCCTTAGAGATTCTCTTATATAGGGTAATGCATGAACAAGCACATTAATGGCATCGATGGATTAGCCGCAATATCGAAATACGTGCGTCGTTTCTCCTAACGTTTCGTGTTCTCAAAACACTTCGCCTTCTAGGGCACAAAACAAGACAAGTAAGACATATGGGTCCAGCGTCGTCCAATTGGCAAGCCCCGAGGCTTGTTCATCAAAAGGGCTTGGGCCCGTCAACCAAGCAAAGCCCAATGATCAGCCCCATCCGAGAGGTATGGTAAATCATCTCCATGAACCGGTAACGGCTTCTCAATTGGTTTCTCTAGCCGAGACACAAAAGCGAATGGGAAGTGGAAATTCAGTACCTTGGTATATCCAAAAATCCAATTTTATTAAAGTATGCCAAATAGTTACCTTGCGACCAAGACAAACATATTCGAACAACCTTGGTGGATCCTCTACAGGAATATCTAGTCAAATGTACTGGCCTGCTTACAATTAGAAAAGGAGAATAAAAAAAGGGCAACAGGAAAATCAAAAAAGGTCAAGATGAAAAAGAAGGCGAAGACGAAGATGAAGAGGAAGACAGAGAGGATGAGGGGAAAATCAAAGATAGGAAAGGAATTTGCATTAACCCACTTGAAATTTCCCCTCATCTCAACTTCGCACCTTGGCCGTTGAGGACGCTAGCACAGGGGGGCCGTAGCGGCCGCAGGGCACCTCAGAACGGGGCGTAGGCGTAATGGGACCCTCATGCGACTTCAGTCGAGTCACACGGGGTCCCGACAAAGAGTTATGATAAGAGGATATTGTAGGACTCCCTTATGGGGTGTCCGATAGGATGACATATACATCGTCTTCAAACACACAATATCCATAAGCGGCAAGCATTTGCAGAGGCTTCTAGAAGTCTCCACCCATCATTGTTCCACCTTCGCTAACCCAAAGAAGAACTCTCAGTAGGAGGATGAACTAACGGAAGACAAATCCGTTGGGAATCTTATAAATTTCGCTAACCTCATCATCATATATATATATATATATATATATGAATCAGTCCCTAAGGCGTAGTAAATGCATCATTAGGAACACAATATTCCCTGGTAACATGCACCTTGGGACTCATTCGCATTAATCACTTCCATTTTCCCATACAATGGGGCCTGACAAACAAATATTTTCCCTACCTAGAAGACCATGATATTCTAGGCGAGGAAAAAGGGGGCATTGTAGTCTGTAGCTGGAGCTCAAATCATACTATCAGATGGGCCGGCGTTTGCAGACTAGTTGCACGATCAAGCCAGGGGTCGAAACAACGTGTTCTATAGTTATCTGAGGTTGCTTAGGCGGGAGAAATCCTTGCCTTATCCGAAGCTGAGTTCCCGGTGGCCAAGTATTTAGTTTCACGAATATTCATCCATAGATTTCTTAATTCACTTTGTCTCAAAATGATAATCCTAAATAAGGGAATTGTTCCTTGATAAGAAAAGTCAAATTTTATCATTAGATATGAATATCCCTCCAAAAATGTGGAGGTGGTGCGATGAGAATGAGAGATTTTATCCCAGAGCATGTGGGTTATCTTTGCATCGAGAGAATTCAGTATAAGCGAAAAACTCACTTGGGGAAAATGTAATGCAATTCGACTACACAATTGGCTTTTGATGCTTCTCGAAAAGTCTTTTAGGTAGCTTAAGCGTCGGAGCGGCCGACACACCGTCGTCGTACCCCTTTTTTTCTTTTTTCTTGCAAGTTCACATCGTCCTGCTATGCCCCGAAGATCAGACGAATCAGGTACCGACAGGAATTGCCTCGACATTTATGTGCTAAGGGGACTTTGCTGGGAGTGGAAGTGCCCAAGTCACTGGGGAGCTGCAGGAGTTTGCTCGCTATCCAGCTTACCAACAATCGCTTCTCCAGCGAGATTCCTTTCGGCATCTGGACAGCCCAGGTATGGGTGATGTTAGGTGGAAATTCATTCTCCGGGACACTTCCAAGTTAATTGGGAAGCAGTTTGTCCAGAATCGAGATCAGTGATAACAAGTTTTCTGGTCCAATTCCCGCTGGAATGTCTTCTTGGGTTACTTTAGTTGTCTTCTCTGCCAGCAATAACAGGTTGTCTAGTCCAATTCCTAATGGAATATCTTCTTTGGTGAATCTAATTGTGTTAGATGTGAGCAAAAACAGGTTGTCCGGTCCAATGCCTATCGAAATATCCTCTTTGGTTAATCTAGTTGTGTTAGATGTGAGCAATAACAGGTTGTCTGGTCCAATACCTGCTGGAATATCTTCTTTGTTGTTGATGCTATCTGTGTTCAAGGCAAGCAATAATCTATTTTCAGGAGAAATTCCTGTGGAATTGACAAATCTTCCGTCCATATCCAAACTGTCGCTTGATGGGAATCAATTGTCAAGCCAACTTCCTCATCATATAGTATCCTGGATGTCACTGGTTGCTTTGAATTTGTCAAGAAATCATCTCTCTGGCCCAATTCCAAAGGCTGTTGGATCCTTGCCTAGCCTCCTATATCTTGACCTATCTGAAAACCAATTCTCAGATCAAATCCCTCGTGAATTCATCCATTTCCTGCCTAGTACCTTTAATCTTTCTTACAACAATCTCTCTGGGGAAATCCCACCCGCCTTTGAGAAGTGGGAATTCCAGAACAGTTTCTTGAACAATCCTAACCTGTGTGCCAATAACTCCTCTAGAGCCAGTAACTCCTCTAGATTGTCCACAAATGAGCTGGTCATGATCATATCTTTCTCCCTAACTGCTCCCTGATTATTGTACTTTTAAGTCTTTTTCATGGCTCAAAAGTATCATCAAAGGAGAAGGGACCAAGCTGGGAACTATGTCGAAACATGGAAGATGACATCCTTCCAAAAGCTAGATTTCACTGAATCCAACATATTGTCAAGTTTGCTTTCGTAGTAGTAGTTTGATTGGAAGTGGGGGTCAGGAAGGTATATCTTGTCTACATCAACCATTCTGGTGAAATTAAGTGGCTGTTAAGTGATTTTGAATAACTTGACCAGGCCACCCGAACCAGCTTGAGAAGCAATTTGCAGCAGAAGTCCAAATATTAGGCATGATACGACCTTCAAACATAGTGAAGTTGCTATGCTGCATTTCGAGTGAAACCTCAAAGCTTCTTGTTTATGAGTACATGGAGAATCAAAGCTTGGATAAATGGCTTCATGCTAAGAAGGGCAGGAGGTTGGCAAGTGATCATGTTATGGTCTTGGACTGGCCAATGGGGTTGCAAATTGCCATTGGAGCTGCTCGAGGCTTATGCTATATGCACCATGATTGCTCTCCCCCAATCATTCATCGAGATGTCAAGTCCAGCAACATCTTATTGGACTCCCAATTTAATACGAAAATTGCTGATTTTGGATTGGCCAAAATGCTATTAGCCAAGCAAGATGATGTTATTAGTGCTCAAGAGAGAGATGGAATAAGAAATGCTGTAGTATACACAGACAAATGTAGTGGTGCTGACTTAACTTTATTAAAGATGATGTTTATGAAGAAACGATGGGAGAAGCCATATAAAATGCAGGACTGTTCTTCTAGTCTTCAATTTCTGTTCCTGCTTTTCCTTGTATTTTCCAAAGTATTTCTTATGGGATTTCTAGAGTAGCAAAGCTAGATAACAGAGAAACCATCGTAACACTGCAGATTTGTTTGGTGAGTAGAAAACCGAAGAGATGATGGCAAGTGAATTGGGTATGGGTTCTGATCACAGAGTTGCCGAATCAGTAGCAGATTTGGACGATGATGGCAGACCCAAAAGAGTTGGTACGCTTTTGATTGCTTGTACATTAAGCAGAGTTTCTTCTCCCTTCCCTCCTCCCATCAAATTACTCCTAATATGCTGATAAGAGATGCTATTCCAACAATTAACTCTCATATATTTTGGTTGTTTTATATATATATATATATATTTAGGGACTGAGTGGACAGCATGTGCACTGGTAATAACAGCTGTGATAGGGGCTGGTGTGCTGTCGCTGGCGTGGAGCCTGGCGCAGTTTGGATGGATTGGTGTTTCGGCTCTCATTATATTTGGCATCATCACACTCTACACCTCTAATCTCTTAGCAGAATGTTACAGATGCCCGATCACGGCCAAGAGAAACTATACCTATATGCAGGCTGCCAAAGCCAACCTAGGTATGTATGTATTTTCATTTTTCACTCCATCCACAATGCACATACATTACATTACAAATCTTTTTTCTTTTTTTTTTTCTTAACTAAATTTCAGGTGGAAAAATGTATATGGCTTGTGGGTTGGCTCAATACAGCCTCCTAATTGGACTGACAATTGGCTATACCATCTTTCGCAATAAGCATGGTGTAAGCTCTGCTCTCCATAAGTAGAGTGGCAGGGCGCCAATATTGTTTTATGATATCATTCTGAATAGTGTGAGATTATGCTAAATGGTATATAATTAAGGGAAGGAAATTTGTGTTTTCAGGGCTATACCGTCAATTGCTTTAAAAAAGGCCATAAAGCCTCATGCGAGGTTTCACATATCCCATACATGATAGGGATGGGAGTGTTTGAAATCGTTGTGTCTCAGATACCAGATATTGGTGAAATGTAGGTGTTGTCAGTTATGGCAAAACTCATTATCTTTCAGGTATGCCTCAATTAGCTGCACTTGCCTTTCAGCTGTCATCTCAGGTAATTAAAATTTTTCTTCTTATTGCCAATGATTTGAATTAGTCGGAAAATTTTCCTTGAGTGCCTTGTTCTGCCACTAAAACAGGGCATGGAAAGAGGACCAGTCTGACTGGTGTTGAGATCGGGCCGGGCATAACTGTAGCTCAGAAAATGTGGAGGATGTTCAGAGCAATTGGAGACATGATGTTATGCAGCTCATACTCTGCAATTCTGATTGAAATGCAGGTAAACATAATTAACATATTACTCCAAGATTTAATTTGCTCTCTAAAATGCCCTAATGGACATATATAGCAACCCAGTCAGTGCCAGCCAGTGAAGAATAATGAATATATTGAAAATGGATTGTGTTAATAGTTTTAGCAATTTTCAGGACACATTAAAATCGTCAGCATCAGAAATCCAAGTTATGAAGAAGGTTAACATGATAAGTGTGTCAACAACAACCTTATTCTACTTGATCTGTGCTTGCTTTGGGTATGCTGCATTCGGGAACAATGCCCATGGCAACATGCTGACTGGCTTTGGATTTTACGAGCCATTCTGGCTCATCGACTTGGCCAACATCTTTATTGTGATGCACCTTGTGGGAGCATACCAGGTGACCATATCTCAAAACCTTTCTTTTATTTTAGATGGACTAGTTCTTATACTACCATAGCAATATATATGACTGACCATGCTAATTAATCAGCTGGGTCATATTACTGAAGATGGAAGCTCCCTAGCTAAATGGAATATATATACATAACTTGTTACTCGCAGGTGGTTGCACAACCAGTGTTTGGTGCAGTTGAATCAGAGATGAAAAGGAGGTGGCCAAGGTCCAAGTTTGTAAATGCAGAGTACCCCATAAGAATCGGAAAGAAAAACTTCAACTTGATCAGTATCAATTTGTGGAGGCTGACATGGAGAAGCATGTTTGTAGTGATGGTAACTGTGCTGGCTATGGCATTGCCCTACTTCAATGAAGTTCTGGCACTCCTTGGAGCCATTAGTTACTGGGCCGCTCACAGTTTACTTCCCAGTGAATATGTATATTGTGCAGAAAAAAAATCGATAGATGGACAAGTAGGTGGGTTGGGCTTCAGTCACTGAACTTTGTGCGTCTGCTTGTGGCCTTGGCTGCAGCCTGCGGCTCCATGGAAGGGTTTGCTGAAGCTCTCCGCAGCTCCTAAATACTATACAATAATGCGCATGCATGTAGGTGTAGCAATGATCAAATAACTTATTCATGCTAGCGATGTGCATAAAATTGGACTTGTTCTGTGAGCTTGAGATGCTACACTTAAATCATTAAGTGCAGATGTTGTCCACACAACACACAAGATTGTTCAGTGTTTTCCTTTTTCTTTTATGTCCAAATATTTATGCTTTTACCCAATCAGTTCAAAAACTTTAATTAACAAAGCAATATATACTTACAAAAAGAACACGATACCAGGAGATTTTCAACAATCTGTCGAGTCTTGAATTCTTGTATTGTCTAACAACAAACTGAGTGGGGATGTACTGAAAACACTAGGGAATTGCTTCTGCTTGCAGTTTCTTGATCTTTGGAAAAATAGCTTTTGGGGCAAGAGTCCTTCGGGTATTGGGACTTGGTTGAAATATGAGATTTTTGAATTTAAATGACAACTCCTCTCTGAGGTGCTTATAACAAAGCTGGGACAGAAGTCGGAACAAATAGAGATAAGTGACTATAAAGAGGTTTTCTGGTCCAATTCCTACTGGAATTTGTCCGGTGTTGAGCCTATCTCGCTCAATTCAATGCAAGCAATAATATGTTTTCAGGTGAAGTTCCAGAGGGATCGATGACTCTTTCTGGCATCTCTGTTTTGTTACTTGATGGGATTCAATTGTCAGTCCAACTCCTCTTAAATCTGGCAAGCGTTAATTGTTACTTAGTAAGTTTGTTTTTGCAGTTTTCTGGTGGTAGATTAGTTAATTAGTTTAAACAAGAAGCGCTGGAGGATATCTGTATATATATCCCGCTCATGTAAGACTTTTTTTTCAAGAAGATTCTGTTTTTCTGATACGATAGTTACATTTCAATCTTGAAAATTCCCATCCAACGTACGTGTGTGGAAGACAGTAACCAATTTGAATTTCTCAAGAAATAGTCTCATCAGCCCAATTCCAAAGGCAATCTCACTTATTTACCTCACTTTTTCTTTGGACCTATCTGAAAACCAATTCTTAGGCCAAAGTCCTCAAATTGGTCATTTGAATCCTAAATTCCAAAACTGATCTTCAAACCAGCTTTTAGGTGAAGTCCCTGATGATCTTTATAGCCGAAGACATAAAAGCAGTTTCTTAAGCAATTCTAATTTAGGAACTGATATTCCAGTTCTGGACTTCCCTTACCAGCTCTAAAGCCACTACCCCTCACTCAGTCTCAACAAAATATCTCACTGTTTTTCACCTTATTTTATTTTAGGACTCATGCATCTCCACATTGGTACAATATCGTTTATTTTGAGCTTAAGCCCTCATTTAGGCTCTACCCAAAAGGCCTCATTCAATGGAGATATATATTGCCCACACTCGTTAACTTAATACTCACTCCTTCCTATTTTTAACCCATGTGGAACTTTGGATGCACACCTAACATTTCAAAGGTTGGATTTTTACTAAATCCAACATATTGACAAAGATACTTTTGATTGGTGAATTTGTTGCTGTTAAAAGGATCTGCAATGACAAGAGAAGAGAAAGACGCCACTTATAGCTGAAGTTCAAAGAAGGCTGATTTGCCATTCCAACATAGTGAAGCTACAAGAGGCATATGCTACATTTCCTGTGACAACCTGAATTAAGCTTTTGTTCATGAGGAGTACATGGATGGAAAATGGGAGCTTGAGTAGATGGCTTCGTAGTAAAAAGAGAAGGGCATTTCCATCGCCTCTCACAACTACAATTAATACAAGTTCAAGTCTTCAGTCTTGGAGCTGTGCAAGGCCTACACTACAATCTACATTACATGGGAGTAACAGTAATAGTGCTCTCCCCGCAGTATCATTCATCTACTTAGATTCCATTTTCAAGGCCAAACCAAAATTGCAGATTTTGGATTAGCCAAGATATTATTGGTTTTGGTCTTTTGATACATTGCCCCCAGCTGGTAACACTAAGAGCGCAGTCAACATTGAAAATTTCAAGAAATGCAACCCTAGAGTTACTCAAGCAATTATTACCATAAACAACAAAAATGATAGGACCTCAAGCTCAATTGGAGAGTCAAACCCAAAAGACCGATTTAATAGGTGGGAGAACCTTTTAAGCTTAAGTATCACTTTACATTCTTATGTGAAACCGACGTAAGATTGTATCATAAAATTTTAAATGCAAGATTTCCACATCATATATATAATTAATTGACAAAAAGGGACGAGATGATGATGGCTCACAAAAAGTCTCATCATCTCTGTGGTTATTGGTGTTATGAAACAAAATATTCATATTGAATTAGGAAAGTTGGTTGTTTAACAATCGGTTATAAACAGATTTTTTTTTACTTAATTCTATATTTATTAAGTGGGAAGCAAGACAGACTGTGGTACTCACGGGCCAGCTCACTTCTAAATACCGGCTCCAAACTAAGAGCCCCAAAGGGACTAGGCCCGAAAGCCAGCCGGCCCAGGAACGCCCGGCCGATCCTCCGCTCGGGTACTCTAAAGGGATTAAACCTGTGCCAAATTGCCCAGAATGCCCTTGGCCAATCTCTCCGTCGCGCCTCGGGTGCCTCATATCCCTGACGCCTTTACCTAGGTGCTTGTTTTCTTCCAATCGGCAACCCACTCAAACGAAGCCGCAACCGGGCTCTTCATATTACAAGTGTAGGTTCTCCCATGAACCGACCTCCTCGCCTCTAACAGAATAGGAAAGCACTCCTAGCGGCAGCCTTATTGGGAAGATAGTTATGTAAAAGGAAGATTAAGTCATCCTTCCCGAAATGAGAGCCACCTTCCCCTATCATTATTGGAAGAAATCGTCACTCTCCAAGAAAGACGGATCCCCTTTCTCCTTCCATAAAAGAGAAGCAAGTCACACCAAACGAGGTATGAGATTCTTAATCTAGATAATTGATGCTCTAAGCTCAACTCTTCCGTGTTAATTAACTTGTGTTATCTGGAGGGGCGACGGAACACCACCGCCGTCCTCTTTTTTGTTTTGCAAAGGTGTACCAACCTGAATGTCTCGACGATCCACCGACTCAGAATTCAGATCATAATTGGCGTCGTCTGTGGGAAACGCTGAGCAAGAAATCTCGTGTGAGATCGATAATGAGCTTGGTTACACCCGCCCAGTGATCTCCCAATCTCCGGCTTTCCAAATTTCATTCTCAAACATCCCACCGATCGTTGGGATTCTACCGCTCATGTCTAACAACCCAAGAACCCACCCATCGTAGGACTAGTTCCGCCCACTGGCGCCTGTGAGATGGAGGCGAAGCAAGAGGATCAGGCTCGACAGATGGCCGACACGAACGGGCGACCGCTTCATACAGAAATGACCGCCTACGAACTCGCTTAGAGTCCAACAGGCCCGGGAACCCCCAAGGTGTCGCCCAAAATGAGCCCCTAGCCCGGGCAAATAAAGGGAAAGAGCCCCTCCTACCCGACCATAGTGATCATCAGGCTGATGACGAGCTCTCTTCTGACAAACCTTCCACTCTCACGTCACCACCCCCGAAAGCAATGCGAAGCGTCCATAGAAGAGACCTCCTCGCCAAATTCACCGGGCTATGAGCGGAACACGACGCCGAGTACAAAGAGAGGGCAGCAGGGATGGACCCCGTTCACAATTGGCCCCTGAACATGTTGCCACCCGGTTCGGGGGAACTGCCCCTCCATTTTTACATGCACGGTATCCGCCCGGGGCGCTCCCCGTCCCGCATGCGGCCCTTTATCCCCCTGTTCAGGGACCCTACGACATGCTGTCCTCCCAGCCAGCATATTTTAGACTATGAAACTTCTCGAATCGTTTATTCCGCCATTCGGCACGACGGCCCTCCGATCCGCACGATCACATGTCGCGACTTTCACCAAGCGATGATCCTCAACGCCGTGGATGACAGACTTCTACGAAGTGTTCTCGATCAAATTCTCAAAGGCCCAAATTTTGGCCCGGTTCCGTATGCTTCCTAGAGGGTCGATAAACTGCTCGCGACCAGGGGTCGTACTACCTGGGACAGCTCGGCTAGGGGCGTAGCGGAATACGCCCTCCAGCTATCCTTAAACTAGAAGACGAATCCATCCGGGATTTCACACTGTGCCCTGACAAGTCATCCAACGGTGATTGATATTTACAGTATGGATGTAGTCCTACAAAACTTCCGAAGAAGCTTCAGACCAACCACCCCGTTCTTCCAGTCTTTATCCCTAGATCCGCCCGCAACCATGGAAGAATTATATCGGCTAGCAGATAAGTTCTCCACACTGGAAGATAACTTTAAGTTCTCAACATCGCCTATGACCGGCTCCTACCCCTCATTCGGGACCTCCCCGATTTCTAGTGGCCCCCTCCTATGAGGGCGAGCCCGGACCAGCGTAACAGATCCCTAGGTGCAATTATCATAAGGACCATGGCCACGAGACCAACCACTGCAAAGCTCAAGTTCCTAATAGAAAATCCATTCGGCTGGGCACCTTAAGATATATATGAGAGCTCGTCCCAAATGGGTAGCAAATGCCCTCATTGGAATCGACAGGTCGTTGTTGATACTGAGCATGCTTCGGGCTCCCGGCCAGCCATCAACTTTATATTGGGGGGACCACACGATAGCCAGTATCAGTCCAAAAAGCAGAGAAGAAAAATGCTCCGGGCGGCTTCAGTCAGAGCCAGGGTGAACACCGTCAACACCAGGGAGAACACCACAGTAGCTCAGCCGATTGACGGCCCAATATCCTTTCCCCCTGTTAACCTTACTCGGGTCATTACCCCTCATTACGATGCACTTGTACTTACTGTCTGTATTAATGGCTTTGGAGGTGTTGTTGTGGTCCTCATCGATCCGTGCAAAGGCAATCGATTTATTACACCTCCCAGCCTTTAAGAAGATGAGAGTCCCGATTGATCACCTCAGTTCCGCTAGCAAGGTTTTATCTGGGTTTAATGGGGCTACCACATTGACAGTTGGGGATATCGCCTTTCCTGTCAGGGTGGGCCCGGTGACTCAACAAATACCGTTCTCGGTAGTGGAGGACTTGGGGCCATACAATGCCATCCTAGGTCAGACATGGCTACACGCCATGAAAGCCATACCCTCCACATACCATCAAACCATCGCCTACTTGACCGGTCCGGCAAGTTGATCTTCAGTAGCCAGCTGGCCACACGACAGTTAAGCATCAATCCTCACCAGCAGGACGTGAGCAAAGCGAGTGCTCCAGTGAACCACCCCTTGAGGATCAACCCCCGTAATAACAATCACAGTCACCCGCCCGAGACCCATCTGAGGATGAGAGCCGCGCTAACCCCAGCCATGCCCTCGACGGTCGATGCATGCATCTACATTAACACCCTCCTATCTGGGGAGGAGAAGGTCCTGCTATGTCATGTGCTGCAGTTGACCGCTGATGTTTTTACTTGGACTCATGCCGATATGACAGGAATAAGCCCCACGCACGCCTCACACAGACTAAATGTCGCCCATCCGCTGCTTCACCAGTATAAAAGGTGGAGGCGCTTCATCCGCACCGCCACTTTCAGAATCCAACCGAGGTCGATAACCTTTCTACATAACTCGATTTATCGTGAGCCGCTATAAATCTTAATGGTTGTCCAACGTGGTGGTCCCGGAAAAGGGAACAAGTGGGAGTATGTGTGGATTATACGACCTTAATGACTAATATATCGAAAGCCGCAGGTGTATAAATGTACGCCTACGCTGGGCGCGCGCATCGCTGTCGCCCCAAGTAATATAGTGCACCTATGGTACTCTGGAGCATCGATCCACCTGAGATAGGTGTGTTGAACATAATAGATCATTTGTGAATATTATCCTGGATATATGTTGGGTGAAAGAGTACTAGTGTCCGAATGTAAAACTAAACTAATCGATCCAATGAATTATCGTGTAACGGAGACTAGGCTATGTCTCCCCCTCGCCACTTCGATGGATTATTTCTAAAGATGATATTATTCGGCCTTATTTACGACTTGGTTGACGGCTCGCGATCTTGCTTACTAAATGATCTCTCTCTCGAGGTGTATTCACTATCTCGCTTAGTAGAGTTGAGTGTATCTCTACCCCAACTCGATACTCCGAAACGCTTAAATATTCTAACCTTAATTGCCACATTCGGGATCAGAATATCTCTATTTACTGAATCAACCGAAGGCTACTCTACTCAGATCCCTGGGTATCCTCATCTCTCGAATCTCGGATCTCCAGTATAATCATGCTAATGTGGCCAGACATCATCATGTAAATAATTCACAGATATAAAGCAGATGCTAACAAATTATAAACAACTGAATAATATAAAATACTAATCTTTAATCCATGAAAATGTGACAGGGTTCAACAACACCCTAGTGATAAATCTAGAACATATTGAACGAGAAAACACAAATAGTTAATCTATATGACATCAGTCTTTCTGTCCGAAAAGAAGAAGATACAAAATGCTGGCTTTTCTCCAAAGTCAAAGTCCTACTGCTATGACTTCCGTGCCCTAGTTCGTACGTTCCTCGATCTCCGATCCCCCCTTCAATTCTGGTCCCCATTTTGCTTTTAATGAATGAGAGGAATAACTGCCGACGTTTACGCAGAACGCCGCTGCACGCCCAACGCCGCTGGTTGAGGCGCCGCGACGCCGCCGCTTGTCGACTATTGTCGTAATCTAACGCCGCGACGCTAGCCACGACGTGGGGACGCCGCGACGTTAGCGCCACGCACGCGGGGACGCCGCGGACGCTGGAACGTCGCGACGTTCTAGCCATCTTTATGCACTTTCATCCTCTGTTCTAGAATGCTTCCAAAATCTGCCCTTTTCACACCAATTGCACCTGCATTCACACCAATTGAACCAATCGGGAGCATCGAGCCATGTAGATGTATTTAAATGCAAAATAACGCTAAAAACGTAGACGCAGGTATAACCTGAGTGTTTTAGGCACTCATCACACCCCCAAACTTAGCTTCTCGCTTGTCCCCAAGCAAGAATGGACTCTAAACCGGACTCCACACCCTACATACCATGTTTCCAACACTAATATAGCGATGCACATGCCGAGCAAGAAGATCAAATTGGACCGACTCACACTAGCCGCTGCTTTGTTTGAAGTTCACTTCGATGCACACTAGTGTTCGACTTTCTAAAGAACTACAGGGGTTGAATTCGGGTGAGGGTGACTAGTGCCTCAAATTTCCGAGGTATTCAATAACCTTCACAAGGATCCTACGTATGGCTGAATAAATGACCTCTAGTGTATACCTAGGTTCCGACGCCCCCAAACTTAAGTTCAACTCACCTAATTGGGAAAATCTAACTACGAAAGGATAGGAACGCACCGTTTTCATTTTTGAAAATACCTACTCATAACAGAGAACAAAACTAGTGCCAGTAAATTTATGCTAAGTGTTCATGTAGCTGGATTAGTCGGGTGACTCCCCACCGCCTGATTAAGGGCAACTCGGCATTCGGGCCCTCGAATCATCACCCCGAACACTTAACTAAACCTTACGGGTCTGCCGTGGAGACTTCCATCTTCTCGTCCTCGTAATCCGCAAATAGTTCAACGATCCTACCGCTTTACTAAAAGATCATTTCGAAAGGCCCCTGATCGTGCTCTGGGATTCCGACTGAAGATCCCACTTATTCTATGCCTAAATACTTTCTATTTTTTTTAATATATATATGGGGCTCGAAGGCAATCCTCTTTTATTGACGGTGTCCCATCTCTTTGGTGTTTAGAGATTCGTGGTTTGTTGAACTCCAGTGGTCGGCCCAGATCTCAGTATTATCCTAGAAGTCATCCAGGTGTGAGTGTAATGTGTCACTGGGAGAAACAAGCCATTGAATATCCGCGGTGATCTCACTATGCCTCCCCACCTACTCAACCTAATTCCCCGAGCCAAACACCCTATGAACTCGGCCTAGAGATATACACTCGCTTTCTATGATAGTAGTGGATTCGGCCAAAAAGTGATCTTCGACTCTCAAACATGGCACACACACACAAACTACCTACACACGAGACCACTAAACATAGATATAATCTACCAAAAACACAAACAGAAACTAAACACATGACTCGACAAACTGAAATGAAAAAGCGTAAATGAAACTAAACGGAAACATAAACGAACATGCTATAAATCGAAACTCGAACTAAAGCACAAATACGAAAACCAAAACAAAATAATACTAATCTAATAAAAACTCGATCACTCGATCACCACCCACACCCCCCAAACAAAAATATACAGTGTCCCCACTAGCAATAAAAGAACAGTAGAGGGTGAAGAGAACTCCCCTGGTGATCGAATCCGTCATCGGCGTGGTGGCGGTGGGCGCCGGTGGAGGGCCAGGAAGCCGGCAAGCCGGGACTGAGTGGGACCGTCGCCGGAGAATAGCTGGTCCGGGTCAAGCGAACTATACACGCCGGGGTCGCTGTGTGCGGCCTCCATATCTTTGGGCGTGATGAGGACTCGTGCTCCCGGGTCTCATCCTTTAATGCATCAAAACGCCAAGAAGAGAGCACCGGTCCCCAGTCGTGTGTGGATCGCGAGGGAGCCGCTTCCGAGGGCCGCGGCGCGCGCGAGGCTGGTGAGTGTGAGGCCCGCTTAATGTCCTCCCCCCTGGTCGCCAGAGTCCAAAGGGGGCCCGATAGTCATGAAGCCTGCCCCTCATCTGGAGGGTCATGACTCGAATCGTAGGTCCCCTCAGTCGTGGTACACCCATGGTCCTTCTTAACCGATATTGCTTTCACGGGTAACCACGCCTCACTGCCATTCAGGGCACCCTACTGCTTTCAGATAAGCCATAAATGAGGAAAGGGTGCCCTTAAATTATCTTAGCGTCCCTTGCTATGGAGGATGTCGTTCTCTATAACCCGCCTAACATCAAAAGGATATCCTAATGATAGCATAATCGGTTAGAGACGTTGGGTAACCATCACACACGCTCGTCAGTTTAATGAGACGCCACGTGATGAAGCGATGCCGCATCTTGAGGATAAACGCCAAAATGTCGCCTTGAAGCTGCGACATGGCCCTCATTGTTGAGTTTCCACTCACCCCGCCCGTTTGTCAAGACTCGAATGACCTCGGGGTAATCGGGTCACTCGTAAAGGCGATCAAAAGGCTCCGAGGGGACATGATCAAGATTATAAAAATGATTGATCGGCCCGCGACCGGAAATGACCAACACACCGCACTCTGACGACGCGGGAGGCGAGGTTACGAATTTCTCGCAGACCACACTCATATCGCAGCTTGATGAGGTGGTTGGCAAAGTGCCCGCCATCCGTCATAATAGCCTTACTTAAAAAATCGTCGGCCGCCATTGAAACCTTTTTCTTAATAAATGAACGGTTTACGTATGGTGTTTAACCGAATGGCGGCACTGCTAACGAACCTCGTGACATCGAAATTCGGGGTTGGGTCCTCACTGGCCCGACCCCGTTTGGTAGGCAATTTCTGCCTCTTACTTGACATAGGTGGGAGCACTAAAGCTCCGAGAAAGACAATGAACTCAAATGGCACCAAAGTGGCACAGACAATATGTCGAGCACCTACAATGCACTAAGAACACTAGGGCCAAATGAGGCATGTAGGCAGACACCAAATTCTAGGACACTGATGACCGACTCCGCCCAAGCTGCACCTAATGTGGAAGCCAAAATCTATGGCTGAGGACTGTGACGATGGACCCGACACCGCTGAGCGTGGAAGGTGCGAGACAAAAGGGAAGTGGATCGGGAGGTGTGGGAAGAGATGGTGGTGACAAGGTCGTAGAGGTCAGTTTGAGGGCAAAACAATGGCCTTCGACGGCGCGGTGTGGAAGCCAGAAGGGTCAGTGCAGGGAGTGACACAGGGGTAGGTACCAGGTTCGTGCAAGGTAAGGGTGGGAGCAAAACGAGGCGTTCGCCTTGAATGTATCAACGCCGCGACGTCGCGCAACGCCGCGACGCTCCGCAGAGGTAAACCAACGCCGTGGATGTCGATACCAACGCCGCGACGCTCTGGGAGGGTTCAAACCAACGCCGCGACGCTGGGAGATCCTCACGTCAGCGACGCTCCAGAGGTCTAATCCAACGTCGCGACGTTGAGATCTCACGCCGCGACGCAAGAGAGGGGTCAAACCGACGTCACGACGCTGGAGACGCCACGACGCTGAGACGCCACGACGCTATGCAAACATCGTGACGCGAGATTTCAACGTCGCGACGTCACAGAAGGCCCAAAATGCTCATTATGCAACCATGGTCTAAGATAAGAGAAAACTCCCCTCGTGTAAATGTGACGCTCTGGACTTTTGTAGTGCTCTGCATGAACGGATCCTCCCCAGTACTGTCGATCGCGGGTCCTGACAGGATACATCCAAAAAGGGATTCAGATTACGGACAGAACAGCAAACCAATATAACTTAAAACAGATAATAAAAAAAATTGAACCATAGAAAGGAAAATTGCAAGAAAAACTTGGGTTGCCTCCCAAGAAGCGCTATGTTTAATGTCGTTAGCTCGACGGCCCTGAATCTCAATGTGCTTGGGAACCCGAGCTCTAATGACCGCTTACTGTACTTCTTCGGATGCAGTCAATGGAATGGTCTGCTTATCCGCATGAAATTAGCACCCAAAATACGGCTTCAACCGTTGTGTGTTAACTGTGAATGTTCCTTTCTCAGGATGTGTAACCTCTACCCCTCCATGTGGAAAGACCTTGGTCACTGTGAAAGGTCCTCGACCATCTGTGACTTCAATTTCCTCAGAAAATGTTTTAGACGGAATTAAACAAGAGGACTCGTCGCTCCCGCCCGAATTCCTTTCGTACGTGTTTATCATGCCGTGCCTTTTCTTTTCCTCAGAATGCGAGCATTTTCATAAGCTTCGCTCCCGAATCGCCTACATCGAAATGCAGCGCGCTTCACCTACTAGTGTACTGGCCCATGTTCAACTCGATGAGTTGCCCAAGAGTTTCGATGCTCTAATTCCACTAGCGTGACATGCTTCACATAAACAATTTCCGGAAGGTGACATCCCCAAGGGTGTTTAAATGCCGCTCGGGTACGCCAGAGTGTATCCTCAATCTTTTAGACCGGGCCCTTCCCGAACCGTTAATCGCTTTCTCAAGAATGGACTTAATTTCTCGATTGATACCGCTTGCTCCATTTGATCGTGGGTGATATGTACAGAGGCACGATACGCACCCCCATACTTCTTCAAAACTCACAATCATCTGCTTATGGATCTGATTTCTCTCCCACTATGTAAGTGTGAGTGATGGATCAAAACATCAACTCAAATTTATAGCGTTATTACCATAGGACTATTATCTAATCCCCAACAATAATGCCATAAAACTTGTTTGTTATATTTCTTTACAATTAAACTGATTAAAAGCGTTTTCCTTAAGAGTAGATAAATTTCTTTCTGGTTTTGATCCATGATTCCGCAAGTGTACAGATCGAACAAGTAATAAAGTGGATTTAAGTCCAGATATCGATCCCACAGAGATCTCAAGAATTCTCAATCAACTACCCTGACTACTCAAGCTTTTTACTATTTGGACTATGATTTGCAATTGATATATCCCTAGCAACCTTTAAAATAATGAAAGAATAAAGATATGTAAACTAAGAACAAAATGAAATAATGCTGAAACTAAAATAAAAAAATTAAAGAAATGGGGATCGTCAAGCTAGCTTTAAAGGGATGCGCTGAAAATACAGCCTATTGTGAAACATCAATTCCCGCAGACAACTCGTAACGCTGTTTCATGAACCTCTCAGATGAACTGGCCCGCTGAAAGGTAATGCCATGGATCTCTCCTTAACGACACATTTCATCATCTAATCTTCTCTGCTTTCTTTCAAGACAAAGGATTAGATAACTACTTTTTAACTGAGTTGCCTTGTTCCTCGGTATTCTTCTGATTTCATACCCAAAACATGGACTCGTAAACTTTAGCCCTAAGATATCAAGGAAGCACGGGTTTACACTATACTGGTGTTTCTCATCCTAAAATTGGAACAGCTTCATCTTTCCTTGATTAGATCCTGCTAACATCGGGATTGAACTTACTCCGACCGAGGTTAATCCTCTCGCCATTTTAACCGATAAGCTATTCAACTCATTCTCGGTTACAAGTGAGAAGAAGATTTATCGATTAAAATTCACAGAGCCCATTAGATCCCCAATATTAGGTTCGCATACCCTTGAGAAATTGTTCAATACTCTCAGGAATGCCTTCTCTGTGTCACTCAGAGGGCCTCCTGGAAATCAGAGCATGAAACAATCCTATTACAGGTATAGGACACTGATATTTGGATCAGATACAAAAATAAACAAACCAGCAAGCAGATTCAAGACTGGTTCAAGAGTATCCCGATAAATTTATGCAGAAAGAGCAAATTCTAAAATAGAGTAAATTCACAAGCAGCTTGGGTTTCTAAATTACTTCATTACACTAATAGCTCCCCTCGATCAAAGAATCATCAGAATCCAAATCTCACATTCAATTCCAAAATTTGGACTTCAAACGAACTGTGCAAGATTTGAAGAAAGTATGAATGATTCCTGATTCAATGAACTTTCCTAAACGAATCAACATCCGCGCATCCAAATTCAAATGAAATAACAATTCACTCTAATCTAATCTAAAATAACAGCAAAAACAAAGAAAAGAAACATAAAATAAAAATACAGACGAGCCGCAGGCTACCCGTGACTCGCTCGAAGCCGCCAAGAGTCGCTTCGTAGTGAGTTGCTTATTTATGAGTAGTTTCGAAGTTACCCTAACTGGCGCACTTCCTTGTGGGTTTCAAAATAATCGCCCATTGGTTTGTCTCAGCTGGTCTAGACTTCATTTCTCGTGTCGCGACCTTGACTTGACGTCACACCTCTCTTCACGCCGCGACTCTCACCTTCTCGCATTGCAGATCTCTTTTTGAGGTCGCGGACTTCAATCATACGTCGCGACTCGTCCGTTTTCTGCTCATCCGTATGCAACTTATCCGGGTCGCGACTTGCCTTATCACCCATTGATCCGGCGTTCGCGACCGGCTAAATGATGTCGCGGACTCCTTCTCCTTCAGAATTGATGTCGCGATCACCGAAATGACGCCGCACTTCACCTTCTCAGATTAGAGCCTTTCGAGGTCGCAACTTCAATCATACGCCACGACGTCATTGTTATGCTTATGAGCTCTTTGATGTCGCGGAAGCTTTTTCTTTTGTCATGACTTGTCTTCAAAGATCTATTAGATCCGGAGTGTCGCGATGTGCCTAAATGGATGTCGCCACCTCTCTATTCTTTAGTAGCCGACAAGTCGCGACCACTAAAAAGACGCCGCGACCTTCTTTCCTCAGGAATCGATGTCGCCAATTCACTAACCGATGTCTCGACTATACCAGTGTTCGATGTCGCGATGAAATTTAAATGATGTCGCGACCTCCATTCTTTTGTAATCATGTCGCGATTTCATCAAGGACGCCGAATCATGATACTCAGAACCGATGTCGCTACCACTAAAAGACGCCGCTAATTTCTTTCTTCCTCGAATCATGTCGCGACTACCGGCGACGCCGTACCATGATACCTTAGGAAGCTGATGTCGACAAATGCAAATGATGTCGCAGAACTCCATTCTTTGTGAATCGATGTCGCGACGACGGCGTTGACGCTGCGACCGCGATACCTTGCAGCCGATGTCGCCATTTCACTAAAAGACGCCGCGACCTTCTTTCCTTGTAATCGATGTCGCGACTCATCGGCTGACGCCGCGTAATTCATGATACCTTGCAATGGATGTCGCTACCACCGCTGATGTCGCGACCTTCTTTCCTCAGAATCGATGTCGCTAATTATTGAAGGACGCCGCGACTACGATACCTTGTACCGATGTCGCTAATTTCATCAAGGACGCCGCGACATCTTCCGATTCAGTTGTTTGATGTCTCGCATTTGTTCTAACCGCGCGACTCTATGTTCAAAGATCTTGAAAATCTTTGTCGCGAACTTCTATTCAGCGGTCACGCACTGCGTCTACCGCGTTTCAATTCGGCCGCGACCTAGAAGTGGTGTCGCTGACATCATGTCCGCTTTCACACTTTCGGGTCGCCCGATTTGAAGTCGGTCATGACCTCGTGTTATTCTTCACACGCCGTCGCTGGCATCAAGTCCTTTCTTTCAAAATTAGTCATACTTCTTTTACTTGAGAAGGTCGTTTCTTGTGGCTTTGTAGACGCCTCCTTGTCGCGACCTCATGGTGGTATCACGACATCATTTATCTCCTCTTGCATGACATCGCAATGATAGTCATGGCTACGAACTTCTTCATTTTGACCGCTTTTTGTATTCTCGACTAAGTCGATTATTCTCAAATTCCTTCTTCAGTCACGACTTCCAGCCTTGTTCACTTTTTCGCTTCTTCTTTAAAGCCAAATTTGTTGATGCTGACTTGAATTGGCTGAAACTCCGCACTTCGTCGCTGGGCCTTAATTTCCGCTTTGACTTCCAATTATGCCGCAGGTTGATTTCTTTATGATTTTGCTAAAATTTGATTTTCGTCAGACTTCCTGCAAATTGAATTTGATTCAATTATCGCTTTCGCCAACAATTCAACGTTATTCTCATTATAAACTTAAAAATGGATTAAAAAATCTAATGAGTTTTTGGACTCATCAAATTCCTCTAAACTTAAAATTTGATTGTCCCTACAAAAGAAGAAATTGTTTTCCTCAAACAAATAAGCTTAGAAAATTTTTAAGGACATTTTTCTCGATTTATTCCTACGCCTTTTTCTCATTCCACTCTTCTGATTTGGAATTAAGAGATATCACTATTATTTCAAATTTCAGTTTTGATGCAAGAACAAAGGCATGGTGTACTTTCTATTTACAAAATTTCTTGATAAACTAATGTATTTAAACAGCTTTATTTAACAAGTCTTGTTCTGTGTGTGTAAAAGTGTGTCATCAATCCTTTCAACTTCATGTTGAAATTTAGTTAATCTTCTGGGAGTTTTCTTATACTGTTTATCAAAGTCCCATATGCTTGTTTTTCATATTGATTCCACTAATGCGTAAAGTAAATTCAACCTCAAAATCAATGAGGTCTTCAGCTCAGAATGTCAGCTTAGGTAATTGGGTAGATAATGGAAAAATTTAGGTTATAAATTCACCCGCCTCCATCTTGTCTCTACATTGTTGCCTCCAACTTTCTTCCCTTTACTCTTTATTCCTTTCTTCGATCCTCCCAATCTTAGCCTCGAATCCCCTCTTTTGAATTCTTTTATGGAATCTCAACTTCCATATGTACTTGATCTCAGCATTCCTTTGTTCTTAACTCCTTTACTTTGCTTCTAAGATTTGGAATAGTGCAATGTTTCATCTTAGGCTTATTACTCTTAGAGAACTTTTGGGCTAGTAACTCCCATACCAACAGTATTAGGGTGCTAGGTGTTAAAACACCCCTACGAGCTTAATTGTTCATGCCAGGCCACAAGACAAAACTTATTCCTTATTTCTCTAGCTTCTCGCTTTACTTCTTCAACCCCTTCTGTCAACCCTGGGAAATATTATTCCCTAAACTTGTTTCTCTTTTATACTAAACTTTTTCCTCGAATTCAGAAACTCGGATAATTTGGTTCTTTTCGTGTGTTTATTGCAAGGAAGGGAATCAAGTAACGGTTTTGCTTATTGAAGAAATATGCCTATTTGGTTCAAATCATGAACTAGAGAATATGCTTAAGCATATTTTGAGGGTAGGTTTAAAGGCTCTGCTCCAAGGACGGGCCTCTATCATTTCCCGTCGGGTTGTTTTCAATTTCCAGGATTTCTCTCAATCAATAATCAAACAAGTTCTAGGACTGTGGATCTAAATCGAATTCTGCAAGATGTTCCTAATTCCCACTAAAAGTTTCATAAGTTTTGCTGGACCGATGTGTATTATTTCTTCAAGACTTGTACTTATTCACTGCCTACTTACATTATTTTAACCAAGTATTTTGTTCCATCAAGAATAACCAATTTTCCACTTTTGCAACTAAACCGAATTTAAAACACAGTAAATCTCTCCAATTCCGCTCTTTATTCATGCCCCGATTTTGCAATTATTTGTGTTAAAGTTTATCTCCAGTCAAAACTACTTCAACTAGTTCGCATTATGACATTTCAAAGATTTTCATTCTTAACCAAATCAATGTTATTTTCCTAACGAGTCAAGCAAAAAATTTAACAATAAAATCTAACCGCAAGCAAGCAAACATTTCCTTTTTCACAAATTTTCTTGTTTTATTCATGATGTGATGCAACAGTTGAGAACAACACAAGGAAGCAGGGAAAATAAGGATAAATCAATGGAAGGATCATCTTTTCTTTTGGCGAGGAGCAAAATGTCGGGGGATCCGCATCAAGAGTGGCCAAACTAGGAGAGAATTTGGGAATTTCATTTCCATTCCTCTTCTTCTTGTCATTCTCCCTTTCGACCGTTTCTTCAAGGATTAATTCATCTGTGAGATCAACCTTTTATCTTATCATCCCGTCTCGTGCCTGTGTTCGCTGCAAATGCCTCCATTTCAGCCTTCGCGACTTCTAAAAATTTGGAAAGATTGTTGTTGATCAAATCCAAATTTTCAAGCCAGACTTTTCTTCTGAAGGCATCTTTATCATCAAGCTCTTGATCTCTCTCCTTCATCTTCTTTTCAAAATCCTTGAACAATGACATGTATAGAAACTGAATCCCTTGATCGCTTCCTAGTCTTGGCTGGACCGAATCCCTTTCCTTTATGAGTTTAGGAGTTGAGAATCACGATCATACCGATTGTTGTAGAATGATTCATGGCTTAGCTTAACTTCTTCTCAAGAGATCTTGATCTCTTCCTCCATTTTTCAAATTTTTCCTCTTTGTCGCTTCCAGGATCTTTTCTATCTCTGCTCTTCCTTCGCTCATCTCTTCTTCCCATTATTGACTTTCTTTCATCTCAAATTATATACTTCTTCTTCCGTTCATCTCTTCTTCCCATTGTTGATCCCTTCTCTTCAATTCTTTTTCATAAACCTCTTCTCCAACTTTACCGAGGTTCCATCGTCTTCCTTTCTTCCATGCCTTCTCTCGAATAGAATTAAGCATTTCCATTATTCGACACTCTTGGCTCCCAGAGCTTTCTACCAAAGTTCTCCGAAATCACTGCTCTTATAGGAGCTGGCCCAAGGTTGAGAAATCTATCAGGGCTTCTATCTTCTGCTCTCTATCCTCCGAAACATAAAAGTATTCCCTCTCGATGTGCTTCTAGATTTTCTTCTTGCTCACACCGTATGGGTGTCTTTCTTCCGTATTGCATTTTCATTTTCATCCCTTGAATCGTTTCTACTATGACCCCTTTTTCTTTTGATTTCGCCCTTTGCCATCTCTCACTGCAGGAGTGTGAAATTCTTAGGGCATTCTTCTTCCCATGTTCCTTTCTACACCACTCTAAGCATAACCTTGTAATAGTCGCGACGAGGATCAAACCCCTTTTATTACCTTCATGGTACTCATTATAGAATTTTCAATAACTGCTCCAAATACTAACTTAATTCTTCAAGATGGCATGCAGGAAGGATTGCCTGCTCTCTTACTCGTGCACATGCTCGTAGGACCAAATGCATGCTAGGAAGTAAAACCACACTTTAGCCTCTTCACACCCCCGCTCGTGGTCTTTTGCTCTCCTTTTCCTTTCTTCCACGCCCTTATTCGTCATAATTTTCACCTCTCACTGCTAGGGTCACTCACGCCTTCTCGAATTTTGATCCATCTCTTCCTCGCCTCCATTCCATACTTCATTAATACTACCCATAAGCCACCCAAACTCCTCCGACATAAATGTGCAGTTCTCTCCCAACCGATTAAAATAAATTCTGACGATCACGTGATAAACTGCACTTTGATGTTTGCGCACTCTTCCCACCCTCTGGCCTATTAATTCCTCAAAGGTGAGATGAATGTACTCTTTCTCCTACAAATCCCTTTCTAGCGTAGTGCTTTTTCCAGACGGAGAAATCTTCTTCTGAGATGAACTTGTCTTCCTCTCTTCTTCTGTCGTCTTTCTTTCCCCTTTTCCTCCGCGCTTTGTAACCGTCGAACTTCCGTCACTCCGACTACTGCTCTCCCTCCCGTTCCGTATGAACTTCCTTCGGTCCGAGTATACTCCTCCATGATTTCGGCCGCATTTGGGATGAGAGTTGTCTGCCATTAGAGAAATCGGAAGGTTTTTGTGAAGAGTTCGGATTTGTGGTTTGCAAGAATCAGAACCAGAGAATATAATGGTCGAAGGGGTTGTATTTCGCTTCAAGGAAGGAGATGGTAGTGAGTGGAGTTTCGCCTGCAATTCACTACCTATGTTGGGCTCTTATTACTTCATTTATTTGTGTTTGTCGACTTTAATTTCAAACTCAACAGCCAGCCATTAAATTTTAGTACAGTAGCTTAAAACCGCTCTAAATTTGCATACTGTCTCTTATGTCGCTACTTATTCTTGTTTGTCGCGACATAAGTAAACTGTGGGAGGACAAGCACATCGTCGCGACATCTGTATTTGATGACATAGCTGGAGCTGTCGCGACCCTCACCACTTTCAAGGAAGGTTCTCGTCATACCGGCTCCGGTCGCGACTACCTCTATGTCGCACCTCAATTTGTCGTGATATAACTTTGGTCTTGACATGTCTCTCGGTTCTTCCTTCCAAGATCGACTAAGTTGCGACTTCAACTTCGCCGCGACATGTAACCGGTCGCGACTTAGTCCGCAGACATGCCCCAAATTTGACGACGTATTGTTTTCACTCCTTATTAATTTCCACATTCTTAGCATCCATTTAATCATTCCCACGCCAAATTCAAAATGTATTAGATCAATTTTCACAGACTTATGGTAGGAGAAAAGTATTCCCTTTTCGAGTTGCCTGCCCCGTGAAGTACCGGAGTAGTCCCCGAGTTTGTTCCTTCGCCCGTTTACCTGACATCTTCATCCGCATATCAGAACAATTCCAAAAAGGATTAAATTAATCTAGTACTAACCTAGCAATTCTAAATAAATCATGACTAGAACTAAAATTTTTTAAAACCTCGTAATAATAAAAAAATTCAAGTCTATATAAAGAAACTAAAATCTATAAGGGTTAAGCTCCCATGAGTCAGCCCGCTTTCAGTTTTTAGCTCGACTAGTTGTTTTAAGCTTTCTCTCTCAATTCACTGTACTGGAGTTCTTCCTTTCTTTCTCCCCGCGAGATAGTGTTTCGCTTGCCCATTAACTTTGAATTCTTCCCAAAGACGTCCTAGTGTTACCGCCCAAAGATAGTACTTGACACCACATCAGATATGGTCCACTCCATTTTGATTTCAAATTTTTCCGAAATAATCTTAACTGAGTTAAACAAAGAAGACCTGTCCCCGCTCTCGAACTCTTTCCTTGTAAACTTTTCGATCATGCCATTTCTTGTCTTGTCCTTGTATATTCTAGCATTGTCATAGCTTCTGCTTTCTCGCTTTTTCCAGCTTCATTTAATCGAGAAGTCTCTCTTTCCTTGTAATCTTGAAATCGAAGTTCACCGTTGATGGCCCATGGCTTTATATTCCAGCCAAGCAGGAGGGACATGGTTTTCCAAAGACAAGTCCGTATGGGGACATCCTGAATGGGAGTTTTAAAGCAAATTCGTATGCCCATAATGCATCATCGCTTCAAGACCAATCTTTCCCGCTGTAACTCACCGTCTTTTCTAGAATTTTTTTTTATTTCTCTCGTTGGAAATTTCAAATTTTTGCCCATTTGTTTTGAGGATGATAAGCCAAGCTCATAATATGTTTGATACCATGATCCATTTCATGAGTTTGTCAAACACCTTATTTGCAAAATGGCTTCCTCCATCACTTCACTCTATAGTTCGGGTGTCCCAACCGCTAAGAATATTTCTTTGTAAAACTCCCACAACTTGTATTGGCATCATTCTTAGGACAAGCTGCTGTTTCTTACTCCATTTTGGATACATAATCCACAAATTAGGAGTATGTATATATTTCCAAATGAAACCTGAAAAGGCCCCATAAAATCCATTCCCTCATATATCAAACAATTGCACCACTGGATACCTCAGTGGGCATCTCATGCCTTTTGGTTTATTTCCCATTCTTTGGCATTGATTACACAACTTTACCCATTCAAAATAGTCCTAAAATTGTAGGCCGCAAAAACTTAACCGAGAATTTTGTGGGTCGTTTTTATCTCCCAAAGTCTCCATAAGGTGATGTATGACATTCTTGTAAAATCTTGCTTTGCTCACTTTCTTCGGTACACATCTCCTTATAATCGATCGCTCCTTAAACAACATGGATCATCCCCAGAGGTTCCTGCTGTCGGCCAATTTTTTCTCTCACGGTAGTCGAATTCTGTGGCATAATTCCACAAGCTGGCAAACCAGTTAAGATTCAAGATATACCAGTAGATTTGAGGACAAATTAAATAATCGCTTCATCCGGTATCTTCTATTTCTCTTTCCTTTTTCTTTGTACAAGGTTCTTTCTACTTGACAAGTGATCGCTGTCACATTGTCAATGCCTTCTTGTCTTTAATTTCTAAATCAAATTCCTGAATGAATAATACTCCACTGATCAATCTTAAGCCTGCTCTTCTTTGCCATTAAATATTTAATTGGCCGCATGATCAAGTGTGTGATAAACAATATGGGACCCCAAAATATATGGCCTGAATTTTTCACATGCAAACACTATTGCCAGCATCTCCTTTTCAGTAGTAGAGTAATTTTCTTGTGCTTCATTAAAGGTTTTGCTAGCATAGTAGATGGCCTTGAACACTTTTTCATCTTTCTGTCCCAATTACAAATCCTACTCAGAAAATCACTGGCATCACACACGATCTCAAATTCCTCTCTGTCTAACTGCTTTGCCATGATGGAGCTTCCACTAGTCTGGATTTGATTTCTTCAAATGCTTTCTGGGTAGGATTCATCAAAATAAAAACTTTACTATCTTTCTCCAAGAATCGCATAGTGGTTCAACAATTTTGAGAAATCTCCTGAGCAATCTTCTATAAAATCCAAAGATATCCTAAGAAACTTTATGATTCCCTTTGACTCCGTAGTGGGTGGTATTAGGTCTCTTATAATTGAAACTCTTTTTGCTTGGTCTACTTCAAGCCCTCGCCGTTGCAAAACCATGTGCCCCAAGACAATCCTCTTCAGAATCATAAAATTGCATTTTTCCTCACCCGTATTGGGGATTGGTTTCGTGACCTTTGAAGTATCATTCTCGTGTTATGTGCATTATTCAAAACTGATCCATACACTCCAAAATCATCCATGAAGATCTCCATAACTTCTTCTCGCTAGATCAGAAAATATAGACATCATGTATCTTTGGAAGGTACTGTGAGCATTACGCCCAAATGGCATTCTTATAAAAGAAAAAGTACCAAATGGGCATGTAAAAGTGGTTTTCTCCCCGATCTTCAGTGCAATAGCTTATTTGGTTATATCCGAGTATCCATTAAGAAAACAAAATGAGGGTGTCCCGCTAACCTATCCAAAAGATTTGATCGATGAAAAGGTAGGGAAAATGATCCTTATGGTCAAGTAAAGATTCAATTTTCTCAGATCGATACAAACCTCCATCCCGCGCGCTCAGAGGGAATAAGTCTATTCTTTTCATTTCTGGACATAAAGAATCCACCTTCTTGGGAACTACATGTACCGGGCTTAACAAGAACCGTCTCGATATAGCATATATAAAACCCGCATTTAATCCATTTCGTAACTTCTTTCATGACTGATTCAAATTCTTCCTTTTCTGATGGCTCAACATAAGTTTTCGTGATTATCTTCCAAAGAATTTTTTGTGCATACAAATAGAGGGACTGATACCCTTCAGACTTCAATTGACCAAGCAATCGCTCCTTGTATTTTCAAATTACCAAAGAATCCTTATGTTCTTCAATGATAACACGCAATTTGATATGATAACCGGTTTTTTCTTTCTCCGCTCTAAAACTCATATTTCAAATGATCAAGTAACCCTTCAATGTTAACCCTTCGCACTAGTTTATCGCCTTCATGAGTTTGCCGTGGTTCTGGTCAAGCCACTTCATCCCGATCGCTTTCATTTATACTCGAGGACTGCTTTCATTATTAAACAAATTCAAGGTTAACTTCACAATCAAAGCTCTCAAGGTACCGAAAATTCATCTCGATTTCATTGGATAGAGTTTTGAATGATACAATCAGAATTCACTTTATCATTGAGAAGGATATTGCTTCTACACCATACAAGTGTCTTCCTACATTAGATGTTCTAGACTTATTAATATTAAAATGCAATCGCTTTCATCTCTAACTCGAGTGTCAGCCACCTTCAGACATCAATCAAGGTAGCTCCTTGCTATAAGAAAGGTCTTCCCAAAGAACAAGAGGAACTTGGAGGATCTTCCTCCATCTCGCATGATAACAAAATCTACCGGGAAAATGAATTTCCCAACTCGACGAGTACATTCTGTAATGCCCTCTCGTCGTGCTACTGACCCATCGTGCCCATCCGTAGTAATTGCTGTTGGGGTTAGTTCCCCCAAACTAAGTCTCTGCACAACTGATAGAGGCATCAAATTTATACTTGCTCCATAGTCACATAAAGCTTTCTTGAACTCACATTTCCCTATAGAATAGGGAATAGTGAACCGCCAGTGGTTCATCTTTGCTTGAGCTTCGCTGATAATGGCACCGCATGAAGCACCAAGTTAACTATACCTCTCGCCTATCTTTCTTTCTTGTTCAAAGACTCCTTCAGAAATTTTGCATAAAGAGGCATTTGACTAATCACCTCTGCAAATGGGATATTTATTTCTGTTTTCTTGATAAGATCCAAGAATTTAGAAAATTGTTCTTCTCTTTTTTACTTCTGAAGTCTCTGTGGGAATGGCACTCGCAGAACAGGCTAGTAATTCCTTCTTTCTTTTCTCGGTCATTTCTTCCTTTCATCCGTCCAATTAGGGCTGTTCTTCTCTTCTTCCTTTCGCCTCTTCTTTCTCCGCCCCGCCCCTTCGCTTTATCTCGTCTTTTGTCGTCAAATCCTTCCCACTTCTCACCTGAATTGCCATGTACCTTTTAGGATCTTTTCCGGTGTCACTAGGAATGTCTCTCTGTTCTCGATTTGGCATATTCAGGGCCAATTAAGTTCTACTTGTGTCTCTAGATTTTTCGAAGACTAACATTCTCCAAAACATCCGGTATCGACTGAAAGTTTCCAAGTCGATAGTTTCGTTCATGGAATTGTAATAGCCTCTTGTTATCCCCCATGAACTGCAGCATTTGTTCCTCAAATGGTAGGGTTCTCCTCTGACCTTGGTATTCATTTCTGCCCTCACCTCCTTGCTGCTGCTACCGGAACCGTGGTGGCTGCTGATATCCTTGTTAAGGATGTTGTCCCTGCCTTAGGCCATGTAATGCCCCTCCACCATATGAGAAATTCTCATGGTTCCTCACGCCGGATGGTACAGGCAAGGTGTTAGGATTTGGCTTGAAATGATAACTTTTGCCTGCTCACGCATTTCTAACTCCTCCTTAGCACCATAAGAATCTTCTTCTGTTACCTCATTAGCACTTCTTCTCATCAATTCTCTTTCTACTGCTCCTATTTCATGAGCAGTTTGCATCTTCCTCTCTTGTTTGTCCATCCTATTTCATGGATCTGATTTCTCTCCCACTATGTAAGTGTGAGTGATGGATCAAAACATCAACTCAAATTCAGCAAGCATACCATAAGACTATTATCTAATCCTCAAGAATAATGCCATAAAACTCGTTTTCTTATATTTCTTTACAATCAGATCGACATTAAAAGCTTATTTCCTTAAGAATAGATAAATTTATTTCCGGTTTCGATCCACATGATTCTCCGCAAGTGTACAGATCGAATAAGTAATAAAGTGGATTTAGTCCAGACATCGATCCCACAGAGATCTCAAGAATTCTCAATCAACTACCCCACTACTCGCTTTTTACTATTTCACTATGACGGTAATTGATATATCCCTAGCAACCTTTAAAATAATGAAAGAATAAAGATATGTAAACTAAGAACAAAATGAAATAATGCTGAAACTAAAATAAAAAAAAATTAAAGAAATAGACTGGCCGGGCTTTAGCTTTAAAGCGCGCGTGAAAATACGCCTATCATGGAAACATCAATTCCGCATAAATCCTCCGTAACGTTGCTTCATGAATCCGCGCTGATGAACTGGGCCCAAGGAAGATGGTAGATGCCATGTGGATCTCTCTTTTAACGACACATTCATCATCTAATCTTTCCTGATTTTTTTGAAGTCAAAGGATTAGATAACTACTTTTAATCTGAAAGGCTCGTTCTCGTATTTTTCTTTCAATACTTCATACCAAAATACGGATCAGAACCTTAGCTCCTAAGACATAGGCTAGCATGGGTTTACACTATACTGCTTCTCATCCTCAAAATTGGAACAATTTCATTCTTTCCTGATTAGATCCTTTGCTAACACGGATTGAACTTATCAAGCCGACAGAACTCTCTCGCTTCATTTTAACCGATAAGTCATTCAACTCATTCTGCTTCAAAGTGAGAAGAAGACGATCGGGATTAAAATTACAGAGCCTATTAGATCCCCAATATTAGGTTCGCATACCTCGAAATTGTTCAATACTCAGGAATGCCTTCTCTCAGGTCACTCGCGAGGGCCTCCCGAAATCAGAGCATGAAACAATCCTATTACATAGACATCGATATTTGGATCAGATACAAAATAAACAAAACCAAGAAGTAGATTCATGACTCAAGTTCGTGACTCGATAAATTTCATAGAAAGATAAATTTAATCAATAGAGTAAATTCAACAGCTGGGTTTCTAATCACGATGACACTAACAAGAGCTCCCCTCGATCAAAAGAACTATCAGGAATCCAAAATCGACATTCGAATTCCGTAAATTTGTTTGACTTCAACGAACTGTGCAAGAATTTGAAGAAAATAACATTCTCGCATTCACTTCCAACTTCAACAACTAACATCCGTAGACCTAGAAACTATAATGAAATAACAATCTACTCTAATCTAATCTAAAATAACAAAGAAACAAAGAAAAAGAAACATAAATTAAATACACGAGCCGTAGCTACCTGCATTCTCTGCTCGAGCCGCCAAGAGCTGCTTCCTTCAGAGGCAAATTTTATTTATAGAGTTCCGAGTCAAATCTCTAACTTCGATGCACTTCCTTACGGGTTTCCAAAATAATCGCCCATTTGTTTGTTCATGTCGCTGATCTACTTCTCGTGTCAGCCACCTTGACTCGATGTCGCGACCTCTCTTCACGTCGACTTCACCGTTTCGCTTATGAGTTGTTTTGATGTCGCTACTTCAACGAATGCGACTTCTACCTTTCGCATTGTGATCTCTTTCGAGGTCACGACTAATCATATCGCCGCGACTTCGCTTTTCTCGCTCATCTCGTAGCGTAAACTTTATCTGGTCGCGACTTGCCTTTATCACCCATTGGATCTGATGTCGCGACCGCTAAATGACGCCGCGACTTCTTCTTGAAATCGATGTCGCTGACCACCGAACGACGCCGCGAATTTCAATTCTCCGTATTGCGAGCTCTTGAGGTCGCAACTTCATTCATACGTCGCTAATTTCCAATGTTGCGCTTATGAGCCTTTGATGTCGCGGAAGCTTTTTCTTTGTCGTGACTTTATCTTCAAAGATTCTGTTTGATGTCGCGAGCATCTAAATGACGTCGCGAATTTATTCTTTGTGGTGCTGATGTCGCGACCACTAAAAGACGTCGCGACCTTCTTTCCCTGTAACTGATGTCGCGACCACTAACTGATGTCGCGACCATAATACTTTGCAGCTGATGTCGCGACAATAAATGACGCGACTTCATTCTTGCAACCGATGTCGCGACCATCAAGGACGCCGCGACCATGATACTCATACCGATGTCGCCATCATTTAAACACGCCGCGAATTCTTCCGTAGAATTGATGTCGCTGACCATCGGGTTGACGCCGCGACCACGATACTACAGTTCGATGTCGCGACAGCCTAAATGATGCTCGCAACCTCCATTCTCAGACCGATGTCATGAGTACCGGCGACGCCGCGACTACAGATACCTTTACCGATGTCGCTACCACTAAAAAGACGTCATGAATCTTCTTTCCTCAGAATCGATGAAACGCGATTTCATCAAGGACGCCGCTAATCTTCTTTCCTCAGAACTTATGTCGACTAATGGCTGACGCCACGCAATTACGATATCGGTACCGATGTCGCTACCATTGAAAGACGCCGACATCTTCGATTCGCCATTTGATGTCTCTATCCGCTCGAACCGCCACGGCACTTGGCGTTCGCCTCTTTGAAAATCTTTTGTCGCGTTTCTATTCGTCATGACTTCCATGTCTATCGTTAAGCCTTCACCTCCGTCGCGACCGGCAGGTGTCGCGACATCATGTCTTCTTCTTCATTAATTCTGTCACCGATTAAGTTTCACAGGACCTCGGTGTTATTCTTCATTACTCAAGGTCACGACATCGTCCATTCTTTCAAAATTAGTTGCGACTTTACTGAGAAGGCCGTTTCTCGCGGGCTTTGTGAGGATAAACTGTCACACCCCTCGATTTCTCACGATGTGATTTATGTTATTTTACTCATCTTTTTTTTTTTTCATCATGAGTCCCTAACATAGGACTCTTCAAATCCAACATTTGCATAAAGCGGGCCACTCCTAGCCCCACACACCATATATATCAACTTGTATTTCCTCAAAACCCGTGGTCCAAAACTCCACTCGAGTAATCGCCTAGAAACGTAATTAAACTCAACCTGTGTCTCAAAACATATATACATATCTCAGACCGAGGTAAGTCCTCAATGAACCCAAGACTATTCACTTACACTTGATCAAAATAATATTTACACAAAAATCCCAAAACTTTCGCATAAAGTGTCCCAAACTAATACTACAAGCCAAATATACAATGACCCATGATCAAAGTGAACCTGGTCTTAAAATATACAAGGTGAACCTCCACACAACACTAGATGTTCCTCAAAATGTATGCCAACCACCAGCATGCTAAGGCTGACGCACAATTCCCCAACCTCCAAAACTCTCGTAAGTCAGAACTTCAAGTCACTTTAATTGGTCTCACTGCATCTCCGCGCCAGGTAGAGACGCGTAGTCTGAGCTAACTCAAAGAGGAATCCTATAACAAGCCATGCTTATAAAACATTTCAAAATACAAATAATCCAACACATCTCAAAACATGAGCATTTTTCAATTAATAGGTTGATGTGGAAACAAATGGATGCAATACTACCACCATCTCGACTTCATCAAGATTTTTCGGGCTTTCACCTGTGGACTAGCCGATCATCCTCAACAACGATACAAATTGTTGGGACTTACTACCCAGTGGATATGCCCACATCCCAGAGGTAACGCACAAATTTTGTCGGGACTTACCACCTGCGGATATGCCCACATCCCCGTGATATCCGTGACCTTCTCGACTACAACCCAGTGACTAGTCATAGTCCCGTGTCCACTACATCAATCCCGACTCACATATCCCATACCCAGCGTCATGCTTTAAACAATTTCACAAAGCATTCACCCACATGGATATTTAAAACATCATGCACCAATTAATTCAAAGAATTCCATAGATATAAAATATACACATTTATATATATCATTATAATCATACGCTTCAAGCATGGAATGGTACGCACTTCGTCAACCATGGTGAAGCAGAGAAGGTTACAAGATCCCCTACCTTCCTTGGATTAAAAAATCCACAAGTCTCCCAAGGAAGTCAAAACCGAGGCTACTCCAAAAGATCTACAATTAACAAGCCATAAGATTTCTTAGCCTCAAGCAATCCAGGTTACATAAAATTACCCAATTGGTTTATTACTTCACCACTCGAATCACACAGATTCTTATACCTCAAACATAAACCTTGATCCTCAAGAGCACTCTCTTTACACTCACGAATATCAACATTTAACACCCTTTATTAGGGTAACACAAATAGCACACACAACACTTGCGACCTTGTTTCAAAATTTTCTCATCTTAAGACTCTTTTTTTATTTTTTTCTTAACTACCATTTTGACCAGCCATACACGTTTTTTGTTCACTATGGTCTTCCTGACCAGGTTCTCCTATCTCTAGCTTTCCATAGCCTCTTAAATCAGGTCATTCGAATCCTCGAATCAAGAGTTATGGTTTTTACACCTGACCTCCCAAGACCATTTCCTGTGTGGACAGACCGTGGTCCTCACTTCACTCCTTACTTTGACGAAATTATGGGAACAAATGAGCCACACCTTTGGCCACACTTTCTTCATGTAGTTACGCCCTATGTGGCTACTTTGAGAGGGGATTTTGGAATCACCCATTTGGATCAATATAACTCAACTTATGACTCAAAAAATAGAACCGCTCCGTAACATGGACAGAATCAGATTCGACTTTCAAACTCAAATTCAAGGGTCATATGGTAGGGTTTAGTTCTAGGTTGCTTCTAGACATTCGAAGGGCTAGGTCTTGGGCTTCTTCTCCAACTAGAATCATCCAGTTCGGAGTTCTTTAGGCCAACTTATGGACAAAACATTGTCATGGGATCAAGGGGAAAGCTGGACAGCACCTCCCTTGGAGCACATTTACACACATTACAAGCATCTTCACAAAACTCAATCTTTACAATTTAGGGTTCCACTAAACACACTCATCAAATCTAGGATTAGGATGTAATCCCAACAAAACCCTAGAATATAACCAAAGTCCATAAGAAATACAACTAAGGCCTCAAAGATCATGTTTACATACCTTAGTGAACTTTTTCCACCAAAAACCAAGCTCTTCCGCCTTTTCTCCTTCTCTAGCCTCTCTAGAACTCTCTCACTTCTAAATTTCCAGAATTTTCCCACTTCCTAGCAAGAAGTTGGTCTAGCATCCAAACCAAGAGAAATTGGTTTGCTTGGCACATGGCAAGCTCTTCTCATGCTTGCCATGTGTCAAGATCTCCTACCATGCATATATGAGGTGTCATGCCCTCATGATGCCACATAGCTCACAAGGATATTACACTTTAGTCCCTTCCACTAACAAGTTTTTCAAAGTGGTCCTTCAACACATACTTAATTACAAACCCTAACAAAACCACTAAACTTACCTAATTGCATAATCGACCCACATGCCATAAAAATGCAATCTAACACACTTTGCTAATCCTCTAATTCGTCCTAAATCCATTAAGATGGCTAATCTAATTCACAATTTAAAATATCATACATAAGTTGCATTTGCTTCCCAAAATCCTTACTTGAATATACCAAAATATGCACAAAGTACATAAGCTCCTTGTCGCAATTTTCATGGTGGTATCATGACATCATTTATCTCTGGGTGTCACGACATCGCAATGATGTCACATGAACTTCTTCATTTGATCAGCTTTATTCTCGATCAAGTCGTATTTTGTCTCAAATTCAATCATTTATTTATTTGTTCTTTACGTTCTTATTGTGCAATATTATATCGGATTTGAAATTTGAACATCTGGCTGACTTAACGGTTTTGATCACTGAGGTTGATTTTTACATTTGCATGTGTGTCTCATTTTCTCAGGTTTCGCAAATTTGAATGATTTATCATCACATTTCTACACTGACAAGATCTCATTATAATCAATGGATTGTGGCCTAATGAGGTTTTTTGATCGGGATCGACACTACATTTCCCAACACCTACACTGACCTGACGTGAATGAGTGCCATTTTACTGCATCACTGAGAGTCGCCGAGAATAACGCATCGGAAATCAACACCCGTCTTCACATCAACAGCTGCACCTGAATTTCACTCCCACTCGAATGTTATCCACTCACCAGATGCATTATGGTTATTATAAGACAGAAATGATCCACAAATCTATCCTGATAAACAATTATCACTAGAACGATTTGTATTTATCTTTAGAATCATTCGCTGATCCGATTTACCGACATGGGATTTACAAAATGATGATACCCCAGTTGTGGTAGACTACAGAATTGATTGCTCATTTGTCGTCACCGGCCCAATGGTATGTATTATGCAGATGATCGACACGCACACGATCTCGGATCACTTACACGTGAATATATCAGAGGTGAATTCTAACATGAATGTTCGCGTGCGAAAAACGCTTTTTCTGCTGGGATAGTTAAATTCCCGGGACTACCTTGGCTACCAAATATCCTACATAATCTCGCAAACCATGGAACTCCATTCTGGTTTCACAAATTTAGGAGTCGCCATCTCGAAAATCGCCATTCACTTGAACATCATCACTTGCCCTTCCAATCGTGAAAGATGATCTACTACTAGGTTCTCGCGCCTTTTGTCTTAATCTCAACGTCATCTTGCAAGAAAAGAACTCCACCGAATTAGCCTGCCAGAGTATTTTTTAGTCATCAAGTATTTTATGGCGTATCGATCAGCAGTACTACGACCTTGTTACCAATCCAATAAGGCCCGAATTTGTCAAAAGCAAAGACAATAGCCAATAGTTCTTCTTTTTCAGAGGGCTGCATCCAACCGAGCATCATTCAAGATTTTGCTCGCATAGTAGATTACCTAAAAAATTTTCTCTCGCTTCTGCCCTAACACTGCTCCAATCGCAAAATCACTTGCGTCACACATAAGCTCAAATGGGAAGGACCAATATGGAGCTACTACAATAGGGGTTGATACCAATTTATCTTTTAATACTGAAAATGCCCGCAAACACTGAGAATCAAACTCAAATGGGGTCCCTTGGACTAGGAGATTAGACAACGGTTTTGCAATCTAAGAGAAATCTTTGATGAATCGCCTATAGAATCTAACGTGGCCTAAAAAACTTCTTATCCCTTTTACTGATGAGGGTGGAGGTAATTTTTCAATTGCTTCAATCTTTTCTCTCGGCTTCACCTCTATTCCCTCCATCAAATCCGATGTCCGATACAATACCATCTTGTACCATAAAAATGGCACTTCTCCCAATTGAGTACTAAGTCAGTCTCCTCACATCTTATGAATACCGATCTCAAATTCAGAGCTTGTCAAAAATAGAATTACCCACCGAAAAATCGGCCCATGAAGATCCCACCTGTCTCTCAACCATGTCGGAGAATATGGCCATCATCGTTGGAAAGTGCCCGCGCATTGCATAGTCCAGCGGGCCCATCACGCGAATGTCCCCATAAAAATATGTGAATGTCGCCTTCTCCGATCTTCGTGGGCTATACCAATTTGATTGTAATGAGTATCCATCCAAGTACCAATATTCATGACCGCTAATCGATCCAACATCCGACATCCGCAGCGGCAACAAAATGACTTTCGAGTGGCTTTGTTCCGCCTCCGATAATCAATACAAATCCTCCAATCGGCAAATCGCTCGAGAAGGCGCAATATATCGTTTCGCCTGCGACGCTTGTTCCTCCTTCTTAGGCACTACTGAATCGACTTACCCATGCACCGCCTGGAAATAGGATAAATTACCCGCATCTCACCATTTTAATACTTCCTTCTGACTACCTCTTTCAGTTGATTCAACCTCCTCTCGTGCTTCCACCGAGGGTTTATGCCCATCTTCCAAAGAAAATACGATGCATGCACATGGAAGGGCGAATCCTTTAAATCGGCTAGAGACCACCCAGCGCATTTTTGCGGTCTCTAAGGACCCCCAATAACTTCTCCTCCTAGTTCAAGATGCCGAGATGATCATCGGTAAGGTGATGTGCTATCCCAAGATATGCATACTTCAAAATGGCTAGGTAAAGGTTTTTTGTCTATCTTGATGGTTGTTCAACCGATGAAATTGTGTTTAGCACTTCACCTAGAGATTCAAGTATTTCCTTCTATCATCCCAAAGAATCCATCCATTTTACATATTCCTCCGCCTTCTCTCATATTCTCTAATCATTCTCAGACTAGGCTAGGCCTCCAAAGCGATCCGTGAGACCACTTTGGCTAGACACTATAGCCTCTACTATCTCTGCCATGAAACAAGTATCACTTTCCGCCGGAAGTCTCACAGCTTCGAACACGTTGAACTTGACTTCATCCTCCCGCACTCTCACTCGCCTCCCTTTGAACATCAATCATTGCTCGCCAACAAGAAGAAATGGTCTACCTAAGATTATGGGTATTTCTCTTATCCTTCCATATCTACTGCTAATGAAATATGCCGGGAAGATAAACTTGTCAACCTTACTAAGACATCTTCATTACCCTCTCTGATGCTTCAAGGATCCATACGGGCAAGTCAAGTGTGATCGTAGTCGACGAGCTTCACCTAATCCCAAACGCTTAAAAATTCGATAAGGGCATGAGATTAATGCCGCACCCAAATCACACAAAGGTTTCAAAGATAGCATTTCCAATGGTGCACTCGGATAGTGAAACCGCTCTAGGTCTTTTAGCTTTTACCAAGCAGCCTTCCTCCGGAAGTATGGCACTCATTCCCCGCCAGTTAATCAAGCCAAATCAACCAATCTTCTTCCGAGACGCATGTCCTTCATAAATTTTACATAACTAGGCATCCGTTCTGCAGCATCAAAGAAACGGGATATTGATGTGTAGCTTCTTGAACACTTCCATGAATTTGGTGAACTGCTTATCCAACTTATGCTTCTTTAGACGTTGTGGATATGGAATTGGTGGGTTGTCCCTTGCTTCAGTAGTGTTTTCTTTAGCCTGTTTCTCTCGAGGTTGTTCCCTATCTGCATCATCATTCTGACCTGGCTGACGACCTTCTCTCATTCTTACCTCTATAACTCGGGTTGCTCCTGCCTCCAATTCTTACCACTCTCGCGGATCGCGAACATGTTCATTCCCATTCTCTCGTTCACTGATTTGCTCGTAAGGAACCACGTTGCCTTCCTCGTCAATAGATCGCTTATCAATTCCATATGTACCTCCAAGCTTCTAATCAAGGCGCTTGACTGCTCAACTGTGAGGTGAGCATCTGTGCAAGGGCTTGTTCTAAGTCCACCTTTTTCTCAGAGGTGGTTCGCTTCACTCGGTGATGGCATGTTGCTCGATTATTCCTCCATCCATACCGACTGGCTCGATTGTTTGACTCGGATTACTACGCCCACCCTTGGCCTTGATTTTGGTTCCGATAGTTATTTCCCCATAATCGGTCCTTGTTGTTGTGGCCGGTTCGATTGAATCTCGACACATACCGGGCCCGCTTCTACGGTTTGGTTTCCCCGACGACATTCTCGTGCTATCAGGCCGTCCCTCCACATAATCTCACACAACCCTAATGGGCTGACCAGATGCCATCTCGCTGCCTCTGTCGCCTAGTTAACTGCTTAGTCAGCTGTGCAACATGATTAACCAGATTGTTGAGAACCTCATTATCCGTGCCACCCATGGCTTTTACTGGTGTAGTCTTCTCTCTAGGCCATTGATTTGTATTAGCTGCAAAGATCTTCCAAAATTTCCATGCTTCGTCCGGTTTTCTTTCATTAGTTCCTCCGCCTAAGGCCAATCGATCGCTCTAGTTGCATTCCTCGTATTTATTATAGAACGTATGGACTTGCATCCATCTGGTCAGTCTGTGATGTGGGCACTTTCTTAGTAGTTCGTGAAATATGTCCCATGCCTCTGCCAGGTTCTCTCCCTCTAGTTGTCCAAAAGTGTTGATCTCTTGAACAAGTTGTGCAATTTTCGAGGGTAGGAAAAACTTGGTCAGAAATTTCTGCACTAAATCGTTCCATGAAGTAATGGAATCCGGTGGCTGACTTGTTAACCAATGCTTGGCTCTATCACCTATTGAGAGTGGGAACAACCTCAATCTTATGCCTCAAGACCCCATCAGATTCTGATCGTGTCGCTGCACTTCGAGGAAGTTGGTCGATGCATATTTGATTCCCATGGGTAGTCCTAGTGGTGTGATGTTCAAGACCGGAATGTTACTTTAATTTCACTAAGTTGTTCGCTCGAATGTGGTCTTCTCGAGCAGTCAGTTCAACAACCGCAGCTGTGAGTGCAAACTCCTCTAGCAACGTGAATGGATCATCCGCCGTATAAACGGCCCGGGTGCTTGATTCCTTCCCATTATTACCATTTCACCCTATGGCTCGTTACTCAACAAGCAAGATCCTCGCCTTCATTGTTCTCCGGCGATTGATAAATTTCTACCGTTCGTCGTTTCCTGGGCGTGTTCTTCGTAAAGTCCTTCTCGCTCGATCAAACGGTAGATCAACCAGATCTCGTCGTCGCATGCGCTCACTGAAACCTTGACTGCAATCACACACGAAACAAGAAGACCAACTTATCAGCACTTGTAAAAACAAATGAAAACAAAAAATTCCAGAGTAATATCTAATGGCTTTAATCTCTATATCAGGCCCTAAAACTCATCCACAGAACGGCGCCAAAAAACTTGATAGGCCGAAAGAGTGCGCAGCAATGTAACATGCGCGCATGCGCGCCTGGCAACAGGTAGTGTACCTATGGTACTGGGATATCTTATCCACTGTGGGATAGGTGTGTGTGTTGAATACAAAGACGGCTTGTGAATATTATCCGGATATAAGTGTTGTGTGAAAGAGTACTATGTCCTCGAATGTAAACTAAACTAATCATCCGAATGAATTACTGCATCGGAGACTGGTGGCTATAGCTCCCTGCCACTTTCTACGGATTATTTCCAAAGATGATATTATTCAGTCAAGAGTTTGTGACTGTTTTGATGGCTCTATGATCTTGTTATGAAATAATTCTTCTCGAGGTGTGTATTCGCCTATCTCGCTAGTATTGAGCAGAGATCATCCAACTCCGATAATTCGAAACGCTTTTAAATATTCTAATCCAGACCGCACCTTCTCTGGATCTAATATCTCTATTTACCGAATCAACCGAAGGTCGCTTCATCGTATCCCTCGGGTATCTTCATCTCGAATCTCGATCTCCAAAGATAATCATGCTAATGTTGGCCGACATCACCATGTAAATAATTCACATATAAAGTAATGTCAACAAATTATAACAATCGAATAATATAAAATACTAATCTTTAATCCAGAAATGTGATGGTTCAATGAACACCTCAGTGATAAATCTAGAACATACTGAACGAGAAAACACAAATAGTTAATCTATATGACATCAGTCTTTCTGTCCGAAAAGAAGAAGATACAAAATGCTGGCTTTTCTCCAAAGTCAAAGTCCTGTTGCTATGACTTTCGTGACCTAGTTCGTATGTTCCTCGATCTCCGATCCCCCCATTCAATTCTGGTCCCCATTTTGCTTTTAATGAATGAGAGGAATAACCGCACGACGCCGCTGACGCTGCAACGCCGCGACGCCTAATTTGGTTGACTTTTTATTAGTCGACCCAACGTCGCGACGTTACGCCACGACGCTGGACGCCGCGATGTTGGAACGCCGTGATTCTAGCCATCTTTATGCACTTCATCCTTCGCCCGCACGCTTCCAAAATCTGCCCTTTCACACCAATTGCACCTCGCATTCACACCCAATTCGAACTAATCGGGACATCGAGCTATAAAAATATGTATGAATGCAAAATAACGCTTTAAAAACGTAAGATGACGCGTATAACCTGAGTGTTTTAGGCACTCATCAATGACGCATGCCCGAGACGCCTTCCCTCCGCCTGAAGACAGATTGTGGACGCTTCGGCCGGGCATGATATGCTATCTTTTATGGATGCCTTCTCAGGATATCACTAGATCCTCATGCACTCCCCATATGCGGAAAAAACATCTTTCATCACTCCCCATGGACTCTATTGTTACAATGTGATGCCTTCGCTTGAAAATGCCGGGCTACCTATCGAGGTTGGTAACCAAGATGTTCCATCGCTGCTCTAAGCACAATGGAAGTCTATATCATGATATTCTAGTAAAAATCTAAGCAATCTGATCACCGTCATCTCCAACGATGATCCGACCTCCTCAAAGAATATGGTATGAACCGAACTCCCCAAATGTGCCTTCGGGTCGCCACCGAGATTCCTTGGTTTTATGGTCACCCAAAGAGGAATAGAGGCTAATCCCGCACAGCTTAAGGCCATATTGCAATCCCCGGCTCCCACCTCCAAGAAAGGGATCCGGCAATTGACCGGTCGGTTAGCTGCTCTTGGGCGTTTTATTTCTCGGTTCACGGACTGTTTGAAACCCTTCTTTACTACCCTAAGGGATCACTCACAACAATGGAATGAGGAATGCGACGGCATTCGTAGTGAACTGCTTAGCACCGACAGAGCCCCTGATTCTTGTGAGCCCGGAAGCCGGTGACACGCTCTACCTTCACCTAGCAGCCTCTGATATAGCAGTTAACGTCGCCTTGTTTAAAGAATGTGGGGATGAAAAGTTGAGGCCTCGTTTTGTCACAGTGTCCTTGATCTGATGCGCGGAAACCGTGATATAGCCACTCCTCGAATAGAGCTACTTTAATTTCGACAGCCGCCGAAAGCTCCGCCCCATACCTGTGCTCACCCCATTGTGGTGTGAACTCCGACGCCACCCAGCATGAATTCATAAATCCTGATCTATCCGGAAGGATGACCCATTAGGCAATGGACTGAAGGCATGGCATCCAAGATAAGCCGAGACTCAAGGCAAGTCTTAGCCGACTTAAAACTCAGCCATGTGCCTCCCCCCGAATAAACAGTGCCACGGACACTCCAGGTCAATGGGGCTTCAGACAAAACAGTGAGCCGCATCGCCAGTAATTAATCTCCCAACCGGGGAAAGAGTTGAATCAGAATAATGCTTAGTTTCGCCGCAATTAATAACGGAATCAGCACGAGGCCATGATAGCCAGACTCGAGCTCGCACTTGCCCTGGTGCTAATAAATTTTTCGATTCAAAGCGCATTCACGCCTAGTTGTCTACTGTGTTAACGCAGAATTTGAATCCAGATCCTCGACAACGGCATGTTTCTGGGCCAAGCGTAAAATTAAACACCCTCTCGACTCGAAATTTAATATGTCCCCCGGATCAGAATGCAGAGGTCGATGCCTTGGCCGTGGCTGCTTCATTTCCAATAACAGAAACCGTATTTCTCCCCATCTACTACTAGCCAGATTCCTCTATACTAGGTGCCTAAATAAACCAGATAGAGGAGGTTCCCCCGTCCTGGATGGATCCCATACGGCTTTACATAGCCACGGGAGAACTACCTAATGACAGAGGCAACGCTCACAAAATTCGATTCGGGCCGGGCACTCTCCCCGGTAGATCGGGCAAACGATAAACGTCCTTGGGCGGGCCATACCAAGTGTCTAACCCGAGCAAGGCCGCATGTGTTAGCCGAAAGTCACATCAAGGCATATGTCAATCACCCAGGGGAAGAACACTAGCTCACCCGCTCACACAGGGTGCATATCGCCAACTATGAAGTCAGACATGTTGTCGACACGGGCCAAAAATGTGACCCTTGCCAACGAATGTCTCCCATCTTGAACGAAATCACCGGCAGGTGATTTGGTCTCCATCTCACTCAGGGCCATTCGCTCAATGGGGGATTGATATTGTGGGTCCGCTTCCCACCGCACCGGCACAAAAGAAACTATTATTATCGCCAATCGACATCAGCAAGATATGGATAGAGGTCGACGCCTTCACAATCAAAGATAGATATGTTATCTCGGTTCATCCGAAAAACATTATCCGGGCCGGCTCGCAGATCCCGAGATCAATCAGATCCGATAATGGGCTCGTGAGTCATACCGGGTTCATCGAGACTTTTCCGTGAATTGAAGATAAAAACTTGTACTTCAATTCCTAGCATTCCCAAAGCAATGGCTACTAAAGCCCTCCAACAAAACCCTCGCTGATCGCCCTCAAAAGCTTAAGACTCCGCTAAAGGGAACAGTGAGGAACTGGCCCGGGTGCTCTAGGCCTGCCAGACCACGTACCGAAGCCAACCGACATCCTCCTTTCAAGGCCACCTATGGATGGAAGTCGTTATCCCACGAAATCGGCCCACCTACCATCCCGACAAATACGCCGAATCAAAAAATGCAAAATCGGCCTATTGGGACGCGAAGCTTACCTAGCCACGATGCGGCAAGCCGATCCGAGTAACATCCTACCAACGCGCTGGCAACTTCTCTTATAACAAACGAAAGAAGCCTCGAGCTGCCCGCCAGCGATCTAGTCTTGAGAAAGGTTTTTGAGAATATCGCGGACCCCACATCAGAAAATTCCAACCCAACTGGGAGGGACCGTATGTAGTCACACGGCCCGGGAGTTCGAGTCCTATGCTATAGACAAAACAGATGGAACTCCTGTACCTAGAATGTGGAATGCCACACACTTGAAAAGGTATTATCAATAAAAGAATGTCTTTATTATCTACTACCGGCATGTCTTCGCATATCTATACTTAACGCAGGGTCCATTTCAAAGTCCGTGTATAGCTCATCGCCCGCTTTACCAGCCATGATACCATCGGTCACCACAAGTCCGGTGGCGCCACCGACCTCGCCCGCCCATCATGAATAACATCTTAGCCGTCAAATTACAAGTCTCGTGGCGTGGATTTCATCGACCGCCTGGCCAAAGATAGATAACATCTAGCTGGTCAAATTACAAGTCCGCAGCACAAACATCGATTCAGCCTTCGGGCCAAAGATGAATAACATCTAGTCGGGTCAAATTATAAGTCCGAAAGTGGCGCAGCTTCATCGACTACCACCCAAAGATGATAACGACCAATTGGTCAGTTCATAAGTCCCGCGGCGCAGTAAACACTCGACCTACCGCCCAAGATGAATAACATTTAGCCAAGTTAAATTACAAGTCCGGTGGCACAATTCATTGACTACTTCATCAAAGATGAATAACATCTAGCCGTCACCTGAGGTGTCCGCTGCTTCACCGATCTCGCCTTACCCAGATAACGCCTAGTTGGTCAAAATTATAAGTCCGCGGCGCAGCTTCACTGACTCTGTCTTACCCAAGATAACGTCTAGCTTGGTCAAATTATAAGTCCGGTATGCATCTATTGACATGTTCTACTACGGCATGAATAACATTCAGACGGTCAAATTATAAGTCCTGGGCACAACCATCGACTCGTCATCAACCTAGATAACATCTAGCCGGTCACCATAGTGTCCGGTGGCGCAGCTTCACTCGACCGCCGGCCTAGCATAGATAACGTCTAACTGGTCAAATTAGAAGTCCGAGTGGCATGGGGCCATCGAATTCGCCACCAAAGATATAACGCCTTAACTGGAGTCAAATTAGAAGTCCCGTGGCTTAGCTTCCACCGACCGCCCGCCAAAGATGATAACATCCAGCCGGGTCAAATCTAGAAGTTCGTGGCGCAGCTTCATCGACTCCGGGCCTGTCATGAATAACATCTAGCTGTCGTTCAGGTCCGTGGTGGCTGAGTTCAATCGACCGCTCCTACCAACCCAGATAACATCTAGCTAGTCAAATTATAAGTCCGGTGGCAGCAAGCCATCGACCGCCTGTACCAAAGATAGATAACGCCCAGCCGGGTCAAATTAGAGAACCGGTGGCGCAGCTTCATCGACCTGCCTTACCCAGTATAGATATTGCCTAATCAATAACGAGTAAGTCCGGGCGGAGTAATTCATCGACTGATTACCGCCAAAGATAGATAAGATCTAGCCGTCACCATGCCTGTGGCGTGCACATCGACTGGGCTCAATTCGCATGAGTAACATCTAGCCGGGTCAAATTAGTGCGTCCGAGTGGCGCAGCTTCACCGACTCGCCTGACGAGCATAGATAACGCCTATCGGGCAAATTCAGGTCCGGTGGCGCAGCTCACTCGACTTCCGCCGACTCCAAAGATAGATAACGCCTAGCCGGGGTCAAATTATAAGTCCGGCTCTATGTTTAGGCAATTCTGCAATGCCTAAACCTTGGCCCGATATCAACTCGGCCGCATCATATCCCATCAAGCCCTAGGTTAACGTATGTTTATGCTCGATATCACTAAATCAGGACTTCAACCCTAAGACCACGCGCCGTCGTGTCACACTTCGATCTGACTCTTTAACCTTTCTTTCTCCAAGTCGACACTGCACTGCTTTTCTCATTCCATATGCACAATTTCGAATAACAAAATTTATTTACATATACATTATACATACCATCATAGCATTCATTATATTCTATACATATACTGAGTCCCATTACTGTATCATTACAATTTCATTATATTCATATTATGTCTTGGCATAACTCTCGTAATACTTAAAAATACCTTTAGAATTTTATAGACAATGGACATATTTTGGGGTATGAATTGAGCTAAACTCGATTTTTCCAGAAAAAATCGGTAAATTGACAAGTTATGAAGTGATAACTTAGTGAACCTTGATTTGTGTATGAGAACAAGGGCATTAATGGTCATTAAAGCAAATATGACATGAATATGAAAATCATTAAGTGTAGAGACGGGGCCACAATACAAATTACATAAGTGACAATTTGCAAATTAAAGAGTTATGACCTAATTGTAATTAGAAGAGACTTGATGTTATAATAATGGGAAAATAAAAACCAAAATTCATTTGGTCTCCAGTTAGGCTCCACGATTAGTGAGAAAAGAAGAGAGCCAAGAAGAGGAAGAAGAGGAAGAAGATGAAAGGAGGAGGAGTTCAAGAAGGATTCAAGGTATGTATGTTCCGAGGATCAAGTGTATTTGGATTCCTAGGGCTTTGGTATGGAGATTAGATGCTCCTTTGGTTTAGGTTGTGTGCAAAGATCACACAAACCTTTGAATTGTTGGGGTTATGACAGTAAAACCCCAATTGGTGGAAAATAACCATGGAATCATCACCTTTATGTGGTTTATAAAGAATTGGTGGACCTTAGGTAGTGTTCTTGGATTTTCACCTAAGGTTTTGTGTTTTGAGGTTCCATAACACCAATTTAAGTGTTGTGGAATTGTTTTTAGATGAATTCCAAGTTGGTTTTGAGGTATTATGAATTATAGAAGTTGTATGGAGGAATTACATCAAAGTGGAAAATAACAAAAATTCAAGTACTTCGGAAGGTGTACCGGTACACCCTGTTCTGCTTTCCCAGTTTCGACCAGTTTTCGTATTTTGGCCATAACTTGCTCATTTCTTATCCGATTTGAGTGATTCAAGTGGATACGTAAAATAGACTTCAAGGAGAACCAAACTTAAAGAATAGGGATCTCCAAATTCGGATCCTAAGTGGCCTAAAAATTCACTCAAAGTGGAGCCATGTGCAAGCCAAATTCTGGTTCCAGCTTTGAACATAGAGTAGTCCGCTGTTTCGACGTGTAACTTCTGAGTTTGGTGTCTGAATTGCGATTCAAGTTGGAATAGAACCCTTAGCACCTTAGCTTTAAAGAATACAATGACCTAGGAGTCAAATATGAAGTTAAGATCCCGGAAAATCTAGTAATACGAACTGTTCTAGTGTAATCCGGGTAACCGACTAGTTGGCAGCGAAAATGCCATAACTTTAGTTTGATGATCCGCATTGAAATGATTCCAATTTATATAAAGTAGACTCTTAGAGGAATAATGAGACTAAGTCAAAAACGTAACAGAGCTCGCTCCGCCGCAAAGTTTCGCTTTGCTTCGGCGATATTCGTTTAGTATGATTATTTGCTTCATCACTAAGAGTGAATAAATTGTATTTGACTAGGTGCGGGTGAAGACGATAACCTGACCTAGGATTGACATCGAGAAAGAAACGAAATCGATAATTGGTTTGTTCTATACTTGTTCTTTATTCTAGTTTGTTCACCACACGCTCTTTATTCTCATATTGCTCTCATTTCTATGAAATATGCATATATATCGATTTGAATGATTAGTATTTGAAATGTTTGATAAATATCTCGTATGTATGCGTGTATTTCAGCTACAAGCGACCCATTGCATAAAGTAAATTGATTTGAAACGTATTATTGAATGACCAACATGACGGAATTCACCAACTGAATTCCTCATGAAGGTAACCGTGGATGGTCTAATGCGGTAAAATCACATTATAATGGGACGTATACAGATTCACCAACCGAACTCATGAATGCTCTAATTCTATAGTCATATGTGAGACGTATTATTGAACGCGAATCACATTATCGTATCGACAAACAGGACAGATCTACCCAACTGAAACTGGCCGTGAATGTCGAATTCTATAGCGTCATATGTGAGACGGTGAATATTGAATGTGAAACCACATTACCATCGAATGAAACAAAGTGTGATTCACCAACCTAACTGCCGTGGATGTCGAATTTATAGTTATATGTGGAATCACAAACCGTAACAACGTAAACGATGGTATTGAAAAGTGTATTTGTATATATCTTACATTACACGATATTGTATAAAGGCATTATTGATAAATGCATGATTTATATGAATCCAAAATGAACATGTAATTGTATAGAACCACTAAGCATGAAAATGCTTAGCGTATTGTTTTACTGGCGTTGGTGTACCGAGTGATAGACATCTAAGCAAGACCCAGATCGAGGAGCTCAGAGTCATGTAGAAGGAATTACTGAGTATGTTCACATATATGCATTACTCCATTTCTTTCAAACATGATATTTTGTAAAACAGCTTTGAACTCGAATCATTATTTTTGTAAATGCATTTTGTTAAATGTAAGTGGTATGAGTCTTTTTGAAGTAGAAATGTTTTATTGGCTTACCCAAATGAAAATGCTTCCGCGAAATTTCAAATTTAAAATGAATAAAATAAGCCAAATGTTTTGATAAGATAATTGGAAATGTCGGAGTAAATTGGCTCCGCTTGATCCAACCGGTTTAGCCTGGGATCTTGGTCGCGACACTTTTGAAAACTAAAATTAAACAAACTATAATCAAAGGGATTTGATTAATGACTTTAAATGGTTTTAAACGAGCGCCCCCGGTTTTTCGCTTGGACTTAACTGGTCGGGCCGGGCTCGGGTCACACACTTTATTGCACGGAGCCTAGGTTTAGCGCTCTACAAAAGTGATTTTGAAAATTTTGAAAATGATTTGAAATTGTTTATGACATGCATCAGACGGTTAAAGGATAATATGACTGATGGATCTTCGGGTCTTAATAGATAAGTATGGGATGTAATTGTGTCTCCAAAGGGTCAGAGGCTACCAAGGATCAGTTCCGCATAGTCTCAAGAGTGTGGAAGGTGGGCAAGTATCAAGATGCTCCACCAATACACCAATAAAGGAACCAACAATGGGAGGCATGGAGATCCTCCCATCGGCAGCTCGCACTACAAGGAGCTGGCACAACCAACCGCAGCTGTCACAACGACCCGCCATCGAGCGAATGGCAAGGTACCGACCGATAGATTTTATGGGGAAGAAAGATGATGAACCCACGCTATAAAAATCGCTCGAGGACCGAAAGCTAATGTCGGGTGCAAAATGTATCAGACAAAGAAGAGAAATCGAGTGTGCGATTTCACTACTCAAGAGGAAGCTTATCATCGTGAGCTGTTGATAAGGACCGCACCACCGAAAGTGTGACATGGAAGTTCTTCTTGATGCTTAAGAGGTAATATAATGATCCGTTTGAAATAATATGAGACGAGTTTCATAATTTGAAGCAAAGACAGATGAGTGTGACCGAATATATCAAAGAGAATTCACTTGGCCGAGCGCATGCCCCGAGATACTAGTGTCTGAAGAGGAAAGATGTCGTAAGTTTGAAGATGGTCTCAATGACCACATCCGAGCCCATGTCACCGGATTTTTCCATGAGGATTTCTCAAAAATAGTGACATGTGCTCTAAATATAGAAAGAGTAAAGAAAGAAGAGAATGACAAGAAAGAGAGAAGACAGGGTAAGAAAAAGCCCGGTCAATCAAGTGCTCATCAGCAGCAAAGTAAGAAATTCAAAGGACCACAGGGTTCTAATCAACCTACAGTTCAAGCTACCGGTAATAAGAGTGTTCTACCGATACCGTCAGTTGCAAGTGCACAAGGAGGTGCTTCTAAAGGACAAGTTATCCTACATTGTCCTCAATGTGGAAAGGCATATGGAGAGTGTTGGAAATCGACCGTGCATGTTTGGGCTGTGGATCTACCGGTTACCAAGGCGAAAGACCGTCCTAGAGCATGCCCCTTTACAAAGACCCCGTGACCGGGGCAATGTTTCATCAAGCCTTCAGAAGGCAAGAAAAATGTCATATCAGTGTTTCGAGACAAGGGACACAGATTGCAGGAAGACAGGATGCTCGTGCTCCAGCTAGAGTATATGCAATGAAAGCAGTGGAAGATACTGGCGTTCCGATGTGATAATTGGTAATTTCACTATCTTGATACTTTTGCAGCATGCATTGATGTAATCTGTGGTTAACTCATCCATACGTGTAATCGACATACCCAACTTGGGTAATTTATCGAGGAGTGAAACCGAGTATGATATCTTGGTGACGAACCGCCAGCATAGTGTTATTGTGAACAAAGTGTATAGAGATTGTCCCATTAAAATAATACGAGAGTATGAATCCTCGTGGCATTTGATCAGTTATCCTCGTGAGTTCGATGTGATATCGGGATGGACCTGCTTATCCCGACAATCGAGCGATAGTCGATTGTAGAATGAAAAGAGGACCTTAAGGACAATCGAATGACGCTGAGGTTATTTTCATCGGCGAGAGGACGAATCTTCACTTAATGTGATATCCGCAATAGTTATGAAAAAATGGCAAAAAGGATGTGAAGCCTATTTGGCTTATGTAATTGATACAATACAGGCGGCCTAGTATCCGATATCCCTACCGTTAGTGACTTTCCGGACGTGTTTCCGGAAGAGTTGCCAGGATTACCTCCACAGAGGGAGATTGAGTTTGCTATCGATGTTGTACCAGGTGCCACACCGGCATCTATTACACCGTATAGAATGGCTCCACTTGAGCTAAAGGAATTGAAATTGCAGCTGCGCAACCGCTAGAAAAGGATTTATCTCGACCAAGTGTATCACCGTGGGAGCTTCTGTACTTTTGTCAAGAAGAAAGATGGTACACTTCGCTATGTGTTACTATACAACCGAACAAGTTGACCGTGAAAGAATAAGTATCCGTTACCCGCACTGATGATTTGTTCTACCAATCAGCGCAAGTATCTTTCTAAGATCGACTCGAGATCCGGGTATCAGCTGAAAATTAAAGATGCCGATAAAGTATAAGACGGGCTATGAACACGATATGGACATTATGGAGTTCCTTGTAATGCCGCTTTGATTGGACTAAATGCTCCAGCGGCTTTCATGGACTTAATGAATCGTGTTTTCCGACCGTATGTGGATAAGTTTGTCGTAGTGTTCATAGACGACATTCTTGTGTATTCGAAAGATCGAGAAAGTCATGACACACACCTTCGGGTAGTGTTGGAGATTTTGAGAAAATAGCAGTTATATGCGAAACCCAACAAGTGTGAGTTTTAGATGACTGAAGTGTCCTTTCTTGGGCACATTGTAATAAAGAAGGGAACTGAGGATCCAAAGAAAATAGGAAGGGTTTTAACAGTCAAACAAGAATGTTACAGAAGTAATAGTTTCACTAGCAAAAGTTACTGCTGCATGATTTTGTTAAGGGGTTCTCATGATTGCAGCCCGATGACGATTGTCTTAAAATGTAAAGTAAGAATGGAGGAAATGTCGTTGTTTGAAGATAAAGTATTCTTAACCGAGGTTCCTGCTTACTTCAGTCAATTCAAGTAAAAGAATATGTGATTTATAGTGATATGCTTCACTAAATGGACTCGGATGTGTCCTAATGCAAGAGGGTAAAGTGGTATCCTATGCCTAAGACAATTAGCCACAGAAAGAACTACCTAATGCATGATTCAATCGCCGCAATCAGATTTACTGGAAAATTCGAGACATTATTTGTATGAGAAAAGTGTTTTATTTACACCGATCATAAGAGTCTTAAGTATTTGGCCCTCAACGAGGAGTTTAACTTGGTAGCTAACTGGGAGGTGGGATGGGAATTGATAAAAGATTATGACCGTGATTGGACTACCACCCGGAAAGGCCAAATGGGGAAAATACGCCTCGAAAGGGGAAGACGCAACGCCGAGCGCAAATGCCAAATTGTCATTATCGACAATGGTGAGGGCAGACCAGAAGTAGACTTTAATTTGTTGAACGAGTGCTGTAGAGGCACAAAAGAAAAAGATGAGAAAATTTCTGCCATAATAGATCATATTGGAGATGGTAAAGAAACTGACTTCACAATGAATGAAAATGGAGTGTTGTATTATAAGGATCGGGTTTGTGTACCCGATGATGATGAATTGAGAAAATCCATACTGGAAGATGCACATAGTGGATCTTTTGCTATCCATCCTGGTAGCACAAAGATGTATCAAGATTTGAAAATGTCATTCTGGTGGTTCGGAATGAAAAGAGATGTATCAGAATTTGTAATCCAAGCACGGTGTCAAAGAGGCAAGCGCAGGAGCATCGTTCCTTCTGATTATCGCGCAGCCTCATCGTAATACCGGAGGGAAATGGACCAACTCATGGATTTTGTGGTTTGGTTACTGAGGCTGACGGTGGGAGGAACATGACTCGGGCTTGGGCTCAGTGATGATCACCAAGTCGCCACTTCCTGGCCGTAGCCGAGGACCGACTATTCTGTCAATGCCAGCGCAGAAAGCCATATATCATGAAATAGTTCTGGCTACACCTGATTCCAATATCCATAATTTCATACCGAGATCCGAGATTTACTGAGATTTTGGGGAAATTGCAAGAGGCCGGGCACTCGATTGAATTTTAGTACGCCGTCTACCCGCAAACTGATGGACAACTTAAAAAAGTGATCCAGACTCGAAAGATATGTTGAGAGTCACAGGATCGACTATGAGGGTAGCTGGGATCTGGCCACATTCCTTTGCTGAATTTGTGTACAACAGCTTCCAATCGCATAAATGGCGCCTTACGAGGCTCTCATATGGAAGAGCGTAGAACACCGCTGTGTTGGACGGAATTGAAGAAAGAAAAGTGATCGCCCCGATTTGATACAAGATAATCGAAGAAAAGTTAAAATGATTAGAGAGATTAAAAAGTGGCCACCGCATTTACGTAAGCCATATAATCGGCGCTGAAGAGAAAAGGATATTCATATGAGGCCTGGTGAAAAGTGTTTTTAAAAGTATCGCCTTGGAAGAAGGTGATGAGATTCGAAAAAGGCAAGCTGAGCCCCGTGATTTATCGCCCATACGAGGTAATCGAAAAGCGGGTCTAGCGGGTACACCGTTTGATCACTCTAATTGGAAAAGATCCATAATGTTTTCCATGTGTCCATGTTACGAGGTACCGACCGACCATCACATGTGCTTCTTCCTGAGACAATTGAGCTAGGACCGATTTGACATAGCGAAGAAGAACCAAGAGATTGGCTCATGGCGGAAAGAACTACGGAATGTACAGATCATATCAGCTGTGAGAAACCAAGATCAAGAAGCCACTGGGGAAAGGAAGAAATGATGCCAAGAAGGAAGATTCAGAATCTGAATTAAGGTAAATTTCGAGACCTAAATTTCTTGGTTGAGAATTAGAACGCCTAAAAATACCCTAGAATTTTTATAATAAAGCTTATTATATATTCTGGGTATAATTGAGCTGAACCTCGGATTTTTCCTGAAAATTTGCAAAATTGACAAGTTATGAAGCGATAGATGAATAACCCGATTGCTATGTATGAGAACAGCTAAGACAATTGGCCATTTGAAGAAATATGACAATGAATATGAAAATCATTAAGTGTAGAGATGGGCCAAGGAATACAAATTACATAAGTGACAATTTGCAAAATTAAAGAGTTGGAGGACTTAATCAGAATTTCGTAAGAGACTCACGTTAGTAATAATGGAAAACAAAACCAAAAAATCATCACTCCAAAGCCAGTGGCTCCACGACAGAGAAAAGAAGAGAGCCAAGAAGAGGGAAGAGGAAGAGAAGAAGATGAAAGGAGATATTCACAAGGATCAAGGTGGTGTCTTAGATCATGTATTTCAATCTGTATTTCGTATGGAGATTAGATGTCTTTTCGTTTAGGTTGTGTGCAAAGATCACACAAACCTTGAATTGTTTGGTTAAGTGAGAGTAAAACCCCAATTGTGGAAAATAACCATGGAATCATCACCTTTATGTGGTTTATAAGAATTGGTGGACCTTTAGGTAGTGTTCTCGATTTTCACCTAAGGTTTTGTGTTTCGAGGTTCCATAAAGACCAATTTAAGTGTCATGGAATTGTTTTTGTATTTTAATCGTTGGTTTTTGAGGTATTATGAACTATGAGAAGTTGTATGAGTGAATTGGCATCAAAAGTGGGAAAAATAACAAAACTGGGTACTGAAGGTGCCTGGTACACCCTACTCTGCTTCCCAGCTTCGACCAGTTTTCGTATTTGGCCATAACTTGCCTATTTCTTATCCATTTGAGGATTCAAGTGGAGATGTAAATAGACTTCAAGGAGAACCAAACTTAAAGAATAGGATCGCCAAATTGATCCTAAGTGGCCTGTAAAAATTCACTCAAAGTGGAGCCATGTGCAAGCCAAATTCTTGTTCCAGCTTGAAACATAGAGGTCCGGTTGTTTTATCGTAGAACTTGAGTTTCGGTGCCCAAATTGGGTGATTCAAGTTGGAATAGAAACCCTTAGCACCTTAGCTTTAAAAGAATACAATGACCTAGGAGTCAAAACATGAAGTTAAGATCCTGGAAAAAATTAGTAATACGAACTGTTCAGTGTAATCCGGTAAACTGACTAGTTGGCATGAAAACGCTATAACTTATTCTGATGATCCGATTGAAATGATTCCACTTATGAGTAAAGTAGACTCTTAGAGGAATAAGAATGAGACTAAGTCAAAAACGTCGTACTCCGCCTCCGCAAAGTTTCGTTTACCAAATATATCTGCTTAGTATGATTATATGCTTAATCACTAAGAGTGAATAAATCAGATTTGGACTAAAGTGGTGAAGACTTATAACCTGACCTAGGATCACACCAGAAAGAAACGAAACTTTATAATTGGTTTGTTCTATAATGTTCTTTATTCTAGTTTGTCTCACTACACGCTCTTATTCTCATATTGCTCTCTATTTGCGAAATATGCATATATATATCGATTTGAATGATTAGTATTTGAAATACGGACAAATATTCGCATATGCGGTATTTTGGTGATACGTTAATTCACTACAAAAGTAAATTGATTTGAAACGTGATATTGAATGACTAACATGAGGAATTCACCTAACTCGAATTCGTCATGAAGGTAAACCGTATTTCCCTAATGCGAAATCACATTGCTATCGACGACGTGCATACGACAGGATTCAACAACCTGACCGTCATGAATGCCGACTTATACTGCCATATGAGACTGCATTATTGAACGAAATCACATTATTATCGACGACAAACAGACAGATTCATCAACCTAACTACGTGGAATGCCGAATTCTATAGTCATATGTGAGACGAGAATATTGAATGAAACCACATACACTGAATGAAACAGGCAGGATTCACCAACCGAATCAATGTGGACGCTGAATTTGTAGTTATATGTGGAATCACAAACCGAACAACGAAACGATGGTATTGCGCGTATTGTATAAGTATCTTTACATTACACCGATATTGTATAAAGGCATTATTTTGATAAATGGCTGATTTATAAGTGAACGGTATCGGAATAGGACCATAGAACCACTAAGCATGAGAAAATGCTTAATGTGATTGCTTATCAATGCGTGCGCAGGTGCCCGAAAGTGATACATCGAAGCAAGACCCAAGATCGAGGAGCTCAGAGTCACAGAGAAGGAATTACGGAGTATGCTCCGTCATATGCATTACTCCATTTCTTTCAAACATTGATATTTTGTAAAACAGTTTGAACTCTGAATCATTATTTTTGTAAATGCATTTTGTTAAATGTAAGTGGTATGAGTCTTTTGAATGCGTAAATGTTTTATGGGCTTACCCAAAATGAAAATGCTTCCGCGAAATTTCAAAATTTAAAATGAATAAAATAAGCCAAATGTTTTGATAAGATAATTGGAAATGTCGGAGTAAACCGGGCTCCGGCTTGGATCCGCCAACCGGGTCGAGTCGGGGATTCGGGTCACACTTTTGAAAACTAAAATTAAATAAAACGAGCAACTAAAGGGATTTGATTAATGACTTTGTCAGAGCCAAACGAAAGGCCCCTAGAGCCAGTTTGACCTAATCGGGTCGCCGGCTCTGGGTCGCCACACTCCTATCTATACTTTCCCCGTATTCCTCGTTTCTATACTTTGCATATTCCATATTCATTCTATATCTTATCGTTTCATGTCTTCGCATATCTCCTATCTATACTTTACTCGTATTCCTCGTTTCTAGTCTTTTTTCATCTTTCGCCTCTATGACTTTATTACATTCTATGTACTATTACATTATATCATTTCTTATCCTGTACCTATGTCATGTCTCCTTTCATGTATTGGCTACACGCCCATGCAATATTATTCATTTCTTACATATTGTTTTATCATATATTTTCTTATACGATCTTGTATTATCATATACTTTACATTTGCGTTTTTATTCTGACTATAGAATTGGCATTCATGACAGATTCGAGAGGGAATCTCGTCATGTTTGTCATTCCCTATATTTTCATCTTGCACTTTTCATATACTATACTTTCCTATGATTTTCATATGTCAGGCTTTTCATATACTCGACATATAATATAATATATCAGGTCATTGACACTTTTATTCTTCTTGTACTGTACTTGTCATATACTCTTTCTTCATATACCGTACTCTGTTCATATACTTTTCATATTGTACTTTTGTACTTTCCATATAATCGTCATATACATCATTCCTTTTCATATACTTTCATGTACTATGTACTTTTCATATACTGTCATATTTCATATACTGTCATCTTGTACTTTACTTCTTGTTCTTGTAACTGTATACTATCATCACATAGTAGTGCTATGCTTCTCATATCTTGTCATATATTCTATACATTTCATTTGCATATACTTGTCATTTTCTTTTAGGTTTCATGTCTGCAAATACCTTAGAAGCGGATACGAAGCAATCAGATAAAATTGAAGGTACAAAGGTCATCAGACGGTGGTACGCTGATCCCGTCCAGATATACCCGTTGCATCATCACCGTACGAGATGGACCTATGCCATGTAATATGTGGACCAAACGTATATACCCGGCAGTATCATCAATTACAAGACAATGATCTATGCCTATAATGATCCAACGGACTATGTCATCGACTAAATAGCCTCGAGACCGAATCGTAGAGGCCGTGAGCAATCGTGTCCCCTATAGGCATGCCTATCTATCACTCTACCAGGTTCTAAGCAGACAATCCATGTGTATTTTATGTTCAGTACATATCCCATATTCCCGAATAATGATTGTTATTCGGTAATCATATGCAATATTTACAACCATATATTTGTATCTTTGCATTTTTCATATCTTTGATAACTTCAATTTACTGTATTCATACCTTTACCAGTTATTATGTAACTATTTCCCTATCATTTGCATTTCTCTGCATGTTGTCTAATCTATACTTCCTAATCTCATGTATTTCTATCATATATTCATTTCATATATTCCTATATTCATATTATTCATCTATTCATATCATATCATATATTCATATATATTCTTATTCTTTATCTACGTATATCCTTTAATACACCGGGACTATCCAAATCCAGTCCAAAAATTTAATATCCAAATTCCAAAATGTTGGGACTAAATCACACTCCGCCTATTCCAAATCGAAAACAACCTATGCCATTAATACATGACTTTTATTCCAAGTAGAGAAAATTCCATACCTTGTGGAGTTTGACGAACTCCAAGATTTTGCACCATGTCACAGAGTCACGCGATGTGTAGATCAACTTTGTCTCTTGGTCCGACTAATTTTGACCGTCAGAACGTCGTAGATCTGAGAAAATACCGAAACTTAGATTTTCTCTCGAACTTCTCTTACTAATTCCTGGGAAACTTGTTTTTGGTACTCACGCGTAGCCCTCGTCGAGTAGATGAACTTTCGTTCTTGACCTGATGAATTTCGATGATCGAAACTCCGTATATCAAGAGAGAAGCGAAAAAAAATAAAAAAAATAATATAAATCTCTCACGTCAAATTTCTCACGCTCTTATTTCGTTTGAGACCAAATTTTTTGTTTTTTTTACCTCATTTTATTATTATTATTTAGAGACATAACTCATATTACATCATTCAGTCCGTTTTACCTCGAAAATTTTTATTTCTTTTCAATTCATATTCTTATTTTAAAGAACTGTATCACTTATTTTTCCAGATCTGAGATTTTTGTAAAATCTCGTCCCAAAGTCACCGACGACTTATCACCCGCAGTAAAATCGTAAAATATTCCAACAAAGCCTTTAATTTGACGAAACTTTTTCTTGGTCACTAGATTTCGAGACGACCCTGTCAAATGTAGTCCGTTTCGTCATCCGAGATCTAGAGAATTTTCAGTTTCCCGAGCCATTCTAGCAATTTTACTATTCTTGCTTTTAAGTTTCTCTTATTTGCATTCTAAATCCTTCTTCTTCTATTTACACATTAATTTCTCTTAATTCCTCTTGGATATATGATCTTCTTATATTATGACATTTGGGTTCTCAAGTGGTAAATTACCACTTTATCTTGATTTAGTACTAATTCCGTGTCTCTCGTTTTATTTTTTTCAAATTACTTTAGCTTTTATTACACCCTAACATATCCGAAATCATGGTGGTATATATATATATATATATATATATATATATATATATATATAGCATATATATATATATATATATATATATATATATATATATATATATATATATATATATATATATTATATTTTGTCTTAATTTTAATTAAAAGAGATCTCGGCCTAGTGGTTAAGCCTAGCTCAAAAAGGTTTAAGTTGTACATGTGGTCCACTTCGCTCAACGCCCGTGAATGCATTTGTAAAAAGTCAATGGGGTAAGCCCACAGATCCGCCCTTGATCATATTACATTTTTAATTATATAATTATGTATATTAATTATGAGTCATTTATGAGATGGTTTTGTAAGACCCGAGAAATTCCAAATTATGGAATAAGGGCAAAATCGTACTCATACAAATTGTACTACCTAAAAAACTGTAATTTATTCTTTAGATCTCATGACAAAAACGGATTTCATTGTCGAATCGCTCAAAAATCTAGTTACCACGTAAAATTTCGTAATGATTCCGTGATCGGTTGGCATCGCTTTTCTGAGGTCATGGTCGTGTCAGAACGACATTTTCGATGCACGAAGTCACATAACAAGTACCCATTTACCATAAGTGGTCTAAGTAGATAAATGATGAAAATGGATGGCCGAGATAGAGCCGAATGTCAAAACTGAAGAAAGAAGTGAATTAATTAAGTAAATGGATTAAATGATAATAAAACAAAATTTAAATGCGAACCATCTTCATTTTAAATCAAGAGCAAAAACGGATTTGCAAACCAGGGAGAACCAAGAGTTTAAAAGTGGGAGGATTTAGGAGAGAGCATCCTCGACTTCTCTCTAGAAATACGCTGATCCACCACGGCAGCCTTCGGACAATAAGGAAACCGCTCTACGCTAGAGAAGGTCACAGGTACAGAGATGGGAGTTTTTCAACCTCGAGAGGTAGGGGTTTCTCTCATCGTCCATCATCTTTAGCATTTTACTAACGTTCGAAATGGAGCGAGAGACCGTGAGGGGTCAGCTCGATCGGGTCTCAAAACTTAGGACCGAATTGGAAATTTTTTAGAATTTTTACTTCAGTGATGATCCGAAATTTAGTAAGTTTTTATAGCTGTGAAATATGCATTAAAATGTAATACTTGATATGAAAAGGTCGAGAATAGCCATGAATGCGGGTTCACAAAGTAGGCCCAGGTAGTTTGTAATTTTAAAGAATAATGTAGAGTTTAAATATTCTAAAACGATTATTAAAAATATATATATATATTTTGAAAATATGTGTTTAGTCAAGTAATTTAAATTAAATTGCACGTGTTTGATCATTAGCTAGTGAGCTAATTTTGATGTATGAAATGAGAATTTACATGACATGATTGGTAATGAATTGATTGTTTTGTAATATAGCATGTTTATATATTTACATAGATTAGGCTGTATTGGAATTAGCATACATACATCCATATGCCTTTGGAACACCCTAGGACTATAGGGTGGTCTGCGTGAGATGAGTCTGAAAACCGGTTCGGAGGGTTGTGCAAAAATACTAATTATCGGAGGTGGTCAAATTAAAAATATCAATCGTCAGGCCCCGATTGATATATACATCGGAGGGTTGTCCACCGTGAAACCAATAATATATCAATCGTCGGGCGGCCCAGTTGAGTATATAGCCATCGAAGGGTTGTCCTGGAAACAAACAAAATAGAAATTCTCATACGAGGCTTAGGCGAGTGTGAGAATCGATGAGACTTCGGGATCGAGTTAGTCATATGGGCCATTCAAGTGGATCATACATTTGCTTGAATGTGTGTTAATTTGATTATTACCTTTGCACTTAGGTGGTGGTAGCCCACTTAGGCGATTCCACTACTAAACGTGCTTTCCTTTGTCGGGGATATTGTTTCTACCGGTACGAGGGAGCGTCAGGACGGCTCGTCTAGGGATTGAGGATTAGAAGAAGCCAGAGTTGGCTTTGGTTCTGATTTTAACATGTATTAGAACTCTATAAGTTTGATATATGTTATATAGAGTAAAAACATAACTCTTGTAACTATTGGGTATATAGTTGGATTCATGGTTGGTATGTATATTGAGTATTGTTTATGGGCCCAGTGACGTATTACTCATGTGATTGGATATGTTGGATTATATTGCCTTTGTTTGGGACGGGATATACGGGTTTGTATTTGGGTAGAGCTCCCATACAAAGGAGACTGCGCAGATTTTACGTGAAAAAATGTGGTCGCCCAGACGTTCACAGTATTCTAACGAGTTGACGGGTAGTCAACGGACACCTCGGAGTTTGGGCGTCACGGCAGTATCGGAGCTTGGGTATGCAGTGCCTAAGGGCTCGGGTTTGGGTATCCATCACCACTAGGTGTGGTTCGATGTTAGGTATAGGTATGAAATTACCTAGGAAATCACGGGACAAAACTAGGACACTGCATCCATGTGTTTGGTGTGTTTTGTATGATTTGATGAATTTGGTCATTGTCGTGTGAATGATGATTATAACATGAATTGTTATATGTTGTATGAATTTGGTGCTGATGATTAGCACTTAGTATGTTGGAAAATGTTTGGGAGTTTTTACGATTAATGTAAGCGGAGTGAAAAGAAATGAAAATAAATTTTATAAATTTATTTGGTTTAAGTGAAGAAATTTAATTTTTAAGGTTTAGTGTAAAGCGAAGAATTAAATAAAATAAATTTTACTAAATTTATTTGTGTTGTTGGAAAATGAGAAGAAATTTTAAAGCAAAGAAAATAAAAATTTTAAATTTATTTGGTTATGAGGAGGAGAAAATAATTTTCTAAAATTTTACAAGTAGTAAAATTGAAGAAAAAAAAGGGTAAAATAAATTTTTATAAATTTATTGAGTATCGAAAATGAAAAATGATTTTTGCTTGATTTTCAATTTCTTGAAATAATTGAAAAAAAAAAAAAATTTAGTGTTAAGAGCTGGATGAAGCTCTGCCCCAAGTGTGTTTTGATAAGGAAGTAGGCGAGGCGAGCAGGGGCGCGAGGCGCTCAATGGCCTTGAGGAAGCATCTGGTAGCCTTACGAGGCCTTGGCATGTATGGCGAAGCCCAGAAATGCGTTAAGCGCTGGCCTTGTATGGCGGTGTCTGCTTAGCCTTAGCGTCTGAAGCTGGCCCCAAACCTTGCCAGCCACTGGCGAGGCAGTAAGGCAGCGCGAAGCGCCTGCGAAGCGCGTGCGGCGAGCTCGCGAGTCTTTAGCGTCTGGCGCCAACGGCGGTATGAACGCGAAGCGCGTAAAGCCTTGCGGCGTCTTGGCGAGCGGCTTTGTGCGCGAGGCGAAACGAGTTAGTGCCTTTATGCACGGCTCGATTGACTCATTTTAACCTAGTTTTGACTGGTCTTTTGTTTCACGAGTCAATTTTAGGAAATTTTTCGAAAAAATAAAATAAAATATTTTTTGAAAAAAAAAATGTTGGAAAAAAAATCAAATAAAATTAGACAAAATTTTAGAAAAAATAAAATAAATAAATAAATAAAATTTTCAAAAAAAAAATTTTTTGTGATCAAAACGATTTGATTGGTGGACAAATGGTCCTGCATTGCTTCATAAATGTAGGAACTTTATATATATACACTGGTTTTGTGTATGATTAGTGTCTCGGGGCTGTGTTTATGCCTTGGAGATACTGTATTGTATATTGACTGCCATGTTGATCGTGTAGATGGCTAGTAGAGGGCGAGGCCTTGAGGTCATCCGTGAGAAATTTGGTCGGAGCTACAGGCATTTGAGCCCGTGCGCCGTGTTGTGTGAGCCCTTTGTTGGGCGGTGGGTATCGCGGTTGCTGCTCTGGTACAGCATAGCGGAAGGTGATCGGGAGGTCCAGTAACCTCCGAGGTTTAGGCGCACCATCTCGGCGTTCACGGGAGGGCCGTGGTGGCGGACCGGTGGTTTATGCGGATTGAGAACATATTGGAGCTATGAAGATCACCTCCGTCGACGAATTAGGTTATTTGCACATTCTAGCTAGAGGGCGAGGCCAGTGTGGTGGAGATGGGCGAGGGCTTCTAAAGACTTAGAGGCTATGACATGGCGGGTTTCGGGGCTGTTCATGGGCGAGTATTTTCTGAGACTGGGGCCTTGCGAGGCTCCGGGGTTCCTGGGGTTGAAGCGAGGGCGACGGCGTGATGGGACTCGTGGCTAGATTCACGGGAGTTGGCAGGTTCTTTGATGGTGTGCCACCCAGGCACAGCGAGGTGAGAGATTTGAGTGGGTGAGGCTGTCCGTGGCTGAAATATGGGGCTTCGCCACCCACAAGATCATGGATTCCATGGGTCGAGGACCAACCCCGACCATAAGAGAGGGGTTGGGCTTAGAGTTGAGACCTTAAAAAGACAGGCTGTGCGTGAGTTCTCCCTAGGGATTAGGGCGGGAATAGGGATGATATGTCGAGGTTGTAATTTGGAGATCTCGAGGACTCACACTCCTGATGGACTGAGGATCATGGTTATCTTGGGTTGATGTAATCACAGGGATGATTAATTTGGCAGCTTCTGAGGTCGTTATCGATTGCGAGCGTAGGGAGGGTTGCAGCCTATCTGCGGGACGGTACTCGTGTGGTATTGAGACAGCTGTAGCAGTTCACCAGACGATTATACGAGTCCGGGTGTCGAGATGAATTAAGCGGGTTGGCTGCAGGCCTTACCCAGAGGACAAGAGTGGAGCCCGGACTTCGTCTACCTCAGTGGTTTTACGAGTATCACGGATGTTTTTCGGACCGACTACCTGGACTACCTCCACATAGGGATGTAGACCATTGATTACACCACTGTTTGCTACCCATCTCTATGACTCATAGGATGTTTGGTTGAGGATGCCGGGAACTCGAGTCGAGCTATAGGAGCCTCACGGATCAGGGTTCATAAGGCCAGAGCACTTCCACCCACATGGGAGCTCCGGTTGTTAAGAAAGAAAAGATGAGCCATGACTTTCTTGTGATGATTATCGACAGTTGAGCAGGGTTACGATGAAATGTTTGTTTCAAAGTTGTGTTTTGTTTAGTCGAGGTTAGGGAGGGCATGATCTCAAGATAGACCTTTGCCTTGGTTACCATCAGGTAGGGTTTAGGAATACGGATATACCTAAAAATAGTGTTTACGAGATGCGTTATGGGCACTTTGAGTTTGCGGTGATGCCGGCACTGGTTGACGAATGCGCCCGAGCCAGCATTCATGGATCTCATATAGGATATTCCAACCCTATTTGATTAGTTTATTATTAGTCTTCGTGGATGACATAACTGGTCCCCTGCTCGGTCGGAGTGGGAGCATGAGGTATCACTTGAGGATCGTTTTACGGTTGTTGAGAGACTCGCCGACTGTACGCGAGTTCGATGAGTGCGAGTTCACGGCTTGCGGGGTGGTTGGGACCGCGTGGTGTCGGCTATCGGGAGTGTCGGTCGACCCGAGAGAAGGTCGAGGCCGGTGATGAGTTGCGGGGAGGAGGCCGAAGTCGGTCTTCGAGATCACGTGGTTTCTTGGGATTGGCTGGGTACGGGAGATTCATTGAGGATTTCTCCGGGATAACCTTTTTATGTTAGGTTGACCGGGAAGGAGGTCAAGTTGAGTGGGATGGCCCAGGTGCGAGGCATTCCGGGAGTTGGGGAGACTTGCTTCGGCTCAAGCTTGATCGATCCCCGGACGGGGGACGGGGTACACGGTCTTGTGATGCCTCGAGATTCGAGATTGGGATGTGTTTTGATGCACTCAGGGAGGGTAGTAAGCTTATAGTTCTCGTCAGTTGAAGAATCCACGAGCGAGGGAATTACCCACACGACATGGGTTAGCGACCGTAGTCTTCGCCTTGAAGATTTAGGCGCCACTACTTATCTGACGAGGAGTCAGGTGTACTCCGGACCATAAAGTGCGAAGTATATTTTCACGCGACGGGACCTCAAATCTGGTATCTGGAGTGGGGGATTTCTAGAGGATATGACTTCACTTTGCATTACCATCTGGTAGGAAGGCAAATGTGAGTGTTGATACACTCGGTCGGAAGTCACGGAGCGTTGGCTAGTATAGCTTCTTGGGAGTGACGGATGCCGAGCGTGGGGCAGTTTGGACTGTCTGGCGGCAGACTCGAAGGGTACCTTAGGGAGTTTAGTGGCACCACCCGCGGAAATCACTGAAGCGAGTGATTGATCCAGTGGGACGAAATAAGTGTCCATCCCGGGGATCGAGTACGATCCCGGTCACGGGTGACGAGGGCTGGAACATTCACATAGATGGTAGTCTTCGATATAGGGGATGGGTAGTGGTTCCCCAGTTGACCGATTTGAGAGAGGAGATTCTCAGGGAGTTTAGCTACTCGATTTGCGGGTGCATTCGGGTGTATGAAAGATGTCTGGGATCTTGTCATTAAGTACCTCATGGAGTGGGATGAAGAGGCGCGTAAGGGGGCGTTGTTCGACGATGTCTCACATGTCGTGAGTTAAGAGGCCGAGCACGAGAAGCGGCGGGACTACTTCAGCCATTGGAGGTGGTAGTGGAAGTCGAACGCGTCACGATGGACTTTGACCGCTTGCCCGCGGGCCCTTGACGAAGCATGGCCGGTATGGGTGATAGTGGACGGCTCCACGAAGTCGGCACATTTCTAGCCGTCTGCGGATGACCCATGCCTTGGAGAGATTACAGGTTGTACGTGAGAGATAGTCGGCTACATGGAGTACCCGGTATCCCACGATTGTCGGATAGGGAGCGAGTTCTGAGCGCACTTTGGAGCGGTTTCAAAAATTTATAGGCCACCGACTATGAAAGTCTGACGTTCCACCCTCGGAGCGGATGGTCGATCTGAGAGGACTATTCTACATGTGTTAGGACATCTTTGCGAGAGCATCGTCTGGATCATAGGGTAGCTGGGAAGAGCACTTGCCCTTAGTAGAGTCGCCTCTGACACTTGGTTACCGGGCGAGTATATAGATGTGCCGTATGAAGGGCATTGTGGGAGGCCATGTAGATCCATAGTTATGTTGGGTGAGGTGGGAGAAGAGCTCCATCAACGGTCTGATACGATTAGAGACACCTCCCGAAGGTGAGCTTGATGCGACAACGTCTTCTCGGCTTCGGAAGCGGTGCAGAGAGCTATCGCGGATGTGCGGCGTCGACCCTTAGAGTTCGAGGTTGGGGATCGTCTTCTTGAGGTGATACTGGGGAGTGGTCGGGTTGGCGGCGGGGAGCTGCCAGCCCAGGAGTTTGTTGGACCTTCCGAGATGCCACTCGAGAGGGTAGGCGGGTGCCGTACCCAGTTTAGGTGTTCTGCTTGACGGTAGTGTCGGGCATTCGCGTTCAGTGCTCAGGAAGTATGCTCCGGATCCGACATGTGGTGGATTGGGGACATATTGAGGTTGACAGGAATGGGACCTTTGAGAGGACCGGTGTGCATTTTTGGATGCGCCGTGATCGGGTTTGTGGCCTTAAGACCGTGAGGTAGTGAGGGTGCTATGGCGGCACTATGGAGTGGAGGTCGGCGTGGGGCAGGGCTGATGTGGGCCACATCCATAACTGTTTAGGGATGGAGGAGGTGCGTGGTTTGTCGTTTTAATATTCGTGCCAGTTTACAAGCATGGTATGGTACACGTTGCATATGCATGTGAGTGATAGTGATTGTCTGAATTTGGGAGGAAGAATGTGGGCAGAAATTCAATTATGAATAAAGCTAATCATTAATTTACCGGTTACAAAATTGAAATTTCAGTTAAAAAAATCCATAATTTATTCTCTAGATCTCAGATGACGAAACGGATTTCATCGTTGGAATCGTCTCGAAAAATCTAGTTAGCACGTAAAATTTCGTAATATTCCGAGACAGTCGGAGTTGGCCCGATTTTAGTGATTTAGTCTTGTAAAACTATTTTGATGTAATGAAAGTCACACATAAAAATACTCATGTACCATAAGTAGATGCAAGTAAGATAATGATGAAAATGGGCTGACCGAGATAGGCCGAATGTCAAAGCGGAGAAAGAAATGGGATAATTAAGTAAATGGATTAAAATAAATAATAAAACAGAAATTCTGATAAACATCTTCTTCTGACTTTTAAATCAAAGCAAAAAAAAAAAGCGTGGACTACAAACCAGGAGAACATTAGCCGAAATGATTTAGGAGAGAGAGCATCTGACTTCTCTCTGAAATAAATGATCCAACCATCGAGTCTTCGGGACAAGAGGGCTTTGCTCTCACAGCGGAGAGGGCTTCGCGTGAGTGCAATTTAGGGAGTTTTCTCAAACTCAGAAGTGAGAGTTCTCCTCTTAGGTTTTATTCCTTCTTTAAGTACTTCTGAATGTTTGGATGAGTGGTAGTGAGGGCCGTCGTCGATCCCAAAACTTGGGACCGAATTGTTGGAAATTTTTTTAGAATTTTTTTACTGTCCGTGACAGTCCAGAAATTTAGTGGCTGCTTGTGTGAAATTATGCATTAAAATGTATGCTTGATATGAAAAAGGTCGGGAATGGCCGTGAAATGCGGGTTCACAAAGTGAACCGATGATTTGTGATTTTTTTTAGGAATAATGTAGAAGTTTATAATTCACAACGATGTTCTCAAAAAGAAATATATTTTGTGAAAATATGTGTTTGGTCGAGTAATTTAAATTAAATTGCTCGTGTTTGATCATTAGCCAAAGTGACTAGATTTTGATGTATAGTAAATTTATGACATGTGAATTGATTGTTTTGTAAATATATGCATGTTTATATATTTTGTGTGAATTAGGCTTGTATTGGAATTGGCATACATACATTTCCATATACTAGAACACCCTAGGACTATAGGGTGAGTGCATGTGACAGTCTAGAAAGAAAGCGGTTCGGAGGTTGTCTAAAAGTCAAATTAAAAAATATCAATCGTCGAGATGTTGGTGATATTCGCCAGTTAGTCGAACAAATAATATATCAATCGTCGGGCGACTGATTGATATATACACATCGGAGGGTTGTCCCTACAAACAAACCAATAATATATCAATCGTCGGGCGACCCGATTGATATATATACGTCGGAGGGTTGTCTGAAACAAACAAAATAAGAAATTCTCATACGAGGCTTGGCGAGAGTGTGTGGGGAGAATCGTGAGTTTCGGGATGCGGAGTTGGTGTGTAGGCGTTCAAGTAGGATCATGCAGCTCTTGATATGTATTTAATTTGAAACATTGCGCTTAGGTGGTGAGTAGCCCGCAGGGCGATTCCACTGCGAGCATTGCTCACCTGTCGGGGGATATTGTTTCACGGTGCGGGAAGGCGTGCGAGGGGGACGGCTCGATCCTAGGGTTGAATTAGAAAGACGAGTTGTGGCTTTGGTTCTGATTTAAACATGTATTAGAACTCTAAGTTTGATATATGTTGTATAAAATAAAACATATTAACTCTTGTAACTATTGGGTATAGTTGGATTCATGGTTGGGTATGTATGGCCAGTATTGTTTATGGGCTGAGTGGGCTGTATTACTCATGCGATTGGATCATATTGGATTATATGTGCCTTTGTTTGGGATAGGAGATGCAGGTTTGTATTTGGGTAGAGCTCCTGGTACAAAACTCGACCGATTTTCGTATGAAAAATGTCGGAGTGCTTGAGCATTCACGGAATGTCAGCGGGTTGGGTAGTCAATGGACACCACGGGTTTAAGGGTCATCTGGAGTTTAATATTAGTTAGCCGCTAATGGGTTGATGGCTATATTTTTTGCTGTTTTGGTAAGTCCATTTGACCCAAGCCCAATTAGCCTATTATACTTTATATATATATATATATATATATATATATATATATATATATATATATATATATATATATATATATATATATATATATATATATATATAAAGCGCTAAAATTTACATGAGGGGTTTGGTAGAACATATTTTAGAAAGAAGGAAAGACTTATCTTTTTTTATATAGATTTGAGAGAATAACGACAACGAATAATTTTGAATACAATGAAGTGATATACTCTTAAGTGAAATGAAGTGATAGGGTTGGTTTTTTTTTTTTATATCAAGTGATAGGGTTGTTAAGATTAGAGTTTAGATATTAAGTTAATCGATGCTGGGACTCAAAGTTTAGTAGGGAAGGATATATATATGACCTGGATTCATGACCTCTTTCTTCTTCTTTTTGGAAAATAAAGTGTAGTTTATTGTCCACGTACCATTTCTTGAAGCGAGCAAAAGCTGCTCCAACTGTACTAATCAGTGGATTACATCTCTATTGATTAAATGTCTTTTGCATGCAAAACCCTTGTCGTTTTTACACTTACCAACCAATGTAGTGATTATAGTATTCCACCACCATCCTTGAAAGTTTTTAATCGAAGGATTTGATTGGCCCATGATATCTTTTGAAACCACATTTATTTCATAAGTCAGATATTTGAAAAATATTCATAAAAATTTTAAATCTCTATATATTTGATAACCCATTTACAACTTTTGGATATAAAATTTATGCAACTTTAAGTTAAAAAGACTCAAAATAAGATTATTAGAGAGTTCGACCAATGAGACACAATAGACTCGACAAAAAGAATTTCAACAACGAGATAAAATAATTGTTAGATTTTAAAATTAATTAGACCTTCTAAAAAGCCCACATAGTATTCTGGCACATAGTTTGAAATAGAAGTAAATCAATAGAGGAAAAGTTAGAATGATTGTAAGAGCTATAAACAATTAAATTATAATACGATTTTAGTGAGTACTTTTACTAATAAAGAAACATTAATACATAAAACTAGAGGTAAAAAATTACATTCATAATTTGATTGTAAATCAGGTTTTTATCATATTAAGATGATTGAAGACTCCAAGTCATTAACCACCTTTAGTACCTCATAGGGACATTATGAATGGAAGGTATTACCTTTCGGATTAAAGAATGCTCCTCAAATATTCCAAAGAAAAATGGATGATATATTTAAGAGTACAATTTTATACATGTTTATGTTTATAGACCAACATCTTAAACACTTGGAAAATGCATAGATATATGTATAAGTAATGGAATTGGCTTATCTAAGAGAAGAAAACAATTATAGGAGAGCAATATTGATTTTTAGGTGATAATAGATTACATGGAAAGAATAGAATTACAAACTCATATATTAGAAAAGATTAAAAACTTTCAAAAATTATCGGATAAATAATTACAAAGATTTCTAGGAATGACCAAATTATGTTGAAGGATTTTATAGAAAACTTGGCATATTTAAGAAAACCATTAAGAAAATTAACAGAGTGAAAGCAAAGTTTTGAATTCACGAAGAACATGAAAATCATAATTAAATATATAAAATCAAAATGTATTAGTTTACCAAACTAAAACTACCTTTAGATAATAATGATTTGATATTAAGCAGTTAATACGAAAGTACTTGGGCAGTAATTGTAAGCGATTGGAAAATAAAAGAAAAATTATGTAGATATATATCGAGAACTTTTACTATAGAAGAAAAGTATCAATATCAATGAAAAATAGATTCTTAGTTTGTTATAAAGTTGAAAAAATTCTCTTATCTTGTACTACAAAAAAGTTTTTACTTTGAACCGATAATACATAGGTAAAAAAATTATAAAAAATAATTTACCATCAAAAGAAAAATATAAAAGATTAATTAGATTGCAGACTTATTGTTCTTAATATATCTTTGATATTGATATAATTCGATCTGACAAAAATTTTGTTACAGATTTTCTTACATGAGATGGCTCAGAAGAGCAAAAATCCAAAGATTAAGATGGTGGATAACCTCTCATAAATGTCAAAAAAAAAAAAATCAAATTATTACTTTAATCGATTGTCTAGATCGACTTGTCGAAACCGAGTGAAGGGACCCAACCCGAGTTTCCTTTTCCTAACTCGGGAGACCCTCCCGGCACTCCTACGGATTCGAAAAAAAAAACATTTTATTTCTTTTAAACCTTTTTAAGTAGATAGTGGAAGCGAACTCATTTATACAGTTACGTTTTCCATTAAAATCTTATGAAACATAGTGGGACAAATTTATTATTATTTTCTTTTAAACATTAAACCCTTTATAGAAAATCGGGCAGAGTTTCCTCTATTTTTCGGACATGTCCCAATTTACAACACCTATAATAAAACAATTTAATTTACTCCACATCCAACAATGGGACATCAAGTCCACCACAACCAATTTCAAATCAAACTTTAAAATCATTTTTTGAACACTATAGATATATAAACAATCTTTTAAAACCTATATATATATATATATATATATATATATATATATATATATATATTACAAAATAAAGGTGTACAAGTAGTTGTTACAATAAAAACTATACATTTTTCAAAAGGTGGTCGTCACGTGAGGCGGGTGTCCTTTGGCCGGAGGATGCTCGAGCACCGCGTCGGTCTACGTCCCGAAAACATTTGGAATAAAGGAGCTCAGTGAGAGTACAGTTTATAGGAAAATAATGTTTCTAGATATAGTTTAAATACAATGTGTAAAACAATTATATAGAGATCTCATTTCGTAAACGTTACTTTTCATTCTTTTAACTACATTCAAATACAAGTCTCATTTCTATAAACATTTTACTTTACTTTCTTTCCATATGGTTGAATACAATGTAAAACAATTGTATTAACATATCTTTTCAATATACTTTCTTTTCCTTTTGAATCCGTCATATCCAATGGAACCCGCTTACCGTTAACCGTTGGTCATGAAAGATTCTCGAGGAAAGCAGTCTTATGATCAGCGATGGCTAAAAGGAACCTCAGAAATGCGTGCCTACCGTTAACCACCGTTAGCCCATGAAAGAACTACGAAGCAGTCTTACGATCCTTGGAGTAAGCCCACGAGGAACCTCGGATAAATCGTGCCTTTCTTTTAAGTACTTTTCACGTGCAGGGCAATATGCATCACTCTTCCCTTCCTTCTATAAAAAAAAAATCCTAACCCTTTTCCTATGTACCATGCACGCGTAAAGTACTTTAGTCGACTTTCCTTTAAATTTTATCTTTGTAACATAGGGTAACCATAGATTCAAACATTTTCATATAAACACATATATATGAATATACATTCATAAACATTTCATTTCATATGAAACCATAAATCATGCTATAAAACTATGGAAACCATAATCATTTTATATTTCTCAACATAATTTAAAATCAAAAAACCACATTTATTTTTTTTTCATTTGAACATTTATAACATAGATATGGAAACATATACGTTGGTAAACATTAATATATATATATATATATATAATTCATAAGCATTTACATTTCCCTTTCTTAGTTATTTAAGTCTTTTTACCTCCTTTAAACAAAACTTTCCCACCTCCACCATAATCCTTTATCATATTCCTCCTACAAGTCACAGTATCTATAAATCATTAACATCCATACCTTAATCATGTTCAATTAAACCATTAACTTCTGCTATACTTTCCGGCAACCCTTAAGCATTTAATCACTTCCAATTGATTAAAATCGAATTGAACTCAACCTCTTTTATTCTCATGATTTTCTTATGCTAACTCATAGAGTACTACCCATACAATAGCCCACAACATGCCATGAAATGTTCATGCCAAAACCCAGCTATTCACATCGACATAACCAAGAAACCTGCACATTTGGTGTAAAACATAAATTTTCAGCCATGTTTTGATCATCCCCTGTACTCTACAGGAATATGGATAGAATCTTGACTCAATGAGCTCTCCATATAGTCCAAGAACACCCAAAACGGAGTTCGGACGAAAAAGTTATGGCATTTTCATTCAAAATTGGTCAATTTACTTTGTTTACACTGGAAACAGTCTGTGATACCCGATTTCAGGGGTCTTAATCCATGCTTTGACACTTGTTCTTTGTATAGATTTTGAGATACGGTTCTTAGGGTTCTTCTCCAACTGGAATCACCCAAATCGGATCATCGAAACTCAAGATATATCCTAAACAACCGGGACTACTCGGTTTTCAAACAGAACCAGAAACTGTCTGAACATAGCTCCCCTTTGAATGCATTTCTGAGTCCCAATTGGTCAGAATTTGGATTGACCTATTTCAAGGATATATGTTCTCCTATCAGTCTAGTTTATCCTAAAACTTGAATAACTCAATTCGGATGAGTGATGGTCAAGTTATGGCCAAAAATAAAGTCCATAGATGTTAAAAAGCGAACGAGAAAAGCGCTGAACATAGCTCCACTTGGAATGCATTTTTGAGTCCCAATGGGTCGGAATTTGGATAGACCTATTTCAAGGAAAAATGTTATCCTATCAGTCTAGATTACTTAAGAATTTGAATCACTCAATTCGGATGAGTATTATTGAGATTATGGCAAAATATAGTCATGGGATTGGAGAAAAAAACTAGACAGCATCTCCTTGGACACACACATGCCCTTAGACAGAAATTAATCCGAGTAGGAGAAAAACCCTACCTCAAATGACGTGATTTCCTAGGACACCACCTGTTCTTGGTTTTCGTGAAAACTCGAACCTCGGACCTTGGAAAAATCTTATGATTCTGGTACCCACGCGTAGCCCTCGTCACGTAGATTAGCTTTAATTCTTGGACTATCGAGTTTTGACCGATGAAATCCCGTGAATCGAAGAGAGAAGATTGCTTTTCTCTCTCTTTCTCTCTCTTACTCTCTCTCTCTTACGATTTGGATGAGACCAAATGAGATATTTTCATTTTTTAGTGACTATATATAGTGTGGACATGTGGCCCACGTCGCGTCATGTGTCACACTTCTTTGGTTCCGTTTTCGCTCCGAAACAATTTATTTAGTCTCGGTTTCAGTTTCATCTATCTTAAATGGAAATTCTTTAAATATTTGACAATTTATGGGAATTTTCTAAAAATCTCGTTTTCGGGGTCCACTCAACTCCCGTCATCTCGAATTTCGTGAAAATCCGATTGTCTCAGAATTCAATAAAGTGGCCCAGGTAACTAGATTTCGGAGATGAATTCATGATTGATCTGTTTCATCGTCAGAGATCTATAAAATTTCAGATTTTTATGTAAGTCTTGTTTGCCATTTTTGAAAAAATGGCATTTTCACCCTTAACATAATTTCATTTTAATCTATTTATTCTTTAGATAAGACATTACTATGAACATTTTTTTTTTTTAATTTCGGGGCTTGTTTTCAAATTTATATTCATTTTATTTGTTTCTAATCAAATTACCTAGCGGTCGAACCACAGGGAATTTATTGTTCATAGGCCTTAAATTCGGGGTCTTACATTGAGACTTCTCTTGAAAAACCAAAGCTATTATAAAAAGCTTTGTCATTGATTCTAAGAGTTATTAAGGACCTCGTCTCATGAAGTAATTTGTATCTCTTCTAAAGAAGATGATATAAATCAATTTACAAAACTTGAAATCTTTGAAAACACTTCCAGCAAATTCAAATCAAATGAATATTGATGTACCGCTATCACATGCAGAGAATCTACAAGTGTTTCTTTTAGACCACAGACTTCAAAATTAAAACCAGGAATTTTTTGAAAAAAATTACCCTGCTTTCTCGAGCGATAAATTATGAAATTACATGGTAATACCATGGAAAGATTGTTGGATTAATCGATACATCAAATATGATTGTGGATAAATCTGGTATTTATCCAAGGATTCATTTTCTTCAAGGATTAAATCCTGAAGAAATACGTGATTGGTTTGATTTTGGTAGTATTGCTACCATATACATGACATCTCCTAATTTTCCTGAGGTCGAAAGATTACCAAGATGGATTAAGGAATGTGTAAAAGACAATTTGAAAGCTCTTAATGATTCACGATGAATAATGTCATTGCACTAGATTTTTCGATTGCAAGCCCGATTTAATGAGAAAATCAAACCTATCAAGTTTGGCATTTTATTAAAATGCGCAACGTTCGATATGAAAAAACTTCTATTTCTAACGAAGAAAAACTTTTCAAAAGATTCACTGAAGAAAATGTTCATTGTCGTCGAGGATTGGGTCTCTTAGTTGTAAAGGGACAAATGGAAGCACTCAAGCCCATTAGAAGCTTTGGTAAACTAGACAAGCTTACCTCGGTAATGATTTGTTGAAGTAAGATTACTCGAGAGTATGCTCGAAGATTCTTGTTAAAAAAGACAAACATGATCAATGAAGGAGAACTCGGTTCTTCCCCACATGCTATTGATTATGTTGAAAAAAGATTATCAAAAGGAGAGAACCGACAAAGATATGGCTGCAATGGCCAAAAATTTAAGCGAAAAATATTAAAAGGGTGATTGATTTTCAAAAACGACAAAGATTAAAGAATATAAAAAACAGCTGGCACCCATGGTTTTCTATAATACTAGCCCACAGTTTGTTGCCCCTGGTTTTTCAAAAACCAGACACGTGTATGGATGGATTTATAAAGTTTGTTCTAAAGTTCGAGGTTTCATGTCTGACCTCATCCCATAAATGAATGTAGAATTTGTTTGTAGAGCCAGTGAGAAATCATCCATCTCTCTTTCTCCTTCTTCGCTCTTATCTGAGGATAGCCTTACTGAAGTAAGCTTGTAAGTTTAAGTTTATTTTGTACTATGTGAGGCTAATAATTTATTCCAACCTATGGGTTTATATGATTATAAATAAATATTATATTTGTGAAATCTGTTTCAAATGAATTTGCTCTAATCATTAGTATTCCTTTTTATATGTGTCGCTGACAAGGTAGGAAAGCGAATTAAGGTTGTCTTTGATGGTTTACGAAGGTGTCCCCACGGTGAAGGTGTGTCCTGCCGTAGGTATGAACAGAGATTAACAGAGTTGTCTAGCGCTGTCTTCTCGGAAACTATTTGGTAAAAAAAAAACGAACAAAAGGGAAGAATAGTAAAAACATGGTGGACTCATAAGGATGGGAAGTACTCAATATAATTTTATTTATTATCACATGTTAAACTCATAAGGTTTAGAATATTTTGATTATTGTGAAATTGTGGATTATTTTATTAATCGTATTATTCAAACTTTTTGTCTTGATTTTTAGAACGTTTGATTTATGATTGTATAATCTTCATAGATATATTTATCTTTAATATAAACAAAATAATACTTTTGATCATTGTTTATCATAATTTTGAAGATTTAGAAGAAGAAGAAAATTATAATACGAATTATAATTTCCATAATTCTCTAGATTTAATGGTTAACAAATATTCTGATAAAGAAAATTGGTTTAATGATGAATAGGAAATAATGCTTGTGATGGTATTACATTCTATTCCTTCTTAAATCTATTAAGTATTCTATAAATATTCGACATAATTTAATATTCCAGAAATATTTGTAATTGTTTTCTATCGATAATTTTAAAAGTTTTTTAATCTTTTCTAATTTATGAGTTTGTAATTCCTTCTTTCAAAATCTATTATCAAACCTAAAATCAATCTTGGGATTCTCTTATAATTGTTTTCTTCTTAGATAAGTCAATTCATTACTTATACATATATCTATGAATTTTTGTAAGTGTTTAAGATGATAATCTATTTTTTTGAAGATATTAACACATCATCAACATAAACATGTATAAAATCGTATTCTTTAAATATATCATCCATTTTCTTTGGAATATTTGAGGAGCATTCTTTAATCGAAAGGTAATACATTATATTCATAATGTCACATGGAGTACTAAAGGCGGTTAATGGCCAGTCTTAATGTCTTAATCGATAGAGCACAGTTCAATCAAATTTTGAATGTAATTTTTACCTCTAGTTTATGTATTAATGTTTCTTTGTTAGGTAAAAATCACCCATCAAAAATCGTATTATCGTTTAATTGTTTATAGTTTACAACCATTCTAGCTTTTCATCTATTGATTTCATTTCTATTTCGAACCATAAAATCTGGACTACTATGTGGGCTTTTAGAGGGTCTAATTATTTTAAATCTAACAATTCTTTTATCTGTTGTTGAAATTCTTTTACATCGAGTTCATTGTGTCTCATTGGTCGAACTCTAATAATCTTATTTGAGTCTTTTAACTCTAAAGTTGCATAAATTTTGTTATTATCCCAAAGCTGTAATGGGTTATCAACATATAGGGATTCTAATTTTTTCGAATATTTTCACATAAATCTAATTTATGAAATAATATGGTTTCAAAAGATAACAGGGGACAATCGAAATCCTTTCGATTAAAATCTTTTCATTGATGAAGTGGAATATTGTAATCTACCGCGTATTTGCGAAGCGATAAAAAGAATAGGGGTTTGCGTGCAAAGGCAGCGTGGCGCCTAAAACACAGGGTCCGGGTTGACTCACGATCCTTTCTTGAATCTTGTGTGTCTCATATCATGAGACCCATACATGAGTAAAATGACATAACCAGGCCCATCCACCCATACTCACCAAAATATAACCAACTATATTACAATAGTTTCAAGAGTTAATTACACTCTTATACAACATGCATCAATCATAATGTTTCGTACATGTTTTATGAAAATATGTGTCGAAGCCCTGAAGTCGGCTTTCCTTCTGCATGGCCTCTAGTGAGCGATCTTCACGAATACTCTTGTACTTGAAGGGGGATCTCCTGACGGGGTGAGCAATGCCCGGTAGTGATATTTTCCTACACTGGATTACTTCCCGCTAAGTGCTCATGCAGTAACACACCCAAAACATTCAAGTATAACACTCCTGAGTCCCTACTCAAATGTCTACATGTTATGGATGAGAATCACGATACATATTTACATCTTGAGCCCTCACTGACTCCCTTACGCATGCCTAAGCAGAGTGTGAGAAACCTTTATTTCAAAACAAAAGGTTTTTGTTCTTGAAAACGTAATACTAATTTTCCGATAAAATTATATTGGACAACCCTAAATTTGCTAGATAACTCTGCGAAGCGGTCATAGGTCATCCCTCGAGATGAACTGTTGGACAACTCTTCAAGGCAATTCTTGAAGAAAATCTTTATCAAATTCATTTGATAGCCATACACTACAAAAAAAAAAGCCAAATAGCTAGAAATTTCCTAGTATTTGAAAGTCGTCGCTACAATAGAATACTTGACGACTTCTGGCGAATATTCCTTAGCTAAAGTGCTTGTCGCAAAATTCTTGAAAATTTTTTTCCTAGCTATTTTTAACGACAATTCCCTAGCTAATTATATATTTTCCCTTGCTAATTTTAGTCTATTAATTCGAGGACCCATTAATATTTTTCGACTGAATGTGTGAATTTTCCCTAGCTAATTTGGCTAGGGACAATTTACCGTCACTATTTTAATCTCTAATTTTAAATAGCTACGAATTGTCACTTGAAATTTGTAGTTGGCCAGGACAATTCTAGGGACAATTCTGTCACTATACTTGTCAAATTTTGAAGAAATAGCTACGGAATTGTCCCTAGCTAAATTAGCTAGGGACAATTATGTCAAATTTTGAAGAAATAGCTACGGAATTGTCCCTAGCTAATTTAGCTAGGGACAATTCCGTCACTATTTTTGTTGAATTTTAAAGAAATAGCTACGGAATTGTCCCTAGCTAATTTAGCTAGAAAAAATTCGTCACTATTTTTATTCAATTGTAAGAAAATAACTTCTGATATAATAGCTAGGGATCATTATAGCTATTTTTTCACTATTTATTTTAAAAAAAAAAATTAGAATACATACTTTTAAATTTTATATTAATAATGAATAAAAACATATACTAAAAACAATTTTTTTAATTAATCATAAGTCGACGATCTGAAATTAATTTGATACAATAGTGTCAATAGTAAAAATAAAAATAATAACATAGATCTCTAATCATCTAAACCTAAATCGTCATCATCATCATTAGCTGGTGGATCTATGGTAGGCTGTTCGGCGGATGGGTGCTCTGCTGGAACTCGGTGTCCCATCTGTCGCATCAAGTACGCTAGCGTATTGAATATTGGTCATCTATTTGTTGCGTGCATTCTTCACTAACTCATCTCATTATTCACTTCTTTCATTTCGCATTTCATCCTTCAAAAAGTAATTTCTTGATCTTACTCTTTTTCATTATGTCTCCATATAGCCCCATAATCTGTTCATTTGTTTTCGTACTCATTTTGCTCAACCGCCTCATCCAATCTTTCTTTGTGTGGAGGAACTAGACTTGTGCTAGAACAAAAAGCCACTCCCCTTCGAGCCGATGCCGTACCTGCTCATTTGCTTCTTGACCTCACATGATCTCCCGAATAGATAGGATCATAGTCAATTGGTTGAAGATCCATAGAACTCTCGTGGTGAGAAGCAAGCATCTACGTTCACTCCACAGTCTGTGATAAAATAGAAAATAAATTACAGTGCTAGATATAAATAAATTAAATATTCTAATATTTTTCATGTCACACTTAACTTTCAACATTTACTGTAGTAGTCAAATAGTTTATTAATATAAGAGATACTTATAGCAATCATGCGAGACTTATTTGTGACAAATGCCATCTGCTTTCTTCATATGCATCTTCCTGAAGATCTCATAAAAATTGGGATCTCGACCCAATTTTCTAACCTAAAGTATGGATTTATTAAGTCAAAAAATAACATATGTTACAAATTAAACACATTATTTAAAATTTGTAAGGCTTAATAACTAATAAAATGTGTTATTTAAAATTTTAAGTCATATTTAAAAAAATGACAAGGAAAGAAAATTTGTAAAATTATAAAACCATACAAAGTTTGAATTTTTGGACTATTAGGCCAGTGCTAAATATTTAAATTTTTTAAAGTTAAAAATGTTGCAAATCTCGTGCTCAATGGTAAAAACTTGACCTCTTTGTGTGGCGAGACATGCCTGCACATGCACAGTCGGCTACCTCAGTCCGTCGGTTCTTGCTGGCTATCTCTGATTTTTTCTTCACTTCTGGCTCCTCCCAGTACTGAAGCCACTCTGGCCACTCATCCTCAGGTATAAAATCAGGCCTATCTCTTACAATCTTCAATTTATGGACTAAGTCTGAGTACCGTTCGGCAGCTTTGCTCTCCCACAATGACTTTATATGTCCATTAAATCGGGGTGCCCATGAACACTGATTCTGTATATAAAAAAAAAACACAAAAAAGTGTATTAATAACAAGGACATATACTTTTTATGCTTGAATATTAACCAACTTAATAGTCGAACAAATTAGATAGTGTTGCAATGGCACTGTTTCTTTGTTTATACCTAAGTCGTCAAAGTAAGTCTTTTAGTAGATTTAGAAACTTTCTTCCACGAGAATGCTTTGGAATCAACCATTTTCTTGAAAGACTTTGTAATAATAGCCGAACACTTGTGAGATGGAAAGAAACCGTAAAAATAAACATACAACATTGAAAACAAGCAATTCCATAACTATATATAAAAACAAAACCCACTTACTTGGGGGACATCATATTTTTTTATTAAAGTAATATGTACGTATATGTTATACCTCTCATCCACAATCTCTATTACTAACTTAGCATTGCCTGCAGAGGAACCAACAACAGATGATGATGTCGATGGTGCTATAAAAGGGGGAACAACATCTGATGATGTAGAATGTGGTGTAGATAATGGTGATGGATCAAAAGTGTGTGGAGGAGGGACAATGGGTGGTGGCCTTATATCTGATAAAGGTGATGGTGCAAGTGTCAATGATGGTGATGGTGATGGTGATGGTGATGTTTGGATAGGGTGGGTAGGAGATGGTGCGGCATGCAACGGGGCGTAAAATGCTACTAGATGAATCTAAGTCATTATCTGCGTCGTCACTTCATTCGATCCACCTCCACCTCCGCGTACCCCACGTCCTTTATGTGCCATCATTACCTAGAAGTAAATACATAGAACATATAATAGAGATATAATGAAAGCATAAATTGATATTGTATGATGAACAACCATGCATATTAGAATAACACACAATGGATTAAACAAAATATAGAAAATCTTTGAAACTATAATGTTCTAATACAATTATAAAAGAAGTTTAATTATCGGTATCACTATCGTCATACAATGGATCTTCGACATTTCATCGATTACGATGAGTTCAACTCATCTTGATTGAACATGATCATCTTCAATTTCTATTAGGCCACCATTTGAGTAACATAAGTTTTCTGGATCTTCATCTACATGCACAGGCTCAATATTGTTTATGTCATCTTCTTGAAATGCCGGTGCAATAGCTAAGTTTGCAATAACTAAGATAAACCTCATTCCTAATCATTTGTAATTCAAATCCATCGAACCAAAGAGAACAAACCAGAAAATTTCAGAAGGAAGAGAAAAAAAAGAAAAAAATTGAATGAAATAAAACCCACAATAAAAATTTCTTAATCCACAGCCATATGGATTTCAATTCATACATAGCATAATGCAAATGGACATTACCTTTTCGGTATTCTTTTGTGCTAATGCAGTTAAATGAATTTGAAAAGAAAGGTAGATTATCCCCAAGTTTGTTATATTTGCAAAAAGCGAAAAATTTAGAAAATATAAGTGTCTGTTCAATAAATGTTATCTATAGTTCTCACTTGTTTTAAAGAGTAATTTTAAAAATAGTGATACAATATAAAGAATAATTAAAATACAAAACACCATATATAAAAATTATTTTTCCAAAGCGTGCCAAAAATATTATGAGCAGGACAAAATATTTAAGGTTTCCAAACAAACAGGTCTACAACTTTCAAATTAACAATGATAATAATCCCAGACAACATACGGTAAACAAGATTTACAAATCTCAACTACCATTGAAGAAACTTTTAATGGAGAGCCGGTGGATAGTCCACAACTTGCCCGGCTTAAATACAACAATTTGCATCAACCTACAAGAAGCATGTAAAGTTAACTCCGTCTCCGTTCCTCATACCCTTTGGAAAGAAAGCTTTATTTCTATTTCACAGCAGAACATGGACACCATCCTTGTGTATTTGCACATATTTTTTAACACAAAATTGTGCATGAAAATAAGATTCCCTACCATAATTGGCATCTTGATTTTGCTTTAGAAACATAAAGCTCATTTTAAAGTTTTTCTTTTTTTATGATAAATAGAAAGTTCATGTAAAAGGGCCCGAAGAGATTATGGCCGTCGAGTTGAGACTGTATAAAATGCAGTGCGTAAACCAGCGAGGACCTCTTGTTTTTCTATCATTTCGGACATAATCTGAGTTCAGTTGCATTAAACTATATATGGGTGGATGCTAGACTCGAAGGAGCTTTCCATAGAGTCGAGAACACCCAAAACGGACTTTGGGCCCGAGGAAGTTATGGCCGTCAGTTGGAGGACACAACTGAAAATCTGCTCGAAGACGATTACGAGACTCTTGCACACCATGTCTTTGCTCGCTGAATTAATTTACGAGCCTAAAGGGTTGAATTTGGATATACTATTTCAAGGAGATATGTTCTCTATGAGTCTAGTTTACCGAAATTTGAATAACTTCGATTAGATGAGTGATGACCAAGTTATGGTGAAGCAAAAACATGTGTTTTGAAGAAATTTGGGCCAGCATCTCCCCTAAAACTTAATATTTCCTTAATACAAATATTTCTCAATTGAGAGCTTCAATCAATCAACGAGCCAAAACACAAACAAATTTAACATACGTAACAAACATTCATTATAATAAATGGGGTTCTTCTAACCCAATTTCATCAATACGAGGTTGGGGATTTGGTTCCCTATGTATTCTTAATCCATTGTAGTCTAGACAAATTCTATACTAATCAAAATGAGTTCCTTACTTAGTTCCATACTAATTCCTATATTTTTCCCGTTTCATGACTGTTGCATATGGCATTTCATATACTTGTACAGTATGACACCTATGTATTCACACATGAATCATGTATTCTTGTTCCTCTATATGAATGCCTTTACTTAGAAATTAGAATCATTCCAATTGGATTATCAAACTCAAGTTATGGCATTTTCTTATGACTAGTCCATTTGTACATTTACACTAGAACAATTTGAAAATACCCATTTTTCGAGGGTGCCAACTCCATGTTGACTTGGGTCTTTGTACTCATTTGAAGCTAAGTGCTAAGGGTTCTTCTCCATTTGGAATCACCTAAATCGAACTGCAAACTCAAGATATATCCTAAACAACCAGGACTCCTCTATGTTCAAAACAGAACCAGAAATTGGCTTGAACATAGCCCCACTTTGAGTGAATTTCTAGGCCAAATAAAGTCAGAATTTGAAGTTGCCTATTTCAGGGTGTTTTGTTTTCCTTGAAGTCTAGTTTGACCAGCCACTTTAATCACTTAATTCGGATAAGAAATGACCAAGTTATGGCCAAAAAATCCCAAAGTTGGTCAAAAACAAAATGAGAACACTTATGGTACATTACCATCTGTTTAGTGAGTACCATATAATGCCAGAAATGGTAGTTTTTCTCCTTTCCCATCTTTTCTACCCAAACCAACTCCAATAATCAATATACACATCAAAACCACTCTATATCCATCATGGCTTACTCTATTCTACTCAATTCATCTTTCAAATATTTATCTTGCTTCAAAACCTTTAATGAATTATAAAAACAACTACAGCTATGGGTGTAACCCATAAACCAAACACAAGGCCTAGTTAGGGTTTATTCCTTAAACTCATTGCTTTATATGATTAAACCATGGAGGCCCAACCTCAAAGGAGGATTCCATGTTTTTCTTGTGCCATAGAGGTTTACCAGCCCCTACTTTCAAAGAAATCTATGGTTGGGATGAAATCACATCAAAACCACAGGTTTAGAAAACCATAGACATCCCTGTGGTCCCGAATACACATAATCTCATACAAAATTCATAATTTTCCATACAAAATCCAAAGATCCATACTAAATGTTAGATTCCATACCTTAAACTTATTATTCTTCCTTCTTCTTCTTCTTCTTCTCCTTCCCTTCTTCTTCTTCTTAACTTTGCTCCTGGTTTCTTTTTTCCCAATGAGACGAGAATTTGGTGCCAAATCAAATATCTCTTGTAGACGTATTTGGCTCCCAAAACCCATTTTTAGGTTTTTCATTTTATTCACTTTAGTCCTTAAGTTCTTCTCTTTTTGCAAATCAAATTTGAGGCATATTCTATTTTAACCAATAGCCTTCTTATCTTATTACTTATATACCTCTTTTTGGCAAATTACATATGTGCCCTTGTTTTATCTGCATACAAATTCGAGTTTCTCATTTTATTTCCCCAAAAATTCATATTTAATTTTATTAAACCTAAACAATGTCAGCGCTGGTATATTTGAGTGTTACACACAGCAGGGACCGTTTTTAATAGTCCCGAGAAACATAACAATGGGTCATAGGCGACCCACTCCATCGCTGCTCCGGTTCCACTTTTTGAAACTGAATTCCATGGCCATTTCCGGCCTCTTACCATCAAAACACAATTTATTTGCATAAATCCCGCAACACTAGCGGAGTCCAAGCGATGACTACCGCGCCAGCGGCTCAAGAAATCCAACGACTCGGTCCCGAGTTTTGGGGCCGATCAAGCGATGCGTTGGTATCGAGCCAACTCGACCATTAACAAAACACTTAAGCGAAAAGTAAAACAAGTAGGATAAAACCCTACCTCACGGGTTATCAAAACTCCTAAAGCTAAGTACCAGCGAAGCCCTCGGCATGTAGAACCACTTTGTATTGGCGAGAAGAAATCGGCCCGGTCCGATCGTCCGGAATCCTAGAGAGAAGTTGCACACTCTCTCTAAAATTCTAAAACCTAACTACGCACCTCTCATCATGTCCCATGCTTTGCCTTTTTCTCTTGAAATGGAAGACAACACTATTGAGTTTGTCTTTATAATTTAAACTTAATTTAATTCGCGATGTGTCCGGCTTTTACAGATTTTGACATGGAACGATCAATGAATTCATTTTCGTAATATCTGCTAAATGCAGTGTGTCGTAAAGTCGTGTTATAGGTGACTTTGTCATATGTGTCGTTTGTAGCGCTCGATGCCTGTGTCTCGAAAAACGTGCAAATTTCGATTGTATTGGAATTCGACGTGGTAGCTAGATTTCGCGAGATGATTCCAACGGTGAAATCCATTTCATCATCCGAGATCTAGAAAAATTTTAATTTCACAAGAGTATATGATTTTGCCATTTTGAGAAGAATTGGAATTTTCTCAAGTCTTACAACATTGAATTAATATTTTATAGTAGTTTAATGAAATAATTTTTTTTAAAACATATAAAAATTAGTTTTTAAAAATTTTTATAAGTATTTTTGCTAGTTAGATATAATCAAATCAATCTAATAAAATAATTTTGCTCTTCTTTCAAAAAAATTAATTTTTACTCTTTGGTATTGATTAATTAGTGAATTAAAATATAGTTTATCAAAATAAATTTCTTTGTGATATAAAAAAGAATTATTGAATCGATTCAATTGAAATAAAAAATAAAATTATTGAATCAATTTGATTAAAATTATGAGAGACTTAATTAAAAATTATTAAATAAATATTGACTATTTATTGACATAAATTATCTTTCAATGTTGTTCTATTATATAAGTAATGAATTTTTTTATATATGTAATTATTGGTCTACAATTTGAATATGTCATAATTATTCATTTAAATGGGTAATATTAACGTATATTCTGTAAGTCGAATAATATATGTCAGCAATCACACCCTTTTTCTTGTAGTGAGTAAGGCCGGAGATATGCATAAATAAGCAGGTTAATTGAAGTAGCGACCTAGGACACACCATCATATGAACTAAGGCGCGAAAAAACAGTAGTGCAAAAGAAATTATTTCAAAGAAAGAAACACCAAAGAATACACAAGCGTGGTAAAAAGACAATTGAGTGGAAAAGAAAGGCTAGAATAAGGATTAATTGAGAATACAAGTTTCCGAAAAAAAGTACATCAAATGGTTAAAATCACCAGAAATAAATATGAAACAATCTGAAGGACACAAGAGAATACAAGCATGAAGCGAAAAGAAAAAAATCACATAGTTAAAATGCCAAAAGGAAAAACAAAATGAAGTAGTAAGAGCTTGGAAAATGACCTGCCTGCCGCTGCTCCTCTCTCGATTCACAGTAGATAGCTTCACAAAAGGAAAATGACATGCAGCCAAAAATCTGTATTGGTGGATGTTGGACTAACATGAGTGAACAAATTCCACACCACATTATGAGTCACATAAAAAGTTCAGTCTCAATATTAAAGTTAATGTATTTCCACTAATCAGATGCAGTTAGATTGAACCACCTACATTGAATAAAATAAATTGTTTTCAAAATAAAAGTTATTTCTTTAACAAAAAAGCACCATTTAGCTCACTGCCGATTTAAAAATTGCAAAACTCATTACCATTATCTCATGAAATTAAAATGAAAATAAGTAAAAGACACGCGGAGAGAGAGAGACAGAGAGAATTCTTGTCGAATAAATGAGATTATGTTGAATGGAAAAGGAAACAATAAGCTAGTAAGTAATTTGGCAATGTCTCTCGGTGTGTTGATTCACTCATGGTGGAGAGTCAAAATCCATATAAGTGATGTAAAGCAGACGAAAAAAGAAAAATTGAGAAAATGAAAAAGAAAAAAGCTTAATAATCTTTATAAACCAAACTCATGGCCAAATCAAATTGAGAGAGAGAGAGAATGTAAAAGTAATATTTTGGAGTAAAGCGGTGAGAATCTTGCAGTAACGAGAAGAGTTAGAAATGGAGTTCTAGTAGTGGTAAAGAAGAACAGAGAGAGAGAGAAGATGTTGTTTGTTTTGGTTTGGTGCTTGAATGATGTTGCGACGTATTTGTGTTTTGAGAGATGAACGGTGTGCAAGTAATTGGAAAATAGAGTAAGAGACGAACGGTGAGAGAAGGGAACAAACCTAATTAGGTCAGAGACGGGTGAGAGAAAGGAATGGTTTCTTTGTTTTTGGTGAGACGGGTTAAGAGAAGAGAAGATTAACTGTAAGCTTTCTAAGTACTCTTGAGAGAAGAAACGATGTCGTTGTTTAAAGACAAGCAGCGGACACAATTCCTAGCTAAATTGCTAAGGATAAATCCCTTGCTAGACATATAGAGGCAAAAAAAAAAATTTCAAGCATACTTAACGGCGGATATCATCCCTAGCTAAATAGCTAGGGAATTATCCTTTAACTAAATCGATGAAATTTGAAAAAAATAATTTGAGGAGTAAATTATAGTAGCCGGATTATTCCTAGCTATTTAGCTGAGGAAAATCTACTAATACAAAGAGAGTAAACGAGTATTTCGGAAAAGCCTTAGCAGTGGAAGTATCCTATCTAAATAGCTACGGACGCATCCCTAGCTAAATAGCTAGGGACATATCCCTAGCTAAATAGCTAGGGACATATCCCTAGCTAAATACATAATTTCCTAAATGATAAGCATTTTGAGGGTAAGAATAGCAACAGATTAAAATGTAGCTAAATGCATATATTTTATGAAATACATATTTAAGGGCACTAATAGCGACGGATATTTTCCCTAGCTAAATATATAAAACAAAACAAAAAATCATTAGCTATAGACTTAACGACGGACACTATTCCTAGCTAAATAGCTAGGGAAAAATCCCTAGCTAAATGCAGACATTAATCAGGCTAAATAATGACGTATTTGTCCCTAGCTATTTTAGCTAGGATGTCACGCTAAATATATAAACAAAACAAAAAATAATTCCTAAGATAGACTCTTAACGATGGACACACCCTAGCTAAATAGCTAGGGAAAAATCATTAGCTAAATGCATGCATAATAGCAATTTAAGGGCATCACTAGCTTAATGGATTCGTCCTACTATATTTTAGCTGTGGACCAACTCACTTAAATATATAAAACAAAACAAAAAATAATTCGGTATAGACTTAACGACAGAAACAATCCCTAACTAAATGCATATATTTTGGGAAAATAACAATTTAAGGGCACCAATAGCGACGGATTTTTCCATATCTATTTTAGCTATGGACTAATCCCTAGCTAAATACATAAATAAAAACAAAAAAAAATATTTCTAGATGACTTAACGACTCTGATTATTAACCTTGAAGCAAATGCATGTATAATAGCAATTTAAGGGCACCAATAGCGACGGATTTGGTCAACAGCTATTTTAGCTAGAGACCAATCCCTAGCTAAATATATAAAACAAAACAAAAAAGAATTCAGTATAGACTTTACGACGGAAACAATCCCTAGCTAAATAGCTAGAGAAATATACCTAGCTAAATACATATATTTTGTGAAAATAACAATTTAAGGGCACCAATAGCGATGGATTTTGCCCTAGCTATTTTAGCTAGGGACTAATCCCTAGCTAAATGCATAAATCAAACAAAAATATTTCATGAGGACTTAACGATGGACGCTTATCCTAGCTAAATAGCTAGGGAAAATCCCTAGCTAAATGCATACATTTTAGAAACAACAATTAAGGCAATAGTTAGCAACGGATTTTTTCCATAGTTATTTTAGCTAGTGAAAAAATCCCTACTATACATATAAAATTGTAAAAAAATATTTTTCGTATCATGATTTAGTTTAATTCGATTTTGTTCTCTACCTAATTAGCTAGGGAAAATCTGTCTCTAAAGTTGTTGCTAAATTTTCCGCCAATCTTTGCTCCAAAATCAACGACAATATTAGCTATGGACTTTTGTCCGTCGCAAATTCCATCTCTAATCCGTCACAAATCCGTCGCAAAATTGTCATTAATTATAGAATAAAAATTCTCTTGCTATTCGTCGCACCTCTTCGCAAATTAGTTACACGGATTATTTCCCTAGTTAATTCGTGAGCTAATCCGATAATTTTTTATGCTGATGTTTTCATGTCATGCAACTATACCTACCGGCTCTAGGCAGCCACCAAGGCATATGAAATGCAATATTCCATTTCATTATAATTCATGTTAATATATATCGAGCATGAATATATTAACGAAATTCACACAAAGCAACATGTTATTCATTCATAGCAATAGCACCCAAAATTAGCTCACATGAGCTACTTCAAACAAACCTACCCATCTTGAGTCATCCAAAGCATCACCAACAAATAATATGTTATTCAATCATAGCAATAACATATCAACACACAAGCAACATATACAGTCCACGGTCAGTTTTGGGACTGTCCAAAACCACTCTAGGGATTTCGCCACTCAGTCCAAGTTTTTGGCATCGAATGAATGGCCACTCAGGCCCCCAAACATCTCTAACCATTAAAATGGCTCTTAGCCAAAGAATAAATCAAGTAGGAGAAAACCCCTACCCATTACAATAGCCTACAACATGCCATGCAATGGTCATGTTATTTCTCGGCTATTCACCTTGATGTAACCATGCAACCTACACACTTGGTGAAAAAGCATCATTTCAATAGCGTTATGGTCACCCACCGCCCCGTGACGCCACGAATCTCGGTCACGTTACCAATGTCAACCTCGTGGAATATCCACGTGTCTCATATCATGAGACCCATACATGAGTAAATGACCACATTGGCCCATGTATCCATACTCACAAAATGTATATTTTATACAAAAAAGGAGTTAATTTATTAATTATCCAAACTGGCCTTTTACCCGTGACATCACAAAATGCCATAAATGTTGCCATATATGGCCATTTCTTCGTCTCTAAGACCTCGGATGCGTTGAATCCCTAGCTGAACCTTCGATACTTGAAATAATTTTCCCTCGATAGGGTGAGAAATGCCCAGTAGTGATAATCTCCTACATGGGTTACTCCCCACCTAAGTGCACATGTAATGGCAACCAAACATATTCAAGCAAAACATATATGTTCTTACTCAAATGTCTACATGAAATGGATGAGAATGTGACTCACCCTTTCCCACTTCTCGAGCCCTCACTGACTCCCTCACGCATGCCCAAGCCAAGTGTGAGAAAACACTGTTTTCAAACAAAAGATTTTTGTTCTCGAAAACATACTACCGAGTTTCGGTAAAATCTATTGGACAACCCTCCGAGGTAAATTACTGGGTAATTCTCCAAAATAGTCATGGGTCTGCCTCCAAGATTAACTGTTGGACAACTCTCAAAGGCAATTCTTCGGAAAATCTTCCTTGAAATTCCTTTCACAACCATTTTTCCTTTTTATTTTCTTTCATGCCATGCACTCACACCTATTGTCTGCTGCCTGTAGTAAAAGTGAAATGAATATTCCATTTTCATACAACACATGGCAATATATCAATCATGCATATATTGAAAAAATTCACATACTAACCACATGTTATTCATTCATAGCAATAACATCAAAATTAGCTCACATGGGCTAATAAACAATTTAATTCCAATGGCTCACACAATTATTTTTATATAATTCAAACATCATGTCAACACATTAATTCATATGCATTAACAATTCGTTTCCCCACACATTCCAAGTCATTCACTCTTAAGCAATATCATGCAAATAACACATGGACATTTTTTTACTCCAATCAAGAACCAGATCGCTTAATAGTCTCTAAAAACAAGACGTGGGTTGTCCATGGATAGCCCCTCATCAACCTCGGTTCCACTTCTTTGGAATTGAAATCCATAGCCATTTCCGGCCCAACAACACCCAAAACCACAATATAACACATATGTAAAGCACACGGGGATCATTTTCAGTCCGAAATTAGTTCGAGATTGTCCAAACGGGTCCCAAAAATTTCTAGCATGCAGTCCCAATTTTCGAGACTGATCAAACAGCTTCTCACAGCCTCATGCCATTCAAATCATTAACAAGGCTCTTAAACAAGGATTAAATCAAGTAGGAGAAAACCCATATCTTCCGGAGTTTGTCGAAACTCCCCAAAACCAGTGCCCACACATAGCTCTTGCCACGGGGAGCAACTTTGCTTCTTGCCTCGCCGGAAATCGACGGTCTGATCGCCAGGAAATCTAGAGAGAAGTTGGACACTCTCTCTCTAAAATCTCTATTTTTTTTCTTTTTCCCTCTCTTTTTCCTTCTCTAAATTCAGTTGGGAGAATTGGTCAAGTGGAAGAGTACTTCTCTTGCCACATGTCAGCCAACAATTGGTTGATAGGATTTTGTTATCCTCTTTTATCCATCTACTTTGGATTTCCATCCAATTAGAGGATGCCACATGTCCATGTGGGCCCCACACTTGAGCTCAAGTTTACTAATTCTGCACATGACACATGGCCCCTCTTGATCCACTCAAAATGTGCCAAGTGTCCCGCACTACCCTCGTTGCCTCGAAAAACGTGAAAATTCTAACTCTCGGAATTCGACGAACTTCGTCGTGGTAGCTAGATTTTGAGAGAAAATTCCAACGGTGAAGTCCGTTTTGTCATTCGAGATTTAGAAAAATTCCGAATTTTGACAGAAATTACCATTTTACCATTTTTCAGAAAATTATAATTTTCTCGGGGTTTCACAGTCCTCCACAGGGACATGACTAAAATTTTGACTCAATGGGCTTTCCATAGAGTCCAAGAACACCTGAAATGAAGTTCGGACGAAGAAGTTATGTCCTTCCAAATTTGGAGGTCAAACATGAGTAGGCAGCCCTACCAGGCTAGCCCTACTCGACCTGCCCTAGCCGACCAACTCTAGCACCCGCTACCCTCCATAGACACATGGATGGAATCTGGACTCAATGGTCTTTCCATAGAGTCCAAGAACACTCAAAATGGAGTTCGAACGAAGAAGTTATGACCTTCCAAAGTTGGAGGTCACACATGAGTAGGCAAATTCTACCCGCCTAGCCCTACCCGACCGCCTCTTAGCTAGCGCCTCCAAGACTCACGCCCTCCATAGGCACATGGATGGAATTTGGACTCAATGGGCTTTCCATAGAGTCCAAGAACACCCGAAATGAAGTTTGGACGAAGAAGTTATGATCTTCCAAAGTTTGAGGTCAATATTATGAGTAGGCAGCTCTACCCTGGCCAAATTTCTACCCGACTGGGCCTGTCGACTCGCCCTAGTTAGCCTCTAGTACCCACTACCCTCCAAAGGTACATGGCTGGAATCTGGACTCAATGGGCTTTCCATAGAGTCTAAGAACACTCGAAATGGAGTTCGGAAGAAGAAGTTATGACCTTCCAAAGTTAGAGGTCACACATGAGTAGACAACTCTACCCGGCCAGCCCTACCCGACCTGGCCTTGCCGACCTGCCCTAGCCGGTCAGCTCCAGCAGCTACTACCCTCCACAGGCACATGGTTGGAATCTGGACTCAACGTGCTTTCCATAGAGTCCAAGAACACCTGAAACGGAGTTCGGACAAAAAAGTTATGACCTTCCAAAGTTGGAGGTCACACATGAGTAGGCAGCCCTACCCGGCTAGCCCTACTCAACCTGCCCTGGCTAACCTGCCCTAGCCGGCCAGCTCCAGCACCCACTGCCCTCCATAGGCACATGGCTAGAATATGGACTCAATAGGCTTTCCATATAGTCCAAGAACACCAAACTAGCGCCTGGATCGAAGAAGTTATGACCTTCCAAAGCCGAGGTCACATAGGCAACCAAACCCAATGGTCACCCGACTCGCCGAGCCGACTGGACTGGTCACACCTCGATCTCCAGTCCCGACCCGAATGGCGGATCTCGACTCCAGTTCATACAGAATATATATATATATATATATATATATATATATATATATATATATATATATATATATATATATATATATATATATATATATATATATATTTTCAAATGAACTTATACTGTGGTACACAAACAATTTCGTAATATCAAAAATCATTTACATATACAAAGAACTACCACCGGAGTGGTGTCCATCAAAAATCTATACATATATACCGAGTCCCATTGCACATACAAAACCAGATTTTTACATTTACAAATCGTAGCACCTGAATCCCACATGTAGTGGACCCCTACTGTGTCGCCCAAAGAAGATGCGGAAGTTTTCGGACTTCTTCTCCTGTACCTACACGGATTAAAAACCAATGCTAAGCTTTACGCTTAGTGGGAAACATATCTTATAACTTATACTGATACACATGCATTTATACTGAATCATAATAAACATATAACAGAAACAGATATCAAAATCTTCATGAATTCATATAACACACTTACATACAATTATCCTTGTAACAAACTTATGCTTATTCAGATCTCTCGCATAATGCTAATCGAACTTATACTTATAGCAAACTTATATTTCTACTGTATCTACACTTACGGGCAGATTTATTCTTATTCCACCCTCCCGTAGGGACACATATTTATACTTACTCGTAGGACACATACTTATTCATTCCTGCATGAGTTACTGAGCTTATACATATACTTATACTTGTCTCCCGTAGGACACATACTTATGCTTGTATCAGACGTATACTTATTCAGATCTCCCAAAGGACATATGTATATCGGACTTATACTGATACTTGTCTCGGACTTATAATTATTCAGATCTCCCAAAGGACATCTATATCGGACTTATATTGATAGTTGTCCAGATCTCTCATAGGAGTTACAGAGCTTAGACCTTTACTGAGGTACCCGTGGGTACTGCAGAACTTATACTTATACTTCGTATCTTATACTTGTACTACGGAGCATATCCTTGTCTTACGAATCTTATACTTGTATTACGGAGCTTATTCTTGTACTTCGGATCTTATTCTTGTATTTCGGATCTTATACTTGTATTACAGATCTTATACTTGGATTACGGAGCATATACTTGTCTTAAGGATCTTATACTTGTGTTATAGAACTTATTCTTGTATTTCGGATCTTATACTTGTATTATAGAGCTTATTCTTGTATTTCAGATCTTATTCTTATATTTCGGATCTTATACTTGTATTACGGATCTTATACTTGTGTTACAGAACTTATTCTTGTATTATAAGATAATAGAAGTACCGTGGTACACAAAGATTTTTCTTGTACAAAAGTGGCCCCCTAGGTACTACGGTAACGTAAACGTAGGCAAATTCGTGAGTACATTCGTGATCTTTACCATATTCCTTTCTCTTTACTCTTATTCTTTATCTCGTGAGTCTTCTCATATAACTGTTTGACTACCCAAACCAATAATAAGAAATGATTTTTCGTGTTTCAGTTTGTGATTTCACATATTACTATAGAAGTCGACATTCATGACGTATCTCGCTTGTCAATCCTCGTCCTCGCTTGTCATTCAAGAGTTAATGTGATCTCACATTCAATATCACACCTCAATAGGCTATAGAAGTTTATATTCACGATGTATTCGCTGTTGAATCTTGTCCTATTTGTCATTCAAGAGGCAATGTGATTTCACATGGAATGTAATGCAACGTGCCTCGCCCATCGCACAGAGTGCCGTAGCACTAGCGTGAGTGCCGAAGAATCGATCAAAAACGTCCACTCATTCATTCTTCTGGCCCTAAGTAAATATACTATTATATGTCTTTCAGAACTCATAACTCATCTTAAATCACAATTGCGGTTCATGACATATTGCCTTTCATGTTCATGTTCATGTCGCCTCGTTTATTTCATATCATATTCATGTTTCATGAACACATCTATACCTATTGCATTTCCTATATTTTTCCTGTTACTATTACATATGGCATTTCATATACTTGTACAGTATGATGCTTATGTATTCACACGTCATTCATGTATTGTTGTTCCTCTATGAATGTACTTTACTTAGAAATTGGAATCATTCCAATTAAATCTTCCAAACTCAAGTTATGACATTTTCATGCCAAACTAGTCATTTTGCCCATTTTATACTAAGAACAGTTTGAAATACCCATATTCAGGGGTCTTAACTCCATATTTGACACTGGTTCTTGGTACTCCTTTGAAGCTAAGGTGCTAAGGGTCCATCTCCAACTGGAATCACCCAAATCGGAGCACCGAAACTCGTGTTATGTCCTAAACAACCCGGACTACTCTATCATCAAATCTGAAGTAGAAATTTGCTTGAACATATCCTTTCGAGGAATTTTTTCGGCCACACAGTCAGAATTCGAAGGTATCTATTTCAGTGGTATTTTTTTTATTCTCCTTGAAGTCTAGTTTAACTAGCAACTCAATCAATTAAATCGACAAAGAACGATCAAGTAATGGCCAAAATACGAACGCCGCAAAATAGAGCAATGGGTACCAAGATCGTACCAGCTGACGTGACACTTTGGTACCGGTGACACTGTATCGGTACACCTTCGAAAATTGTCCAAAAAGGTGGTTTTTCTCCCATTTTTCCATATTTTGCTACCCAAATCAACTCAATAATCTATATACACATCAAAACCACTCCATATTCATCTTGTAATCTCTTTTCTACTCAAATCATCTTTTAATACTTGTCTTTCTTCAAACCTACCTCCTGGACTCATCTCACAGTAAAAAATAGAAGGCAACTAATGGATATCACTGAATCTATCAATAAACATCCAATGAACCCTAAAAGATTAAGCAAATAATCGGTAAATCAAGATGTATCTAGGGAGGATTTAAACCTAGAGGAAGGATAGGAACATAAATGAAAATAAATGCCTACGTTAAAAACAGAGGACCACGTCGCTTAATTTCAACCAAAGCTCAAGAGTCTCCTCTTCATGAGGAAGAGGCTAGGCCAGCATCCTCGAAGGTCACTATCCTCCGAGGAGTGTTTGCAGCGTGAGAAAGGGAGAAAATGGGAGAAAATAAGAAAAAATTTAACCTGAGCCTTAATTTTATTCACAAAGAAAAAAACGTCTTTAACAAAGGTATACAAATGGGCTTATATAGCCACCAAGACAAGTGAAAATACCAAAAATCAACAAAAACATTTAACTATTACAAGGACCAAATAAGAAACAAAAATGTAACAAAAAGCGAGGCGTGAAATGCAGAGAACAAGTCGCTAGAGGAACAAGCAGTCGTAGAACCAAAATTCGCAATGCTCCATTTTTCTTGCATTTTCTGCTCTTCTTTCCTTCTGGTCTCTGATCTGTAATGTCAGCTAATCTAATTTTTGTGTGCTTGGATCGACTCAACAATTTTGGCACTACTTGCAAAACTCGCAAATTCTGCCACAAATGCTATCGCAGGATAATAGGGACCTTAATGTGTAAATCGGGTTAATTACAATGATTAGTACACAAAAAGCACTCAAAACCTATAATAAATAGGGTTCAAAATAGCACTTTTTGGGCACTAATCACACCCCCCAACCTACATATTGCTAGTCCCTTAGCAATGAAAGAAAGAAAGAAAGAGAGAGCATACAAAACGATAACAAAATGATGGTCACAAAAATTATTATATTTCAAAAAGGTTGTGAATGAGTAATGCCTAACCCTAAGTAAGAATCATCAAAGCCTTGCCCAATAACTATCTTGAGAGAATGAATGCCATACAAAATTGAGTATTAAAAGAGCCTCCATCTCGGTGAATCAACTAGAAACTTCCACCAAAATCTAAGTGTTTGTTTGATCAGCTCTCAACAATAAACTGCCAAACTACACTCTCCCCCCAACCTGGCTATTGCCACAACCTAGCATGCTAACTAACCCAAATAGATCAAAGACCCACTTTATTCCACAACTCTTTTGCGCTTGTAGGCAATGGCCGAGGGTTCGACCGTAACAAGGATCTACCGATGACTCCCAACCAATTAAGGCTTAAGGCACCAAGTCATAAGGATCTTTCGACCACAAACTCTTCATGTTTCACCCCGGACTTCGAATGATTTCGAGACTCCAGCACCTACAACTTGCTAAACTCTACCCATCCAATTCGTGTAGCTAACACTAAGTTGGCGTACTCCCAAACTGCTGAAGGTTTAGGGCACCGGCTTTTTAAAGGTTTTCGCTTATATACCCTCTAATCGTGTTTCTGTTTCAAAGTGTTGCAATTTTTATTCTTTTTCTCTTTCTTTTTCTTTTTCTTTTCTTTTTCTTTTTCTTTTCTTTTTATTTTGGAAGACACATTGGCCTTCTATTCATGGGGGTCCTTAACCTATTAAAGGTGGTCAATGAAACTAGGGTAGGTTATTGCAAGGCTTAGGAGGTTAGGCGCTTTTTCGTGTGGTTGAAGAAACCCGAGGTGCACAAGGTGTGGTTAGCTAAAGGTGGAAGAAAAGGGTCGTAAAGCAACAAGAGTTCAACCGATCATCCACTAACCAGCATGGAACCAATCTAACATCAATAAAATCGGACAAAGTTTCACTTTTTCAAACCACGTGTTAGGCAAAACACGTGGGTGCCGTGCAAGCAATAAAATAGTTGTATAGTATAACAGCTTCACAAAAAAAAAAAAAAAAACCAGGAAGCCACTGAACATCACAAAATGGGCTTGCTCAAAATAGTAACAAAAATATAAGTGCAAAAGCCACTTCCTTCACTAACTCTCCCCCCCAACCAAATATCTCATTGTCCGCTACCGGCTCGGATTGGAAATTTAGGAAGGAAGTGTTACCTCCTGATGAGATGTGATAATTGTTGGATAGAGACTTCGTGAAGCTTTCTCCATCGACACCTTATTCACTCTGTTTGGACTTCAAATGAACAAGTTAGAAGAAGAAAAGAGAGGAAAAAGTGACCAGTTGGAGCATTTTGAAAATTTCACCTTTATAAAAATTTCAAAAGTGTTCTTTCTGGCTATTTTTGGATTCTACACTCTCTAAGCTTTCCAACGGTACCAAAAACGCCTAAAACGGAGTTCGGATGAAAAAGTTATGAGCGAAACAAAATCAGGAGGCAAAACAGTAGGGAGTAGCGAAAAATTTTCGCTATGATAGAAGTATCTAGGAGATTTAAACCTAGAGTGAAGGATAGGAACATAAATGAAAATAAATGCCTACGTTAAAAACAGAGGACCGCGCCACTTTCAAACTAAAGCTCCAAGAGCCCTCCTCTTCAAGGAGGAAGAGGTCTAGCCAAGCATCCTCGGAGTTGTCATTCTCCAAGGAGTGTTTGGTAGGCGAGAAAGGGAGAGAAAATGGGAGAAAAGAAGAAAAACGGGAGAACTGGAGCCTTAATTTTATTCACAGCAAAAAAAACGTCTTTTTTTAACAGTGTATACAAATGGCTTATATAGCCACTAAGACAAGTGAAAATACCAAAAACAACAAAAACATTTAACTATTACAAGGACCAAATGGGAAGAAACAAAAAAATGTAACAAAAAGTCGAGGCGTGAAATGCAGAGAACGTCGCTGAGGAACAAAGTGTCAAGTAGGATGCACAAGTGTTTCGTAAGAACCAAAATTCGCAATGCTCCATTTTCTTATATTTTCTGCTCTTCTTTCCTTCGGGTCTCTGATCTGCAATGTTGAGTTTGACTCGAATTCTTCGTGCTTGGATTGATCAACAATTCTTGGCACTATTAGCTTGCAAAACTCGCAAATTTTTCCACAAAATGCACCGCAGGATAATAGGGACCTTAATGTGTAAATTGGGTTAATTACAATGATTAGTACACAAAAAGCACTCAAAACCTATAATAAATAGGGTTCAAAATAGCAGTTTTTGGGCACTAATCAACCCCTACCTCTCGGAGTTTGTCGAAACTCTCTAACTCCGGTCTCTATTTGTAGCTCTTGTCACGAGGAAAGACTTTCCCTCTTGCTTCGTTGGAAATCGATGGTTTGATCGTCAGAAAATTTAGAGAAAAGGTAGAGCCCCTCTCTCTAACTCTTCCTCTCAAATTTGGTTTTCCTTTCTCCCTCTCTCCTTTCTCCTCTCTCCCAACCGGTTGGGAGAAGATAGAAGTCAAGTGAGATGTCCTCTCACTTGCCACTTATCCAATTCTAAGTGGCTCCTTGGATTACCCTTATCACCTTATCCATCTACCTTGGATTTCCCTCCAATCATGTGTTGCCACATGTCTCTTCTATGTCCCACTTGAGCTATTTGTTTGACTAACTCTCCACTTAATACGTGTCTCATCTTGAGCCACTCAAATGCGCTAAGTGTCTCGCACTACTCTCGATGCATCGAAAAACGTGAAATTATGAATGTCTTGGAATTCGACGAAATTCGACGTGGTAGCTAGATTTCATGAGACGATTGCAATGGTGAAGTCCGTTTTGTCATCTGAGATTTAGAAAATTTTTGGATTTTGGCCAAAATTTACCGTTCTACCATTCCTCAGAAATCTGGATCTTCTGGGGTTTCATAGGCATGTTTTAATCGATGAGCTATAATCCAATGATTACAAGGAGTTTTAAATCAGAGGTAATGATGAATATTGTTTTGAACAATCATTTGAAACCGTTGAAGAAAATTATTTCCTAGTATAATATCACATCCCGTGACATGAAAATAAATAGAGGGTAGTTTGACAATATATTTATAAATTATAATCTTTGGGTTTTTTATTCCTCATTGTATAAGTATAATATCATTTGAGATATCTTTTCCCTGTACTCCGAGTAAATTTTCATGGTATTGTTTGGTAAACAATCCTCTTTAGCTAGACATAGACCTGATCTTGAATCAATACAAGCAGCAAAGTTTTATGCTTTATAATCAAGGTATGTTAATCATATTAATATATTAATTGAATAAGGACTAGTCATTTTGGAATTATTATTTCCTTGTTGTCAAGGGTAATCACTAGACTATGAGAGGTAATTCGCTAGGGTTGACATTTTTCAAGGAAAGTCATTCCTAGCATGATACTTATCATATCATTTTTACTTTCATCCTCTACCATTAAAGGTAATTGTATTTCTTGATTTGATAACCTATTCAATAATGTACAGAATTTAAATACTCTAAATTCTTCTCCATTAAAGTTTATAGACTTCAATAGTTTTGCTAAATCTTCTAATTCTAAGATAAATGTTAGGCTTTTTTATATATGACTAGAAGCCGCCTAAAGATCAATTAAGATATCAATTTGTTTCAATTTAATCCATCAAAATAATCTCCTTAATTTATAATTTGTATTTCTTGTATTTTTTTCAAGATTTTTGAATGTAATTCTTTTATTGAGATGAATCTTATTATCTGTAATAGATAAACTTGAGCAAGACGGTCTATGATCTATGAAATTTGGTTTATCTCCTATATTTGAGAATAAATCTTCATTAAAATTAATACTTGAATTTTCAGGTGGGTATATTCTTTCAATATCTTGAAATAATAATGGTAAATCGATACAATCTTTATGGGCAAAATATTCAATATGATGAGTGTTAGATAAAGTATAAACTAATTTATGAGTAATAGAATAAGGTTTATTTCCTTCTCTCATAAAATCTTTTCTTTTAAAATCCTATATTAAACTAAGAGTTCAGTCAAAATCTTTGTCTCCTAAATTATAGGCAATTTTTTGATAGATATTAACTATTAATTTTTGGTATTTTAAATTTCCTCTAATAATACCTAGAATTGCTTCTTTTCTTTTTTTTTTTTAATTTGTAATTCTTTTATCTAAAAGTGTTAAATCTATTAGGGTATCTATACCTTCTCTAAAAGTTGCACTTATTATCATTTGTATAGATCCTATATAAATCCATTCAATTTTACATCTTTTTTTTCATCAATTATTACAATTTTTTTTAATAATAATAATTTTTTAATTTAATTAGATGTTATTTTAATATTTAAGGCATTCTCTGTTAGTCTATCTCAAATGCGCTTCAATACTTGACGCAAATTATCTCAAAATGCAAGTGTTCACATTCGATGCACTTATGTCAAGCAAGTCCAGTCTATGTCCTGTCTTGCATTGAACTCAAACAAGTACGGGAATTATTCTGACTTGGAGTGGCCATATCATGGTAAAATGAATCCAAAAGTCAAACGGATCCAAAACTCAAATGACAATATCATGAAATTAAAAAAATAAAATTCAAAAAAGTTGTAAATGGAAAACTATGAAAATAATTCATGTTCGTGCACCCACCAAATCAATTGATCTAATTTTGTACACCGACGCTGGGTCCTGCGGAGTACCTCCATTGCTTTGGGCTCAAATCATACATCGAACAGTCCAAAGACATTTACACTCCGACCCATCATTTCACTCAAACCCAATAAGACCCAAAACAACTTGTTAATTAAAGACATGCTGGTTAAGCTGGGGACAGAAAATTTTCGCCCGCCTTAAAGCCCCAGTTCCCAACCGATCGCGTCTACAAATATCCATCCATGGATCTCTTAATTCACCACGTCTCAAAACGATAATCCTAAAAAGGAATCGACCTTGATAAGGAGTCAAATTTCCATCTGAGATATTATCCTACCAAAAATAACGTTAATTGGTCTCGATATGAATGAGATTCTATTGAAGATATTATAGGATTATCTTTCAAAAAATCAAGGAGAAATTCAAATATAAACAAAAAACCCCCCACAGAAAAAAGGTATGCAATTTTGTCTACACCCATTGGCTTCTTGATCTTCTCCATCCTTTTTGGCTAACTTAAGCATCGAAGAGGCGGCCAACACATCGCCGCCCTTTTCTCTTCTTTTTGTAGGTTCACGTAGTCCCGATGATGCCCTAAAAGCCAGACAAATCAAGTACCAACATTTGGCGCCGTCTGTGGGAATCGAACCAAAAGTCTCATCGACGACGTGCAAGGGCTTGAACGCAGGTTATTCGACAACCCTTCCCGCGGAAAATTAAAGACGGTTCCTTCGTGCCAAATTCATCTGATATCGGTGCAATGGCTAGTAACCTAGTGATCCAGTCACAAGAAGATCAATTTCTTCATTGGCGTTAAGATATGGAAAAGAAACGGGAGGAGGAGGCGAGACAAATGAAGGAATTGTAGGAACGCGCCGAGCAACTGCAACGTGAAAACGATTGTCTACGGGCCCAAGTGGAGCAAAGGCATGATCTTGACGAGAGAGACACACAAGACAACGGTCCCGTGAGGCATCTAGCTGTTCGTGATAAAGGAAAGAAGCCTATAGCCCTCGACGAAGTGGATACACTTGCAGACGACGAACTATCCTCAGGCTATTCGCCAAATCTCTCTCTAGTAAAGAGAAAAAGCAAGAAAGATAGAAACGCTCGGAGACACTCCACATCTGCATTTTAATGAGTTCTAACTATGATGGCAGCTGCTGGGCCTTGAGCCGAGGTTAGAATCCACCAAGTCAAGCACTTGGGAACACATTTGTTTACCGCGGCACAATACTCGTCACGTCGGTTTACCTCACTTTCGAGGAACAAGTTCGCTCTATATCTTTTGCCCTCGGCAATGGTCGAGATCGATGACATACTTCCTCCCCACAGGGCAGCATATCATGAATACTATCCACCATAAGGGTTCAACATGCTGACCTTTGCTATGTTCGGCTGACCCGAGCGACCTTTATGATCCACGTACTTCCGCCCGATCGGGTAATGACTTTGAGCGGAAGCTTGGCCAGTCTTGTGTAAGGTCTTCTCGGCTAGTCTCCAAGGGCCAACTCTAGCTTGGTTCCACAGGCTCCCACGTAATTCAATGAACTCGTTTAGCGAGCTCTAGATCATATTCATCTCCCAGTACCTTTGCTCAGTACGATAGAAGAGGAATATTAGTTCTTTGCAGACCATAATAAAAAAAGAGAAGGAAACCATACGGGACTTCACCAGGAGATTCGGGCAATCCGTCCAGCAGGTAGAGGTTTACAACATGGACGCAGTCTTACAGAACTTCAGAAGGAGCTTTGTGTCGTCTACTTCGTTCTTCCATTCATTGTCTTTATATTCACCAACTACGATGGAAGAGTTGTACAAACGAGTAGACAAATATTCAACCCTTGAAGATAACATCTGCGCAGCAACTCAAACAGTCATGGTCACGAGCAAGCTAGTTGAAAAAAGCAAGCCGGAAGGGAAAAAGCCGCTTGAGTCCAGTCAAGGGTAGGGTAAGAATCAAAAGTGGCCCCGAGACCAACCGTAGAAGAAGAGAGAGCCCCCGCATTTCACCCCTCTAAATATCACCTATAAAAGGTTGCTGCCCCTCATTCGCAACTCGCCAGATTTTAAGTGGCCCGCGCCAATCCAGATGGACCCCTCTCAAATAAACCCATCCATGCGATGCGACTATCACAAGGATCATAGGAATGAGACCAATAGATGTCAAAGCCTAAAATTCCTGATAGAGAGACTGATTAAAGCGGGGCTCCTCAGGAGATATATCAGGGAAGTTGACCGCGAGGAAGAACTCGCACCTACAGCATGCAAAATCACAACCTGTGTAGTTGAATCTAGGTCGTCTATAAAATATATACTGGGAGGGCCACTTGACGATCAGTATCAGTCAAAACACCAACAAAAGAATCTCATGAGAGCAGCCACAGTCAAAGCATAGGTGAACACTGTTAACACAAGCGATAGCCGGGGAAAGACCGAGCCCATTGACAGCCTCATATCCCTTCCCCCAGTAAACCCTAATAGGGTAATCGTGCCCCATTATAATGCACTTGTACTCACCTTTTGTATTAATGGCTTTGATGTGCATAGGGTGCTTGTAGATCCTGGTAGCACTGCGGATCTGTTGCAGTTGTCTGCCTTCAGTAAGATGAAGCTTTCCCCGCAAATGTTGAATTCGACCGAGCGAATCCTCTTTGGTTTCAATAGCGCAACAACTACAACACTAGGAGACATTTCACTTCCTATACAAGCAGGCCCAGTTTATTCTCAATTGTTAATGACCTGGAGCCATACAATTGCATAGTAGGTAGGGCTTGGCTGCACACAATGAAGGTCGTCCCTTCACCATATCATCAAATGGTCATCTATCTAATCAGTGGGGGTAAAATTCGATCTTCCTACGCATCCGAATACACATTAATGCTATCAATTATCCATGCGGGAACAGAAAGAAGAAAAATATCTAGGCGTTCTTCCCCTCAGGGATCACATTCTCGCATAAGCTGACTGGTGGCTCGCCGCCCAAAGTGAGGCGGAAGAAAGGATCATTCGTTGAGGATCCCTTGAAACGATAGCAACGGACGGGCGAGAGAAACTTACTTATATCGGCCTCACATTGGTAGCAAATAAAAAGAACAATTGTGACATGTATTGTTGGGGAACAAGGATATATTCGCCTGGAGTCACTTAGATATGACCAGGATCGATCCAACATTAGCCTCTCATAAACTAAATGTGATTGCCATGCTTAAACCAGGCCGAGAAATTAAGGTGTTTCATCAGGATCGCCATCCAGTTAAATAAGCAGAGATGAGACTGACCTGCGAGTGCAGGTTTTATCAGAGAAGTATAGTATCCCGAATGGCTTACAAATGTAATAGTCGTCTCAAAGAAGAGCGGTAAATGGAGGGTACGTGTGGACTACACGGACCTTAATGAAGCGTGCCCAAAGGACAGTTTTCCCTTGCCACGAATAGATCAGATCGTTGATGCCCCTGTCGGGCATGGAATGTTGTCGTTCCTAGACGCCATCTCCGGATATCATCAGATTCCAATGTACCCGCCTAATGTTGAGAAAACGACCTTCATTACTCCACACGGGCTATACTGCTACAACGTGATGCCTTTTGGTTTGAAGAATGCAAGAACCTTTCTTGTTTGTTAACCAAAATGTGGTCATTGATTAGCGGAGACCGTAGGTCTATATTGATGATATGCTTATCAAGACCAGAGAACGCCTCGATCATATGAAGCACTTACAACAAACTTTTGACCTGCTATGCACAAACGGTATGAAACTCAATCCCCTAAAATGTGCGTTGGTCGATTCAGTGAGTTCTGAAGCTTCCATTTGGTGACATAGAGAGTTGAAGCCAATGCCTGCATCCAACTCGAGGCCATTCTGGAATGTCCCACCACCACCCGGAGAAAGGGTTGCGACTGAGGCGAGCGGTTGGCGGCCTTGGGCCGGTTCATCTCTTGCTTTACAAACTGATTAAAGCCATTTTTCACTACCTCGAAAGGGGCTAAACGTGCTGGATGGGATACATAATGCGACCAGGCCCTTATAGCAATCAAACAATACCTCGCTGAACCACCCATTCTAGCTAGCCCTGAGACAAGTGAAACACTCTACCTTTACTTAGTTGTGTATGATGTTTCAATAAGTGCAGCTTTATTTAAGGAAGACGAGCACCGACAGCAGAAACTAGTATTTTTCATAAGCAAATCCCTATCCGAACCAGAGCTCGATATACCATCTCGAACAGAGCTCCTGGCCGCAGGAACAGCCCCAAAACGCCGCCCCTACTTCAAGCCCACCCCTATTACTATCTTGGCCAACCTCACCGAGGAGCGCATACACAAGCTCGACTGGCCGGGATGGAGTGAAACCGGTGGGCAATTGAGCTTAATGAGTTTGGCATTCAATTTAAGCCACGCCTAACATTAAAGGGACGGGTACTAGCGTTCCTAAAGTAGAGATTATAAGCAAAAAGATGGAATAAGCGACTCCATTGGTGAACTCCCGAATGTGGATGGTGCTTCATGACGGATGGGAGCCGACCTGGGTTTACAACTTAAAGCGCCAACCGGAGAGGTCATAGAGAAGTGCATATGTCTCAATTTCTCCGCTTCTAACAATGAAGCCGAATACGAAGCCATCATAGCGGGCTTGACCTAGCAATCTTTGTGTCCTTAAAAAAAATCTGCATACAAAGTGACTCTCAACTGGTGATCGAGCGGATAAATGGAGAGTATGAAGCAAGAGATCAGTGCATGGCCAAGTATGTGAGATTGATCAATCTACGATTGGGAAGTTTTGTAGCTTGGCGGTTGGAGCATATCGATAAGCTCCTAATAAAAGCGGGCGCCATTTGCCATGGCTGCGCCCTACCCGATAAAGAGACAGTGCTCCTCCTTGTATACTATCAACTAGAGTCGTCAATCACTACCAACTAGGTAAATGAAGTAGAAGAAGCAGCTCATTCATGGATGACTCCGATAGTCCGCTATTTAAGTTCGAGATAATTGTCGGATGACAAACCTAAGGCCCTTAATATGCAGGTCTAGAGCGGCGCAGTTCCTCCTTCGATTATGGCTTGATTTAATAAGTGATCCACTAGTGGGCCCTATCTTAAATGCCTCACTCAACAATAGGGATAGTATGTACTAGTGGAACTTCATGAAGGGATATGCGGAAATCACCCAGGCGGCAAGACATTTGGCACCGCAAGGCCCATACCAAGATTTACTCTTGGCGACCATCTTGACGAGATCTTGCGCTACGTTAGAAAAATATGATGTTGCCGGCTGACAAGCTCCTGTATTAAGACTCTCGGCATAAGAGTTGACTACCATAACAAGCCCCTGGCCCTTCACTCAATGGGGGATTGACATAGTTGGGCCATTCCCTACCACCCTAGCTCAGAAGAAGCTATTGTTAGTTGCCACCAACTACTTGACAAATGGATGGTACGAAGCCTTTGTGTCAATCAAGACAAGGGTCGTCCGGTTTGTGTGGAAAACATTGTTGAGTTAGGGATACTGATCAATTGTAATAGACAATGGGCCCACGATTCGTAGCGGTATATAGGAACTTCTCTGATAGATTGAAGATGTAATACTCACCACAATTTTAAGCAATGGTCAAGCAGAGCGTCAACAAAGCCTCTGATGACTCAGAAACTTTACATTAAGCTAAAGGAAAGATGGGTGGGGAGTTACCAAGAGTGTTATAATTTTCTCAAGCTAGAGCGACCAGCCGAGAAGCGATAGGAGCGGTAACGAATTCCTCCTCAATGTAAGCGTGTGGAAGACAGTAACCAATTTGGATTTCTCAAGAAATGATCTACGCAACCCAATTCAAAGCGGTCTCCCTTATTTACCTCATCATTCTTCTTTGTTCTATTGCTTACAAGCATTGCAGACTAAGTGTTAACCAAACAATCTGAGTTTCTAAGGTTGTAATGGATGCCACAAATCTTTCAAGCACCGTCACAAGGATTTTTTCAACTATCCTTGAGTCTAGCAAAGATGACCTAATTAACCTAACTCGGTTTGCAATGTTCAGTAACTTGTTAGAATACTCTTTGATGGATTCAGTCTCCTTCATCTTCTGCAACTCAAAGTCTCGAATCAAATTTAGAACTTGCATTCCTCTTACTCTTTCATCTCCCTCGTATTTTATCTTAAGATAATCCCATATCGCCTTTACTGATTTTAATGACATGATGCAAGTAAAAAGTATGGAAGAAACTGCAGCAAACAAATAGGCTTTTTCTCTAAACTTCCTTATTCTTTTTTCCTTATGATGCTTATCCCTGACGTAGTCGAATTTTACGGAAGAGGAGTAATTTCACAAATACCTCTTCCACAACCTCGCATAGATCCAAAGCTTCAAGATACGTCACCATCCTAACATCCCAGATTCTATAATTATCATCTTTAAAAACTGGAGGAGTGATTGCAGAAAAACTTGATTCAGCTTCCATGGCTTCTTTGAAAAATTGAAGTGCCCACACTAGTCCCTTGGGTGGGAACACGATCTTATTTTTTTATAGAGCGATTGAAGAGAAAAACAGAGAGTAGAACAAAATAGAGACTAAATCTAGAGAAGGCAGTAAAAACCAAGTTGTACTTTCATTAAGCATTAGAGATTATATAGAGCTTCATCAGCCCGCTACAAAATGTGAGCTTAGTAATATGCACCATGAGAGATGAAGCATGCAAAGCGAGAAAAGAATAATACAAAACATAAAATAACCAACACCTAAAATCTAGCAACTACTTTGAAAAAGTAATAAATAAATAAATAGATTGACATCACATTCAACAGAATTTTGGACGTCTTTGTAGGTCAACATCATAACAATTTAACTATCCTTGTTGGAAAACTTATCAAATGGTTGTTCTTCATTTCATTTCATTTGGAATTCTCCCAGGTATGCATATACAAAGGAAGAATAAGAAGATTCAGTGTCTCTGACTTTAGAGTAGTGCTTCTAGAGTTGGCCACAGGGAGAAAGCCAATTTGGGGAGAGCAGAGCATATGAATCGTTCTCAATGGAGCTGTAATATGACACTGGAGAGGGGGGAAAATCCATTATGGAAGCCCTAGATGAGGAGGTCATGAAAGAATGCTACATTGAAGAGATGAGCATTGCCTTCAAACTAGGCCTCATATGTACCAGCAAAGTGCCTTGCGCTAGGCCTTCCTTAAGGGAGGTCATGCTGATTCTTAGTCGATGTTGATGTGCTCCTCTACAAGCTCATCATTGCTAGATCATGAGTGGGGAAGTATTGAAACCACTGGGGAATTGCTTCTGCTTGTAGTTTCTTGATCTTTGGAAAGATAGCTTTTGGGGGAGAGATTCCTGCAGGTATTCAGCCTTGCTAGAAATATGAAAATTTTGTTTTTAAATGAAAACTCCTTTTCTGGGATGATTATAACAAAGTTGGGACATAAGTCAAAGCAAATAGAGATAAGTGATTAACAAAAGGTTTTCTTGTCCAATTCCTCACGGAATTTGTCACATTGTAGAACTGCTTTCAATTGATACAGCGATAAAAATGTTTTTCGGGTGAAGTTCCAGTGGGATTGATGACTTTTTCTAGCATCTCTGTTTGGTTACTTGATGGGATTCATTTCTCAGTCCAACTCCTCTTAAATCTCGCATACTTGATGGGATTCAATTCTCGGTCCAACTCCTCTTAAATCTCACGTGTTAATTTATTTACTTAGTAAGTTTGTTTTTTTGCGGTTTACTGGTTGGAATTAGTTAATTAGTTGAGCAAAAGCAGCGGAGGATATCTATATATATGTATACACTCATGGGCATTCTTTTTTTCAAGAAGAATATGTTTTCAAAACCATTAGTTTCATTTCAATCCACAAACTCCCATCAATGTAGGCATGTGGAGAAGCGAGTAACCAATTTAATTTCTCGAAAATGATCTATGCAACCCGATTCGAACGGAGTCTCACTTATTTACCTCTTCATTTCTTTGGACTAATAAGTAATTCTCGGGCCAAATTCCTCCTCAGTTGGTCATTTGAATCCCTAAATTCCAAAGCGATCTTCAAACTAGCTTTCGGGGGATGCAGAGAAGATCTTTAAGCTAGAATATAAGCCGGTTTTTCTTAAACAATTCGAGTTCCTGGACTTCACACCAGCTCCATCACGATAGTTTCATTTCAATCCTAGAAACTCCCATCCAATGTAGGCATGTGGAAGACAGTAACCAATTTGAATTTCTCAAGAAATAGTCTATGCAACCCAATTCCAAAGGCAGTCTCACTTATTTACCTCACTTCATTTCTTTGTGGACTGTCTGAGAAAACCAATTCTCGGGCGAATTCCTGCAGTTGGTCATTTGAATCCTAAATTCCAGCTGATCTTCAAACTAGCTTTCGAGAAGTCCAGAAGATCTTTAAATGGGAATCTCACTTGAGTTTCTTAAACAATTGATTCTGGACTTCCCTTACCAGCTCCTGACTCCCGATAGTTTCATTTCAATCCACAGAAACTCCCATCCAATGTAGGCGTGTGGAAGACAGTAACCAATTTGAATTTCTCAAGAAATAGTCTATGCAACCCAATTCCAAAGGCAGTCTCACTTATTTACCTCACTTCATTTCTTTGGACCTATCTGAAAACCAATTCTCAGGCCAAATTCCTCCTCAAGTTGGTCATTTGAATCCTAAATTCCAAAACTGATCTTCAAACTAGCTTTCAGGGGAAGTCCCAGAAGATCTTTAAAGCCGGAGATATAAAAGCAGTTTCTTAAACAATTCAGTTCTGGACTTCCCTTACCAACTCTAAAGCCACTAGCCCTCACTCATTCTCAACAAAATATCTCACTTGTTTTATTCAAGGACTCATGCATCTCCACATTGGCACGATATCGTTCCTTTGGGGCTTAAACCCCGATGTTGTTTTGATTTTAGACTCTACCCAAAAGGGCCTCATCCAATGGAGATATATATTGCCCACACTTATTAACTTAATACTCCTTCCTATTTCTAACCCATGTGGAACTTTGGATACACGTACTTGCCTAATTAACATTTCAAAGGATATATTTTTACTAAATCCAACAAATTGACAAAGATGCTTTTGATTGGAAGTGGGGGTTCAGGTGATTATTCTTGTTAAAAGGATGCCTGTGTGAGAAGAGAAGAAGATATTTATAGGCGAAGTTCGGATAATGGGGTACAGTTTGCCATTCTTTATAAGATGATTCATATACACATTCTCATGCATTCAAATTATTCTACCTGCATGATCATTAAATCAACCCCGTAAGTGACATCAAACGAAACCCCAAAACCTTGAAGAAGATCAAAACATCGAAATTCAAGAAGAAGATAATGGAGAGAAACTAAACTCTATATTTACAAAGTATAGTTTCCATCTCCTCTAGGAACTGGAGTCTACGTTACAATGAAACCGAGAGAAGATAGGATTTAATTTCTCTCTGTATTATTTCTGAGAACCCTACATCTAACTATAGGAAGAAGACTTTTCTACAAGTAACGAGAAGTTATTCTTGACTAACAAACTCATTTTAAAGAGGCTGTTAATCTTTAGCAGGAACAAGAGGTCTTTCTCTTGAAGGAGTTGGTGAGAGAGGCTCGTGACAACTTGAGTAAAATATGAGCCAATATACAACAGAGTACATGGAAAATGAGATCTTGGATAGATGGCTTCACAGTAAAAAAAAGAGAAGGGCATTTCTATCCATTGCTTATCACAACTTCAATTAATACAAGTCCAAGTTTTCATTCTTGGATTGGCCATGCAACAAGGATCGGAATTTCCATTGGAGGCTCATACGAACTGTAATACAATCTCACGATATATGGAATATGATTACTAGTGCTCTCCCCGCATCATTTATCTAGTTAGATTCCATTTTCAAGGGAAAACAATCACGAAGCTGAACATAATAATAATCATGAAATTGAATGGAAGTTGACATCATTCCATCAGTTGAAATTTACAATGGATGATATATTGTCCAGTTTGGGAGAAGATAATTTGATTGGAGAAGGAGGATGTGGGAACGTATATTGGGTTCCCGTTAACAATTCAAGGGAGTTTGTTGCTGTTAAAAAGATTAGGATTAATAACAGGAAACTAGACAAGAACCTGGTGAAGCAATTTATAGCAGAAGTTAAAACATTAGGCCCCACACGCCATTCCAACATAGTGAAGCTGCTACGCTGCATTGCGAGTGAAAGCTTAAAGATTCCTGTTTATGAGTACATGGAGAATGAAAGCCTGGACAAATGGCTTAGAATTCGAGTTGGAGTTGGTGGTAAGACTGAGAAGAGGGCATCATCTTCTTCCACTGCTTCAACTTCAACTTCAACTTCAACCCGAATTGGAAATGTTGCCTTGGATTGGCCAAAAAGGCTACAGATTGCCATTGGAACTGCACAAGGCCTACACCACATGCATCAGAAGTGCCTTCCCCGCATCGTCCATCGAGAAATAAAGTCTAGCAACATTCTTACGGATTCTGATTTCAAGGCCAAAAGTGCAGTTTTGTTTGTGAAATGATCAAGCAAGAAGATTATCAGTCAGGAACCGCCTCTGACTTTTTAGGCTCTTATGGATACATCGCTCCTGGTAAGCCATTAACAGATATGGAGTTGTGCTTCTAGAGTTGACCACCGGAAGAGAAGCCAATAGGGGAAACGAGGATATGAGCCTTGCTCAGTGGGCGTGGAAGCATGTTGAGCGGGGAATCCTCGAGGCACGGATGAAGAGATCATGCATGGTGATGGAACCACGTTACCTTAAAGAAATGATCACAGTATTCGAGCTAGGTCTCCATTGCACTGCAACCGAACCTTCTAAAAGGCCTCCCATGCACGAGGTTTTGAAGATTCTTGCACTACAAAAAAAAAGAGTAAAATTGAGACCATAAGAAGTGGTCACAAAGTGGTCGCTAGATGTATAGCTACCCGCACCAATCACCATGATGTAGTCTTAGAAAATCTCAGCCATAAAGACAACCACGATCCAAGGATCATAAAATGTGACCACAAGAAATGTGGTCTTTGAATTGAGCAACCACAACAATGTGGTCACAACTAATGACCACAACAGTGTGGTCAAAACTAATCGACCATAACAATGTGGTCACGGATAATGATCACATATGTGGTTACAAATAAATCTTCAAGTGGTCACATAATGTAATTAGTAGAAGACCAAATGAACTAGATAATGACCAATTTTATGACCATCTTGTGGTCGTTAAATTATGGTTGCTGATGTGGTCACTATATACCATAAAATAGTTTCCTTCTTAGTGACCACATTAGTGGTCTCTTGCTTCATACCACATCTGTGGTCACTACATTTATAAATATTTGAATTATTTTAATTAATATTTCATAAAAATTAATTATTACTTATATATTAATAATTTAAATAAAATATATATATATATATATATATATATATATATATATATATATATATATATATATATATATATATATATGATAAGTTTAAATATATTTATCATTTAGATTTAAAAACACAAAGTATTAAACATTAAAAGTCAAGATTGAGGTCCAAATGTTAGAAAACAACACAAAGTATTAAATGTTAAAAGTCAAGACTGAGGTCCAAATGTTAAAAAACACAAAGTATTAAATGTTAAAAACACAAAGTATTAAACGTTAAAAAACGTGATATACTAAAGACTAAACATCTAGTGGCGATTGTGTTTGATCTGTGCTCGACCATCTAGTGGCAACTGACCGGCTCGAAACCTCTCTCTCTCCTTCATCATCGGCTCCATCATGCGGCGTATCATCTCCTCGGTCTAAAGTTTCCACCCATTAGAGGACTGAATGTTACTTCGTAGCTCACGTACTTCCTTCTACGACTGAGATTGTGCTTCGTTGATGAGCCGCCTCGAGGGGTGCTTAGGATGTAGAGGCATCAGATGCAAAGCTGGATGATTTATTTTGACCTGTCCCATACATGTATCTGCTATGTGATGAAGCCTCAACAGCTTGTAGGAATATACGATCCTCATCTTCCTTTGACAAAGAAACTTGGTTTCCAAATTCATCTTGGGATTCCATAGCAATTAGCTCTTTGCATTTTCTCCCCGAAATTAAAACCTGGCCATATGAAACTACTAGTTTCTTAGTTAGGATGTAAGATAGGTTTTTTGAGCACTTACTCCCACTTGTCTTGCACGTTGATCAATATAATCCTACGATCCTCCTGAAGCCTTATATGGGTCTCGTGTGAAAAGTCGCATCTTGCTCTGGGCACCCCTCCTTCATTTCCTAAAATAAACACATTAGATATTAGATATGCGTAAATTGGAGATAATTTTAAAAAATGTAAAAATTCCTCATAACCGTCTTTGCGCGGCTCAACTAATGATATAGACCCGCAGCCGTGTCGTGACATTCCAAATCCTGGTCCACTAGTTTCACTATGATGATTTCTTGATTGACGCTCTCTTATTGATTGGAATGAGGCATCATTTCACCGATACTGCCAACTCTACCACACCTCATCAGACATAAATGCAGGTTTTCCGCCTTTCCTCCAACGATGAAACATATCCAAGTATCTCTTACTCACGAGCTGCTCCCACAATTTCTTAATGATCCCATTCCAAACATCCTCCCACTCATAGTATTTGTATAATATATAAAGTTAGTCAACATGCATGGACTTTAAAAAAAAAAAAAAAAAATCAACAGTCTCCCCTAAAAAATGCATTATCCAAAAATGACCTACAATGTTTTTCAATGTACATTTACCAATTCTCAATAAATTCCACCAATTCATGTCAATTCACATTCACATTATTTAACAATTCAACAATATATACAACTAAAAGCACAATCCAAAACAACATCAATTTGAAATTATCATTCAATCATATCAACATTCAAATATCTCAAACATATATATATTCGACAGAGTCTCCCCTTAAAAGTTCATTATCCAAAAATTACCTACAATATTTTTCAATGTATATTCATCAATTCTAATAAATCCGCCAATTCATATCAACTCACATCTACATTTATTTGACAATTCTCAATGTATACAACTTCGCGCATAACTAAAACAACATCAATTTGAAATTATCAAGCCTTTCAATCATATCAACATCCAAATATCTCAAACATATATAATTCTAAAGCAATTTCACTTTTATTAAAATTAAAATTAACAAAATACACAAGTTTTAGCAACCTAAACATTTATTTACCTGAAATTCACCCTGATATAGATCTTGAACCTCTAGTGGCACCGCTTTCCACCTGTATCCATCTTGATAAAGTCTCTCCTAAAAGATATAGCATATCCGAGATGACATCTCATGTGACTTAACAAATCTACAATTATATAAATATACAAGTATTAATTTAACACAAAGCATAATTAACTAGCAAATTAAGATGGTATTAAATGTCTCACCTCCCATCATGCACTCGTAGTCTCACACCACCCATATAGTCAGCTTCCTAAGTCGGAATTTGAACCAAGTGATAGGAGTATGTGGTCGTGATTCGAGGCTTAATCCTCGAGCGGGATGTTAAAATAGATCTCTATGGACGGCCCGAGAGAGCTAGGATGGACCAAATTGCGTGATAGGAGATATAGATGCCGGGCGAAATGTCGACATGCTCCGGGCCAACTGGCCTCTCGTGCCAAGTGGTGTAGTGGTGATGCGCATACTACTAATGTTGAAGTAGATGTCAAGATGAAGAATGGCCTCCAAAGGCTCCTCATTCCTCTACTATCCTCACGGGTATACCTCCAACACTAATTCTAATTTCATGCACGAATGAAAAATTCAAAAAAGAAGACAATCAACAACTTAACACTTGTACTATAACATTATTCAGCTACAACTACATCTTTATTCATTGCCAGTTTCATTCATATCATTTTAATCCAATTCATCCTCATTAAAAAAAAAAAGACAATTAACAACCGAACACTTGTACTATAACATTATTCGGCTACAACTACCTCTTTATTAACTATCAGTTTCATTCATATCATTTAAATCCAATTTGTCCTCTGAATTAGATGAACTTTTTGTTTGTAATTCTTCTTCTTCTTCTTCCATAATATCTTCTGGGTCACCTATTGGATCATTTAATGTCCTTTGTTGATCTTCTTTAGTAATTTCAACATTATGGATTTCAATTAACTCCTCTTGAAATGCATGAGGTTCTTGCACATACGTAGTCTTTGAAAAGATTCTTGGCATCACAACAACTCCTCTTGGTTTTATTTTCGATACGACCCACCAATCAACTTTGTCTTTTTGCAAACTTAGGTATGAACAAAAATATACTTGAGCTGCTTGTATTGCCAGAACAAAGGGTTCATACTTATCATATCGCCTTCTATGGTTTATCTCAACAATGTTGTATTGCTCATGAACTCTTATACCCATATTAAGAGTAGGATCAAACCAATCGCAAATGAAGAGAATTGTTCGCTTAATTGGCAAGATATTCCACTTCCACTACTTCTCTTAACTGACCATACCAATCATCCACATTATGGTTATAATTTTGGCCTTTGATGCAAACCCCACTATTTATTGAAATTTTACTTGCACCACGTAGCCATTATATATTTTAACAGTGCCCAATGGACCTTTTGCGAGATCTTGTATGAAGTTGTTATGGATACTAGAGTTTGGATATTCTACCTGGAACAATAGGATATAGGTATTTTATACATGTTAATACTATTAAGTTTAATTAATAGGGTGAGAAAAAGAAGGCTTACATATGCTTTGAACCAGATAGAAAAGTCCATCTCAAGTTTAGCATCAATTGTTGTATTTGTTATGTTTGGATTGAGATGTTGCAACATATTAGTGTAAATCCTGTTGTTTGATAGAATTTTGGATGTGTTAGTCAAAATATAATCAAGTTGTAAACAATATAATATATAAGAGATGTTTGACTCATAAAAAAATTAACCTGACATATGGTTCAACTTCTTCACAGTTAAGAAAAATGTAGGAATGAGCTGCCTTATATTCTTGTTGAGTCATATGTCTCTTTCTGGAATGACCAAGTGGTCTACCACTTTATTTGAAAATTGATAATTTTAAAGGATCATCCGATGGAATATAATTTCCACCACCTTCATAATTTCGAGGCATATCCCTTGCTTTTGTTTGTACATGATCCTCGAAATAATATGAACATAACAATGATGCTTCCTCAACTAGATATGCATTGCATATCGATCTTTCCTCATGTGCCTTATTCCTTATATTGAGCTTCAATTTCCGAAGATATCTATAAAATGATATGCTAAGTAAGACACATGCACTAATTCAAGGTTATTGGCCATTATGATTTACAAGTTAAGTTTTAACCTCTCAAATGGATACATCCATCAGAATTGCATTGGCCCTACAATGCATGCCTCATAGGGCAAGTGAACTGGAAGATGTTCCATAGAATAAAAAAAACTTGGAGGGAATATTCTTTCCAACTTGCATAAAATAATTAGGATGTCTGATTCAAGTCTGGCCATATCTTCATTTGTAATTAATGCTGCGCTAGGACTTTTAAAAACAATCTAAGCTCTAAGGATAGCCTTCTACACATTGAAGGTGTAGTAGTTCCCGGGGTGAGTAGGCATCAATCTAGCGGCTGAAGACATGACAATCGTGACTTTTCATTCCAAACAACCTCAATCTCTGTTTATCCACAAATCTACCCATGTTAGACACGTAACCATCAGGAAGTTTCAATTTTGTTAACCAATCAAACAACTCCTTCTTAGCCCTATTGTCTAAGGTGTATCAAGCCTTAGGGTATTTGCCCGTTGAAGGCAACTGATTAAGTTCTGGCCTCCGAAAATAGGTATTGAGTTCTTGCCTTGACATAAGAGTGTCTTTTTTTTTACCATGTATATTCAACATTGTATTAAACAAGTTGTCGAACTCATTCTTCTCAATGTGCATGACATCAAGGTTGTGTCGAATTGTATTAGAACTCCAATATGGAAAATTACAGAATATGTTGCGTTTTCTCGAACCACATGATTGACTAATCCCTCTATTAATGTCATAAGCATCGACTTCAGTCACCTTCTTCAAACCTAGATGATCAATTATGCTTAGTATCTCTGAACCTGATCTAACTGGAGGTGCGTCAACTATCACAATTTTGTTTTTTAGAAATGCACTCTTATTACATCTAAATGGATGATCAAGTTCCAAGAACTTCCTATGATTGTCAAACCAGGACTACTTACCACTCTATTTACCAAGGGAACTGGAAGTCTCCATACACAGGACAGCTTCAACCCGTCCCAAGTATCGATCGCCTAGATTGAATACGCAGAGTCCTAATAGTCCATCAATATCAAGCCAGAACTAAAAATTCGATTCCGAAATGTCAAATGCTTCAACCCCATAATCCCATAATAGATTCAACTCATGTATCGCTGTCAGAAGTACACATCTAACTTATCTTTAGGATTTCGAGGTCCTGGAACAAGAATAGTTAAGAACATGGATGTATCCTTCATACATAACCATGGAGGTAAATTATACACATTCACAATAACAGACCAACATGAGTATTGTTACCCAAATTGGCCAAAAGGTTGAAACCCATCTGTGCAAAGGCCGAGCCTTACATTTCTAATTTATATTGTAAAATCAAGGTGAACATCATTGAAGTGCTTCCAAGCAATAGAATCGAAGGATGTTGCATTACATCATCCTTGACCATATGTTCTGCATGCCACCTCATTTCATTAGTAGTGGCTTTAGATGAATATAATATGAGAAGTCGATCATTCAAAGGAAAGTAATACATTTTCTTGAAGGGCACATCAGTTTTCTTTCTCCCTTTTCCATCAGTGTTGTATTTTTTCTTTAAACATGCATGGTCACAGAACCTACACAGAGTCTTGTTCAAATTGTCCCCCCAATAAATCATGCATCCATTAAGACAACAATGTATCTTCTCGACTTGTAAACCTAAGCCCCAAACAAAACACTTTGTTTCATAAAGCCATCGATAAGATTCCAAGCTTTCTTGCACAACCTCTTCGCTACGAGCAATCGCATCAAATGCACGCTCGCATGCATGGTGCTCAGCCTTGATATTTAGCATTCTAGCCACCACTGATAACTGTGAATGATTTTCACACCCTGCCACAACAGAATTATTAGCAACATCAAGCATATCATAAAATTGTTGGGCCGTTGGATTAGGATTCTCCTCATATTCATAATTTTGATTGAAGGAATCACCAAGAAGATCAATAACCATTGTATGATAATCATTCATTGGATTAGAAGGACCGCGGAATCCACGCCAATGATGCCTGTATATCATTTCATCTGTTTCCCCATGCCTATTCTACACAAAATATTCTAGTTTGAAACCATATCTCAGAAGATAGTATTTCACTGTCTCCATATCAAGAAACTGGCGATTCTGACACTTGGATCTCGGACACAAACCTTTATTTTTTCCCCGTCCATCCATTCTGAATGAGCACAAGCAAATTCCAAAAATTTATCAACCCCAGAAACAAACTCTGGATTAAGAAAGCCATCTATCAACCTTTGGTACATCCAGTTTCTATTCTCACTCATGATTGAGTAATCAAAACTTGTTCAGACCAAATTATATATACAAATTTCTGCCACTATCACCAAAGGAATATTATCTAATCCCTGGATACGACGCCAAAACTTGGAACCATATACCAAATTATATACAAATATCCACTATCACTAAAGGAATATTATCTATCCTAAGAATCCGCCTAAAAACTTGTTCAGACCAAATTATATAATAAGATAAGTGCACGTCAAAATTCTAGTGTTGCTGCCTAAGAACTATTCAGTCCCCGGCTTGTTACCCTGATGCTTGTGTAGATGAAAAGATTGATTTGCTCTTTTTGTAAAATGTATTCATTAAAAATTAAGTTGGCTTTGATTACTGCAAGTGCACATGTTGTACAAGAAATAAAAGTAGATATTTAAAGTCCATATATAGTTCCCACGAGGAAGGATGATAAATCAAAAGACTAACTACCCCAACTACTCAAGATCATTACTATTTGAACTCCACTGTTATGATGATAAGAGGACTAAAAATTGTAGTCCTAGACTGATTTCTTTAATATACGTAAAAATAAATTTTAATGAAACTGGCACCGGGTGAGATAAACTGGAACTAGATCAATGGGTAATAATTCATTTCTGCACCATATCAATCATATCTCAGCCATAATTGGAAAATTGAGTTTGTCAAAGATGCATGGTAGTATGATTTGGATTTCTCTCTTAACCATACTTTTCATTAATTAGAGATTTATGTTCATTTCTGAAACATGTGTCTAATCAATTATTTGTAAGATATATTCCTCTTTCTAAGATTTGGATATTTTTCCTTTTTAGTATTTCACACCCAAATTTTAGGACTAAAAAATTCTTACTCCCATAAACAGGGATATAACAAGCCTTCTCCAATTTGATTGATATCTCATCCTACACTTATGACGAAAATTTTAATCTCCTTGATTAGATATTTGCTAACATGGGAGCAGGATCAATTCATCATAAAGAAGAGATACCTCAAAATAATTAAACTGATACTTCATTCAACTATCCTCAATTATAAGTCAGTTGGTGATCTATCAGAGTAACCCTTCAAAGTTCATTAGTTCCTTAGTATTAGTCTCCCATACCCACAAGGAACTATTATACTCTCTCAAGATTTTCCATCTCTGTGTCACTTAGAGGGCCTCCTGGAAATCAGAGCTAGATATAGGATCTTGCTTGGGTACACGAGATGAAGTGTTGAGAAATAAAATAAATTTATTAAACAATACCAATCAAATAAATTCGAGAATTCTAATTAAGGCGTTCTTCCATCTTGTACAGAAAGATGATTATAATCATTGACCCATTCCCAAAGAGAGAGCTAAACTTTTCAAAATTGATTCACTCATATCAGTAACTAACTGATCAGGAAAATTCATTGAAATCGTAAACAAATTGAAGTAACTGAAATCCAGAAAAATTTCCATCCTCTATTTAAATCAGACAGTAATGAGAAAGAAGATTTTATCAATACATTCCAACCTAAGCCGCACTTCGGGCTCAAGACCAATCCAAAAATTTAAAAGAAACCAACCAGAATCGTACTAAACTAAATCTACTAAATGGAAAATAAAATAAAAATAAAAAATAAAAATAAAAATATGCAAGAGTCTTCAACTACCCAAACGTCCTGGAGTTGCGGAAGATGCACACATTGCCCTAGAAGCATCTATTTATAAGCTTTCCAATGTTGGGCCTCACTTCATTAATTGGGTTGTGGATCCCTAAAATTTTAGCCCAAATTGGTCTCTCTGTTGCGACATAGAAAGTCTACAACAGATCTTTCACCTTATCGTTGCTCTCACTGTAGATCTTCTTGTTTTCTGTCGCGAATTGCTCTCCGGGCTTGTTTTGGATTGTGTTGCGACATACTTTGATAATGTCACGACATAGATTTTATTCAACAGCCTTGTTCTTGTCCTGATAGGAATGCCTTATGTCGCGACACCCAACTTGTTTGTAACCAGCTTCTCATGTCCTTTGTCCCTCTGGGAATTTGTTTACATTCTTTCTTGTCACATAAACATTTCCTTTTTTAGCCTATCAATTCTATCGTGATAGAGTTTTCTCTGTCGTGATAGAATTTCTCTGAGTCCTTACATTTCCTCTGTCGACAGAAACTCCTGACACACGTAATTTTCTTTTTCTAATTTAGCTTAAGGTTGTGTGTTGCGACATAGAATTCTTTGTTGCGACACATTTTCGGTTATTCTCAGTTCTTCTTCAATTTCTGTCGCGACCTAATTTTTCTTTGTCACGACAGAATTTTATTATTCCATAGCTTTTATCGTCGCGACAGAAAACTTCTTTGTTGAGACACATGTTTTGCTTTCAACTCTTGATTATGTTGCAACAAGCATTTCTTTTTTGTCATTCTTCTTATGTTGCTCTTCAGCTTCTTGTCGCGACAAGGAATTCACCTCCTTCATGTTTTGGTTGTTGCGGCAGAGATTTTGTTACTCTTGATTGTGAATTCTGAATGTTATGTCGTGACATGATTTTCTTTGTTGTAACAGAAATTCTTCCTTGAGCTAGCTTGATGATAAAAACTTTGTTGCAACATAAAAACACTTGTCTTAGTTGACTTGTGTTGTAATCGAGGTAATTTATCACGATAAATTGTCTTTTGCGACAAAGTTCATCTGGTAGTCTTGACTTTTTATGTTGCGACATAAATTATATTATCATGACAACTCATTTCTCTCTTTGCTTTAGTGTTGTCCAGCGGCCAGTCGAGAGTTATCCGAAGCAGTTTCTTCCACCGATCTTCTTGATAATGTATATGAGAAAAACTCTTTGTTGTAATGACATTTCTGCTCGACCATTGGAGTTCTGTCCCGAGCTTTGTTGCGACATTTATTTACTGGCTGCAAAATAGTTCCTTTAGCCTGCTTGAATTTTATGTCGCGACATACAAAAATTGTGTGGCGACAAGGACTGTTGTATTTTCCACATTCTTTTTGCTTCTTTTCTGCTTGTTTTATCTCTTTTTTGGCATAAAACCTACAAAACATAAAGTGGGTGAATATTCCATAATTTGGCATAAAATATATCTAAAATTGTTAAAAACATGCCAGAAAAATGGATTAAAAATATATGAGTTTTAGACTCATCGATGCAGAACGAGGGATACGATTAGGGTGTAATCGAGTCGAATAAATCTGGCTTGACTGAAATTTGGAGATCACAAATCCATAAGACAACGACAACAAACAAATAAAAGTATATAAAAAAATTAGAGTTTCCATGAAGAGCCACCTATTGAACTTTAATATCATAAACATAAATATTCAATATCATGTTAATCTAAAATAAACCCATAAGAATGAGATAAGAATAATCAATTATGTTGCTTTAGGGTTATTGATAAATATGTATCATTACCTTGAAAATTCTTCTATAATTGAACCTAAATATGGCTGCAAATGAGGAGGCACTGGTATATCCCTCCACAATCTATGTATATAGTATTTTTATAGTTTATATCCCGATAAAACTTCCTAACTAGTCCCTTGAGTTTGTACTTTGAAAAATAAATAAACTCATTTCTCGATACAAAAGACAATTTAAGTATATATCATTTTTTGGCAAGATCTGCTTTTTCTTTTTCTTTTTCCTTTAGAACACGAGATAATGTTTGTAGCGTAGATGTTTTCATGTTTGGATGAAATGGGCAGGTGAATGATTAACTAATTAATGAATTTCTTCGTAACCATGATCCATGGGACCATTATGGGATTGATTAACCCAGGCGTGTAAGCAAAAAAGTGGTGTGATGTTCATCTTATCTCTGGCTCATTTGTTGTCCACACACCCGATGAATAGCATTGTCTTATCACGTAATCTCAAAAGAAAAAAAAAATGTACGAGAAATTTGGAGAACACTCTTGCAGAACACTTGAAATTGGGATTGGGTATTTGAAATCTGGAATTTGGAGAAACAAAGAAATGGAGGGAATACAACATAGAACTGTACGGGGAAATGGCATCAACATTCACCTCACGTGTGACGCCCCCAACTCGACACCCAGTGTCAGGCGAGAGTGTCACCTTTTTTTTTTTTGTTTACTATAAACTTATAAACTTTAAGCTTGTTCATTCATATAATGTTAAACATTAACATGCTGTATTAAGTAGCAACGGACTATAAAATATCTATTTGCATAAGCGGAAGTGTTCAACATTCTGATATTTACATTCCTTCTGAAAAGAAACAAAATACATATACATTATACGAATGGTGTGATGGGCACCTAGTGATCACATTGACTTTATTGCGATCTGGTTAATACGCCTCTTGTTTCTCTTACGTACCTACGGATACAACGCTCGTGCTAAACATAACTTAAGTGGGAATAATACTCGTAGACGACCAACCCAATAAGGATCATCTTTGAACACATACATATACTTATGAAAAATATAACATTTACATATATACTTATCCATTTCTCATATCTACTTTTTCATAACATGTTTCATTTTTTATCATATTTCATATACTTTTCGTGTCATCTTACACTTTACTTCTTGTTCTTGTAACCGTATACTATCATCACATAACAGTGTTATGCTTCTCATATCATGTCATATATTGTATACTTGTCATTTGTTTTTATGTTTCATGCCTTCATAATCCTTAGAAGTGGATACGGGAAAGAACTGTATGTATGATGAGTGCCTAAAACACTCATGTCATACCCGCGTCTGTTCTATGTTTTTAGTTCGATTTTATATTTAAATAAGCACATTATGGCACGATTTCTGGATCTTATGTGCATTACAGGTGAAGTGGGTGGTTTTCGGGATCATTTTGGAGGCCGAAAGAAAAATGAGGAAGAAGCTGGCGCTTCTTGTCAGCGGCGTTCAACATCATGGCGTCGCCAACATCAAGCGTTTAGTCGAAGAAAAAAAAGTCAACGAGCGACCCAACGTCGAGACGTCATCGGGATTTCTACCTCATAATCATAAAAAGAAAAAGAGACCTAAATGATGGGCATCGAAGAATGTGAAGACTGGAACATGGAAAACAAAGCCGAAGTGACTCGAATCATTAGAAAGGAAAGTGTTTTTGTATTTTTTTTCTTTTCTCATAAACGACTGATGATTTATATAATGATGCGTATATTCAGTTCCAATATGTTCTAGATTTCTCTCTAGGGTTTTGTTGAACCCTGTCACAATTGAATGGATTAAGGTTTAAACTTGTATTATTCAGTTTATTTATGATTTGCATCGATCTACTCTATATATGTGGTTTATATACATAGTAATGTTGTAACATTGGCATGATCTGGCGGGTATCAGAGGTCGAGAGATGGACTCCCGAGGATACGAATCGACGACCATGGTTAAATCGATAAATAGAGATATCCCGGGTGGTCAGTGTGGCAATTGAGGTTCGAACATTTAGGCGTTTGAGTATTGGGTCGGGCGGAGGTGCTTGACCTCTTGGTGAGATAGATTAGATGCACCTCGAAGAGGGTATCTCGTGAAGCGCGATCGCATCGTCGAGAAGTCATTGATGGTAGGTAGTGAATTCCTCTGAGTAATAAATCCATCGAAGTGGCGGGGAGACAATCCTAGTCTCCACAGTAGAGTAATTTCACAAGTTAATTTAGCTTTAGTTCTAATCCCATATATTAGTTAGATAGCCATTAAGAGTTTAAGTCAGATAATATTATAGGGCCCGATTTTAGTAGTCAGCACTTCTCCGTGGATTGATGCTCCATTACCTAGGTACACTATATATTACTTGATACGGCCAGCGTGCACTTGCGCACATGATTATTACATATTTTACACATCAACGTATATCTATCAAGTTTTTGGCGTCGTTTGCTTTGTTAGAGTTTTAGTGTTGATGTGATAGAGTGCGATTAGATATTACTCTTGGAATTTTCCTTTTTATTTTATTTTGCTTATCTGAGTGTGCTTGTAATTTGGTCACTGTAGTTTTGTGTGTGATTGTAGTTGGGTTACCATGGTGTAATGCGAAGGCGGTCAAGTTGAATACGTCAGTTTGATCTGACAGGAAAGAGCGTTACGTTTATGCGGAAGAACGAGAAATACTGACAAAGGAAATCTGCGATCATGCGAAACGATGTGAAAGATCATGGCGAAACAACGAGGTATGAAGTCCTGATGGGAATAATGGTAGGAATCATGCACCGGTAGTTTTATACAACCGGATGATCCATTTATGTTGCTAGAAGAGTTTGCCTTACCACTCTGTTAGTTCGATCGGCCATTAGAGACCATCCATTGACGAACAACTGGTAAAGTCGGTGACCTTACAGATGCTTTAGAACATCTTGTTACATGGATTGCTAAGTAAGAATCCGAATATGCACTTGACCCGACTTCATGAGTATGTGACCGCGATCAGTATAATGGGGGTAGCAAGAGGCACTCGGCCGAGATTGTTCTGCTCGCTGGGTGATATTGAGAGTTAAACCACTTTGGTTCCTGGCTTGACCCTTCAATTCCATTACTTCATGGAGCGACCCTAATGCGAAGTACACGACAAAGTTTTCCCCTTTGCAAAAATTGCACAGCTAGTGCGAGATCAATACTTTTAAACCTTGATTCAAAGGAAGAACAGCGGAAGCATGGGATAGATTTCATGAATTGTTGAGAGGTGCCACCATAGGCTGACCGGATGAATGCAAGTCATACTTTCTATAATGGTGCGAGATGAGACGAGCGATTGATTGATGCCTCGGCGGAAAGTGCGCTAATGAAGAGACTACGGACTGACATATGAAATCCACGGAGGCGCTACTAACGCGATTAGTGGCCTAGGGATGAGGACTACATCGTGCAAAAGTTTGCGAGGGGCTGTAAATACTTGAGTTATCAAAATCTGTGGTTACACTAATGTCGCCCTGACTTACTAAACAACGAGTAGATAGCAAAGTCTTTGCAGTGCCATTCGGACTAGCCCTTGGGGTTATGCGAGATTACGGAGACGGCCTGCGACAATACGGAGGATGTCGGGTTGGGAAGAAAGCGATGAGAGCATGCCTAGTATGTGTCCAAGGTTTGTCGGTCACAGCAGGTAGGGCGATGTGTGGGAGCAACCTTCTCGGAACTAGAATCGGGACGGGTGAGTAATAGTCGAATATTGAATTATGGATGGAGAACGGTGAGAATAACTGCCTTTATGAAGGTGAGTGAGCCACCTTGAAAAAAGTAGACTTGGAATAAGCCTTAGCTCAAATGCCTACCTCTCATACCGCCTTTATGAATGAGACAAAAGGCGAATATACGCTACCAGGCCACTCGATTAGACAATCGGGCGCGTGGCGAGAAACTTAGAGGTGAAAATGGGAATTTGATGGCTAATATGCGGCGAGGCATGAGGTTCCTTGCCCAGTAACTCAGAGGATTAACACCGAGACGAAGGTAATGAACATGTAAAAGTTGTCACCTTGAGAGTGAAGAATTCGCCCGATGCCGGGGCGGCCACCGGTGATCGGAGAGGGTAGAGCGGGGAAAGTAATCCGGACCCGATCGGAATGTGAGCGTAAAGGGGCGACCCGAGAGAAAAGATGCGTAGGAGGAAGAAAGCGAGGCTAAGGATCAATAACCCGGTAGTAAGTGAACCCCTTTGCCCCGGTCCGTACCCTCAGCGCCTAAGAAAGAATAAACTAGACAAACGATTCCTTGAAGTTTATGGAAGTGTTGAAATTTCACATCAACATTCCGTTTGCGTGCGTTAGAGACAGATGCCCGATTATGTCAAATTTATGAAGGATATATTGTCGAAGAAGAAAACATCGGACTTCCCAAACCCAGTGAATCAGGAATGCAGTGCCACCTTTAGAGGAAGTTGCCACAAAAGCTAAAAAACCCAGACAATTTTACTATCCCGTGTACTATCGGGAATTCAATCTTTGAGAGAGCCTTGTGTGACTTTGGAGCTAGTATTAATCTCATGCCCTTATCCATATTCAGACGACTGGGATTAGGTGAAGTTCGTCTAACTATAATCACACTCTGGTTAGCATATAGGTCACTAAAGCATCAAAGGGGGGGAGGGGGGTGGGGGTGGGGTGATAGAAGACATTCTGGTAAAGGTAGACAAGTTCATCTTCCCAGCAGATTTCATCGTGCTAGATATGGAAGAAGATAAAGAAATACCCATAATATTGGGTAGGCCATTTCTCGCAACTAGTAGGGCAATGATTGATGTGTAGAGAGGAGAGTTGAAATTGAGAGTGTAGGATGACGAGGTCAGGTTCAATGTTTTGAGGTACATGAGACGACGGAGAGTGATACATGCTTCATGACCAAATCATTAGAGGCTATAGTGTCAACAATGTGGTCTAATTAGCCTTTGGAGGCTAGCACAGTACAGTGATTCGAGAAAAATTGGGAGAAGAGTACAGGAGAGTATGTGAAATGGATGGACTCCTTGAGCCTAATAGAAGAAATACTACGAACCTCACAGGCAAAAATACTCCAAGCGTCATGTAGTCCTTTGAACAACCACCCAAGATGGAGCAAAAGCCATTACAACCATTTGAGGTATACTTATCTTGGGAATACTCCCACCTTACCGATAATCATTTAGATCTACGGCTGTATGAGAAGATAATTATTGAGGTACTCAAAGATCCACGAGAATGCACTTGGTTGGTCTAGGCGATTTAAAGGGATCGCTCTTCTATGTGTATGCATCAGTCTGCTAGAAGATGGTCGCCAAGCCTTGATTGGAGCCTGAGGAGGGGCGAATCAGGCCGTAGAAAAGTAGTCCCCGAGGAAGTACTAAAGTGGTGGATGTCGAGGTTATATATCCCATTTCGGCCCGGTCGCATGGGTGGAGTGCAGTCACGGAATTAGTGCCCTAAAAATGGAGGGAACAATAATGATAAAGTGGAGAATAATACATTGTTGCCTTAAGACGAGTCACGGGTTGGAGGATTTAAATCGATCACGGGAAATTGAATAAAGGCTACACTGCAGACCATTTCCCCACTTTGTTGTTTCAGTCGGATGTTGGATAAATTTGTGAGAGGCATAGATACCTGCGTGCAGGATTAAATCTGGTCATCGCTATAGCCTCGGAGGATCGGGGAGAAGGCGACATTCACAGGCCCATGGTACATCCGTGTCGGGCGGATGCACCGCCGGAATTTGTCACGACTCACGAGACACATTCCAGTGACATATGATGGCCATATTCTCAAATAAGGTTGAAAAGACAATTGAGGTGTTCATGGATGACTTTTCGATTGTGGGGAACTCCTTTGATAATTTTCTGGAAACTTGAGATCGATCTTGATTAGATGTGAGAGAGCGATCTTGTATAGTGGGAATGCCATTTATGGTACAAGAGGCATAAATACTTGGGCATGGATTTATGAGGAATAGAAATTAGACAAAGCAAAAATCGGCAATAGAGAAACTACCTCTCATCATCGTAAAGGGCATAAAGGAGCTTTCTAGGACAAGCAGGGTTCTATAGGAGGTTCTTAAAATATTTTTCTCGGATTATAATACTTATCTAGTTCTTTGGTTCAAAGGGACACCATTTGTTTTTATGAAGCGTGTAATGCAAGCATTCTAGGTGAAGATAGATTAAGTATCAGCCCACATGGTAGTAACCTTAAGTTAGGACCTCCAGTTTGAGAAATTTAATGTGCGACCTTGAAGTGACTATCTTGTTCGAGACTGATCTTTAGAATGAGAAAAGAAAGGATATTTCAGGTTACCTACTATGCTAGCCGAACTTTAAATGATGCTCAGCTGAACTATGCCACCACTGAAAAGGAACATTTGGCCATCGTTTTTGCCTTTGACAAACTTAGGCCTTATTTGATTGGTAATAAGGTAATGATACCTACTTGACCACTTAGCCTTAAAAGTACCTAATGACTAAAAGGGCGTGAAGCCAAGAGATTAATACGATGGTACTCTTATTGCAGAATTTCGACTGAGATAAAAGGCAAAGAAGGAGCAGAGAGACCTAGTCGTAGATCATCTTTCAAGTTAGGAACTGCGAGATGAAGTGCGAGTTAATGATGATTTCCCAGGATGAGCGGCTCTTAGCAGTGAGACCTGTGGGATTCCATGGTTTGTCGTCATGTGAATTACTTAGTGGCCAAGGTGATCCCTCGGAGTTTAGCTGACAGGAAAGAGGTTCTTTGCACATTTGAAGCACTCACTGCTGGGAAGAACCTATTTATATAAGCATTGTCTGCGAGATCGGTGATTAGGCGTGTGTACGAGGAAGATGAAATGGGCGTGTCGAATCATTACAACACTTTGCCATGTGGGGGGCATTTCGGAGCCCGAGGAGGACAATAGCAAGGTCTTGATCGAGGTTTCTCTGGCCTAGCTTATTCGAGGATGCTCACTGTTTGTGTCTACACACAGTGATAAATGCGAAGAATGGGGTGTTCTAGAAGGATGAACCACCATGAGCACAAATCTAGAGTTGTGGTATTTGATTTGTGTGAGGATGGATTTTATGGGCCCATTTCCCCTACGTTGATCACTTGCATATCACGCTTTGCAGTGGATTAAATCTACAAGTAGGTAGAAGCAATGCAGGCCTGTAATGACACGGTGTAGTGCTTCAGTTCTAATTCACTGACCACATATTTACATGGTTTTTGGCACCCCGAGCGCTTCGATCACGAGATGGAGTACTCATTTCTGTAATAAGTTGGTTGATAAGGTCTTGAAATACGGTGTTAGGCATGCTTTATCCTTGCATACCACCTTGTGGAAAATGGGCAAGTAAGTGTGTAGAGATAAAGTCCATTACGGAGACAGTCAATACTTTCAGAGAAGGGCCCCGGTCTAAAAGAAGATTGAGGATGCACTACAGGTATCACGGGGACAACATTAAAACCCATTAGGTGTATATCGCCATTATTGGTTATACAGGAAAGCCTTGTCTTTATTCTTGGGGTGGAATTGGAGCGTAAAACCTCTTGGGGAAACTAGGATCTTGAACATGAATGATCAAAGTATAGTTGGAGAGAAAGCGAGATACTTTCTGACTTAGTGATGGATAATTTCTGGTGTCTGAAATACTGAATATATAGGAAAGATGGCACGCCACGTGAACATATGTGTAAGGAAAGAGTTCGAGTGGTCGAAGCCAGATCTACTTATTCAATTCGGCTCGAACTTTTCCCGGGGAAATTAAAGTCACAGTGAAAACCGAGACCATTTACTATGACCCAGGTTTTTCCAAATAGAGGAGCGGAAATTATGCACCCTGAGAAAGGAACCTTCAAAGTTAACACATAACGGTTGAAGCCATACTTCGGGGGCGAGATCCATGCGAATAAGCAAACCATTTAGCTAAGCGTACCAGAAGTAGTGTCGTAGGGAGTCTGACAGTCCATCAAATTATTAAGATGCAGGGCAGTCGAGCTAACGACATTAAACAAAGCGCTACTTGGGAGGCAACTCAAGCTTTTTGATATCTTTCTTTCCATTGTATAGTTTTTGGTGTTTTTAGTTTTTGCCATGTTTTTCTGTCTCTTTCCGTAATTGGGATTTTCTTTTGATTCATGCATTTCGAGGACTCGAGTAGCAATGGATCACGAGAGGCATAGCTGGGCAGCTCATTCAAAGAGTGCGAAGAATTGAGAACTTCATTGAGAGGTTTCTGAGCACCAAAAACTTTTTGAAAATTTTTTTCAATTTGCTCTTCTTTGGCACGTCGCGACGTTGTCACTTCTCGACATCCCCACGTCAACGTCCCCACGTCATGACCTCTATGCGTATCGCGGCGTTGGTTTCAAATATCCGCGGCGTTGGCCTATTTTTGGACCCTCTCTCTATAACGCCGTGGCGTTGGCTCGGCGTCGCGACTTCGAATATCGCGCTCTGGAGCGTCGCGGCGTGGAATTTAACATCGCAGCGTTAACTTTGGGGTCATGGAACATTCGCGGCGTTGGTCTCAGCGTTGCGGCGTTAACTTGGCCCGAACCTCGAACATTTGCGACGTGAGCCGAGCGTCTTGGCGTTGCCCCCATGTTTTATGAGCGAACCTCATTCTTCTGTGTAAATACACTCGACCTGACCACAGCACACTGCAATTTTTGCAGAGCCTAGAGAACTCATCAAAGCTTGTCCCCATAGGTCCTAGGAAACCCCCACCAGCCCTACGACTATCCCTAGAGCCTCCGTCCCCCATCGATAAACTTGGTTTGGCGCCCAATCGATTTGTGTCTGCAATTAAAGTGGAGGCTGAAGCCGTTCACAAGTATGGTAGGTTGGTTGTTGCTCTTAGGGTCTCGTTAGGTTTCGGAAGGCAGCTTAGGAGTGTTTAGGGGTATTGGCAATCTTAGGGTAACTTCACAAAGCCCATCACCACAGTGCACATTAGGTGTTCAACAAATTGCCCAAGTGAGCTTTGGGTGGCTTCAAGTGAGCTAATTGTTCCCACTGCATCACTTGGGTGTTAGGAGGTCTAGAGACCCTGAGAGTGCGACACATGGATCCTAGCTCGACGGGACCCCGTTCATGCCCATTTACGAGTGAAGTGGCAAAGATGATCGTCGAGAAGTCGGGCTAATGAGATCACTTGTGATTATGACCATGACAGAGTTTGTCGATGAGGTGCGGTAGAGTTTGCCTCGTTCCAATCGATCGTTTATTAAGGAGAAGGGGTTTCACCGCCCCGAACAACTATTTCGCAAGGCGATTGCGAGAACGAGGGGTGGCGACATGCGACCAGTGCAGTACTGCCACAAATTGTGGTGCGAGAATTCTACACTAATCTCGCATCCCATGTATTGAAAAAGGTTAGGGTGCACGGGGTGTTGGTAGACTTCAGCGCGAGTCTATCGACCCGATATAACCTTCAGACAGTTCCCACGAGGTCTTTTGATAGGCTCATGCGTAACAGGCTACCACGAGGTCATTGGGATATTGACCAAAGGCGGAGGTGGAGTGCGAGTGAAGGGCCTGAATCACTTTAAAATGAAAGCTTTTGACTAATCTCTAAGGTCCTAGCATCACTTCATCACATACGTGTCATTCAAATGACGAATGTGAGTGATGTGAGCAAGCCACCCTTTCGGCCTACTAGCCATTATCCAGGATATACCCTTCGATGTTGGGTAGGTTATAGAGGATGCCATCCTTCATAACAAGGATGCTAAGATGAACCTAGGGCACCTTCTTATTTCACGGCCTATCTCGGCAAGGTATGATTATACTTAGAAGATAATAAGGCTTGGATACACCCAATTAAGGCAATTATGGTCAAGCGTGACAAGCCGGGTGTACCAAGAACAGAAGCGGTGTATGACTCGGGCAATGAACCCTCGAATGAGGATGAGCTTTGAGAGTATCAGTCCAGATTTGGTCTCCGTTAAACCCCGGTGATCTTGGACAACCTCGCCCCGTCCCGGCAGCCACCAGTCCCTGCTGTTGCCTGCCAGTGTCCACTGGAGGAGGGATACGAGCGATTCTTAGCTGCACCACTGGGGACGGTGCTAGACTCCTTTGCTCATTTCGAGGCCCTCACCCAGGATGAGACCCGAGGCTGTTGGGTCCTCATTTAGCTGGATGCCAGAGGCCCTCGGAGTGCAGGCGTACATGACGATCATGGCCAGCCCGGGTGACCATCCTCATGATGACAGTCCATCGGGACCGACTCCACGTAGCTCTCACCCTCTTTTGCCACCTCCACCGCCACCATAATGATCATGCCAATCACCATGGGAGTTTCCTACACCCACTCTTATTCTTTCATAGACATTAAGGACACTGTCTGCACTTGTTTGGGGGGTGTGGGTGATTGGGTTTGTTTGTGTTGGTTTGCTCTATTTTTGGGTTATTTTTGTGTTTTATGTTTTAGTGTGTTCTAAGTTATTTTTACGTTTTCTATTCTAGTATATCAATTCCTATGCTTAGTTATATGTGTCCTGTTTAGGGTTTGTTTGGTGTTTATCTTAGCGTCATCTATGATTTGTCTATTCGTAGGTTATTTTTGTGTTTTATGTTTTAGTGTGTTCTAAGTTATTTTTACGTTTTCTATTCTAGTATATCAATTCCTATGCTTAGTTATATGTATCGTGTTTAGGGTTTGTTTGGTGTTTATCTTAGCGTCGTCTATGATTTGTCTATTCATAGGTTATTTTTCTATTTTTGTTTACTGGGGATTCTTGGTTTTAGTTTGTTTCGATTTTAGGATTGTTTTAGGTAGTGTGTGTATGATGCCATGCCTAGTATTCAAGGATCTCTGTCGATCGTGTCCAAAAATCTTGTTGGAAAAACAAAGTATAAATCCGAGAAAGGATACGTAGGTTCTGCTAGATGCAAGAGATTTCATGTGGGATTGGTAGGAGGCAGTGAATCACCTCCATGGTGTTCGAATGCAATTCCTCAGTAACTATCGCACCACACACGGATGATCTCAGCGGGGTATGCAAACTCCGGCAAACACTAAGGTTCGACAAACCTTGGGGTTTCTAAACACCCAGTGATGAGACACACCTAGAAAAAGAGGATTGCATGACCCGATTGAAAAAAAGCAAAAAAAAAAAAAACAAAAAACAAAAACAAAAAACAAAAAAAAAAAAGTGAAAAAGTATGAATGAATAAGTGGAGCTTCTAATCGGCTGGTCGAGGGGCTTTCAAACTGATACCTTGAGCCAACTAGCGAGGCATTGACTTCCTTTGCCGGGTTACATGGGGTGAGAGGATGGAAGTTTCCCATAGCTTAGGGCCCTTAGGTTGGTCAGTGTTAGGTGAAGTTCGAGGCCCAGATGCCAGATGCCATAACGATTGGTGGGGAGTCACGACTAATCCCTATTACGAGGAACGCTCAACATAAACATGGGGCAGTTTCTTTCATGAGTAAGGTAGGATTGTTGAATAAAAAAGGGGGTGCGTTCTTATCCTTACGTGGATTAAAATTCTTCGAATAGGTGAGTTGGTGTCAAGTTTAGAGTGCAAGAGCAAGTTATATGCTAGAGATCAAATATCAGAATGCCTGTAGGCTTTTGGGAAGAATTTATTGCAAACTTAGAGGTTGAGTCCTTGTCAATAGAGGCAGGTATTGACAATTCTTTAGTGAACAACCTTATGGATTCTCTGCGAAATTTGAATAAAAGGTGAGATTGTGAGTCGATTACATTTTGATCCTTCGGCACAGCAACATGTGCATCCATGATCACTTGGCGTTGAGTTTTAGTATGTTAGGTTGTTGTGTGTCAGGTTTAGAGTTGGTTTCTTGATTGGGGACAAGCAAGAAGCTAAGTTTGGGGGTGTGATGAGTGCCTAAAACACTCATGTCATACCCGTGTCCATTCTACGTTTTTAGTTCGATTTTATATTTAAATAAGCGTATTATAGCCAGAAATATAGTTTTTGGATCTTGTATTGCATTACAGATTGGGCGGGTGGTTTCGGGATCATTTTGGAGGTGAAAGAAGAAGGAGGAAGAAAATAGGCAGCAATCCACGGCGTTCCAGTATCGTGGCGTCAACTATCAGCAGCGACGATCTAGTCGACGAAGATAAAATCAACTGGCGACCCGACATTGCGTGTAAATCGCGATTCTACCTCGAATCATAAAAATAAAATGAACCTGGTGGTGTATGTTGAAGCGTGCGGGTGGAGAGCGGAAAGCAGGCAACAACGTGATTTCGGATCATTGGAAAGACAATGTTTTTTGTATTTTTTCTTTTCCTCATAAACGATTGATGATTTTTAGAATGATGAGTATATTCAGTTCCAATATATTCTAGATTTCTCTCTAGGGTTTTGTTGAACCCTGTCACAATTGAATGGATTAAGGTTTAAATTTGTATTATTTAGTTTATTTATGATTTGCATCGATCTGCTCTATATTTGTGGTTTATACATGTCGTATTGGTGTTAACAGTGGCATGATCCTCACGGGTATCAGAGATCGAGATAAGGACTCCTGGAATCTCGGATCTGTGAGGATGCGAAATAGGTGGCCCTCAGTTCATCGGTAAATAGAGACATCGATTAGAATTTGTAGGCGATTGGGGTTCGAACATTTAGGCGTTTGGTGGGTCGGGGCCGGAGATCATGACCATTAGCCGAGATAGAGATACACGAGAGAGGGGTATCTACGTAGACACGATCACCCCATCATCGAGTCGCGATCAGCGAGTAGTAATTCCTCTAGGTAATAATCCATCAAGAGTGTGGTAGGGAGATCCTAGTCTCCACCAGTAGTAATTTCACAAGTTGAATTTAGCTTTAGTTTTAATCCCGTATATTAGTTAGATAGCCATTAGAGTTTAAGTCGAATAATATTATAGGGCGATTTTCGGTAGTCAATGCGCCTCCACAGGTGGATCGATATCTGTACTGTTTGTATATTACTTGTCAGCCAGCGTACACTTGTGCATGGCGTACATATTTTACACATCACTGTCGGCACATCCAACGTACCCAGAAAGTCTTATCCTTTGTATGAAGTGATCTCTGTCTATATGATGACCCAAGCGGGGCGCTATATCGACGGGATCACATGTGTCATCGATCAGTGGGCCTCGATATTTATGTAAGTGTATGTTGCAACAAGCGTATCCCTATATACATGCCCTATCATCCATTCACTCGATCGTAAGTGAGCAATCGGTTTTATTATGTTTTCTTAACAATCATTAATTATGGAAGCATTATCGGATACATGAATAAGCATTGATATCATATTGCATACTTACTTAAGGATATTCATTGTATCAAATAATCTCTTATTAGCATTTAACTGTACTTTTTCATATAAAAAAATAAATGTGTATTTTATTTAGCTTTCATAACATATGTTTTCATGATCATATTACTATGATGCATTATTTCATATAACAACACATTTATATAACATTTATACAATTTCAATTTTCATAACCAATTCTGCCTAAACAGTTTGAGGCAGTTTCTAAATCCATTTTCGACTACAATTTGATACATCAAGCGAGTTATTAGAGAAAGTGATCTTCTATCAACTCAATATACTCTATGTCTTAAGTTTCTCTTATGGTTCAGACATCATGTCCTTTGATTTTAATTTGGGAGATATGGTCAAAACAGATCTCGACCGTCTCCTGACAATTTCCAAGAACAGAATCGGAATTGTGTCTCAGTACTTGAAATTTTTCTAGGAATATTAGAAACATAAATTTAAACTACAATTTCTTCATGAAGTTGCTTCTAGATGTCTAGTTTGTACATAAATTTGAACTGCGTCATTCGGGACTCAAGATAACTCACATTATGGATTAAAACAAACTGAATTACTTCGGGCCAAGGATCGTTATAAGACAAATTTAGGACACTGTTCCTTTACTTTGACGAATTTTTCGGGTCCAATGGGTCCAGTTCTGATATACTTATTTCATGCAAAGATTTGTTTCTCCTTGTGTGCCTAGCTTCATCAGAATTCCAATCACTCGACGGATGAGTGAAACTAAACGTATGGCCTAAATACTAAAACTATTCTGAAACCCAAAACTGTATCAGAATTGACTCGAAAACAGAGCCTCACTTTGACGAATTTTACGTAGTCTACGGGGTCTAAATTGATGTACACTATTTCAAAAGATATTTGTTCTTCTAGATTTCTAGTCGACTCCATAATTTTGAATCAGCCACTTTTAATAGCATGGCTAAAAATGTAAATTATGAGTTTAAAAAACGGACAAAGATTTCCAAAACCCCACTTATTTCCTCTATACAAAATTTTCCTCCATTGAAGACCACAACCAAACTAAACAACCATATAACACATTTATAAGTTAGGATTTTTTCTAACGTACATATAGACAAAGAATTTGGTTGGAAAAATTCTCAACCCATACATGAATTTCATACATGTTCTACACAATGCCAACCAAGTATTCTATACAAAAGTTCCAAACACTTCATACCTTGATTTATTCTTTTTCTCTTCTTCTCTTATCTTCTTCTCTTCTTTTCTTTCTCCCTTATTCGATTTGCCCTAACATAAATGTCAAAAATGAGATTCTCTAGTTTCATAAGTTTAGACTTTATCATAGAACATTTGACTTAAATTGTGTTTTTTGAATCTTAATCTTTAATTTCCTTTTATTTGCAATTTCACTTTATCCTAATCCTATGTTAGCATACAATCTTTCTTCAATTATACCTCTGGGTCCCGAATTGGTAATTAATTTATTCCTAACTCCCCAGATAATTCGATTTTTGCTTATTTTATTTTTAGCATTATTTTGTTCCAAAATATACTTTTTATTTCTTTATTATACCCAAACATGTTATAAACCCGTCGTATAATTTGGGGTGTCACATCACTGTGTTAAGTATGGTTCAATCATTCTCTTCCTCCATGGCTTCTAGTTTTGTGACATCCCAAGTCACCAGATCCCATGCCCCGCCTCTCTGCCATTGAGTCGCGGGGCCCCGACCTCCTGGGGCTGGCATATGACCACGCCTCACACACATAAATACGCCATTTCCAACTGCTTGTTACTACATTATCGGAGTGTTGGACGCCATCGACACCGATAAGGTGTTTGTGGTGGGCCCCAATTAGGGAGCCTTGATTGCTTGGAATCCATGCTTGTTTCGCCCTGATAGAGTGACATGTCCCTAGCTAGTACTGGATTTAAATCCTAAAAGCCTAATTTTGAAAACAAATTTGATATTCCCTCCAGTAAAATTGAAACCATGGTTTTCTGCTTTGCTTACTTAAAATTGTGAAACTAGACTCAACAAGCTTTCATGGTTTCTATGCAAACTAATCAGATCATATTTAGTATAAAGCACATCATGAGAAATCAATAACCAAAAAAAGAAACGAAAAAAATCATAAACACATCAATCAACTTCCGTAATTTCCAAAAAGCTCTGAATCCTAAATGGTAGATAAAATCTGTAAGCCAAAAGGCACCGCAGAGATTCTAAAAGGGGAAGACTGACTTATAGTTGCGCCAATGTACTTAGGACCTAATGACGATGATGATATCGTCGTGGATTGGAGCTCACCAAAGAATCTGTATGAGGATGGAGGCTTTTCGAGGATTTAAGGTTTTAGTTTCATTACAAACATGAAGTATGGAACTAGTCAAATGGGGTAATACAATGGGCCTAGGCCCAACTGGAACAAGAATGTACTGGCTTCTACCCATTTAAACTTGGGTTATCTCCATATCACATGAAGGGCATGTGATGTGTCCTGGGTTACACCGCAAATATGGACACACCTCATGGGTATTCTTCTAATAAGTTGAAGATGTTGCTTTGAAGAAGTAGTCCAAGATTTGGAAATTTTAGCTGAATGACGCCATTGTGTATCTACCTAAAACACTGCATAATTTCAAAATATTTTATAAACGTTTAAAAACTATTCTTATTCACTATTATTAATGTAATATTTAAAAATATTTTTATTTACTTAAATTAAAATTGACATAAGTCATTAAATCATATGTTAACAAATGCCCTTTTTGTAGTGTTTTCGGTCATCATATAGAATAAAAATGCCATCGCCTGCCAAACTGGGCTTGTCTTAAATTCCTGTTCAGAATGTAGCTATGTTATAAGAGAGCTTTAATCGCTCATGTCCTCAGCGCCATATGAGACTTAGTCTGTGATGGATAGCTTAAGGCGCCATGTGCAGGCCTACCAAGACACCGTCTAATAAAAAAAAAGGGTTTAATTGGTGTATTTAAAATCAAACTATATACAAACATAATTATTACTTTTATTAATATAGGTGGGTGGTTATTTCAATTTATAATAGTTACTTAGTAAGTAAATTAGATTTATACTATAAAAAAATGTACTCATTATTACTCTTATTTAATTACATTGAGACATCAAAATATATATGGACAATACATTAACTATAAAGATCACATTAATGTTCATAATTTATTCCATTGATATTAATGAGTGAACTGAAAATCATTTATTAAAATTTATTTATTTGTTATTTATTTTTAAAGCTAATCACTTTTTATTAAAATTCTTGTAGTGAGATAGTGACCACATGAATAATGGTTATTAACAAGACCACGTGCACAAGCACATACTATTTAAGCTTTCTTCTCATCTGCTACAACCACTACGCTTGTGGTCATTATTTAATAACTGATGTTATGTAGCCGCTAACCAATGATTATTAGGGCCAACTGGTTACTAGGTAGTAACCACTATATGGTCGCATATTATCTCAAATTCTCGCACCAATTGTTGGCTTAATTCTTTTGACCAATTAACCGTGTCATCGTGGTCACACCGTCACCAATACCCCACATGGCTGTAATTTTAATTACTTTACGTTTTGGCCTTTTTGCATTGTATGATGGTCATAACGTGGTTACTAATTTAGACCACTTTTTGTGGTCTCAAATTTTCTATTTTTTTGTAGTGTTGGGAACCTTGGTCATTACCATTAACAGGGTTTTGGTACATTTCATTATATATGTGTGGGTATGCAATTCTGTACTTGAGTTGTGTACGTACGTATCCAGAATTTCTGTGATTGATCTCACTCTCTATTTATGGTGGAGAAGAATATGTATATATATATGGGTCTTAATTATTTATAGTAGACATGGACTTTTCATCACCTGTGATATTATATATTATTTGGCTTATCGTTTCAGACTTCTCTCGATAATTCCTTTTGCCTTCTTTCGTTATACTATATATGTTGTTATGTTATGCTGCTCTACAAGACTCCATGTCCCACCCACCCTATCTTTTAACACAATTTTCATTTTTTAAATCAAGAGGAGTGGGGCGACCCCAAGAACTAGGCTTTACATTGTATTCTCCAGGGCCATAGTATCTCCATCATACCTTGTTGCAGAAGACGTTCTAGGCCCCTTTGGGGGGACTTGCCAAACTGTGCCTTCTCATTTATTTATTTATTTACTTTTTTTTTTTAAATGAAGACTTATATAACCAACCTGAGTAGTTGCTGGCCCATTTTCTTACCCCACCTGCTAATGCAGAAGGAATAAAATAGAGAAAATAAAAATCCGTTTCTTTTCTTGTACATACTCTTTTTTTTTTTCTTTATCTTATATCCCCTCCCCCTTCCCCAAAATATTTTGGAAGCTGAATCAACACTGTCCCTTGATGGGAATGAATTGTCAGGGCCACCTCTCCTGCACCATATAGTCTCCTGGAAGCCACTTCAAATGCTTTGAATTTGTCAAGAAATCATCTCTCTGGCCCACCTAAAGGCTAGCTGGATCACAAACTATGTTTGGTGCAATAACTGATGTGAGATGAGAAAGAGGTTTCACAAACTCAGTTTGTAAATTTGTACAGTACCCCATAAGAATTGGAAAGAAGAACTTCATCTTGATCAGTATCAACTTGGTGGAGCTGGCTGACATGGAGAAGCCATATGTTTGTGTTTTACCTCTCACTATGTGTATTGTTACTATCGTGATCCACACCAATGAGAATCAGAATATAATTTTTTAAATAAAAATGGTAGTTATATAATAAAAGTAGCTTTTATTTTTTATAAACCCATTTTCGTCCCGGATATATATATATATATATATATTATTTCGCTTCAAGAATATTTATATGTATATATTAAGAATAAGAATATTATATATATATTAAGAATAAATAGATAAATAAATCGTCAGGACTCTGTAAGGAAATTGGACCGAAACATGCATTTTTGACGTTTAATTAATATTAATTTATTGAAACTGTGGTGTGGGACTCATAAAACAAGCTGTTCATATATTTTCTCGGTGAATGTTTTAGTCTTTCCTTATTTAGCTTTGGTGAGTATGTATATATAAGTCAAACCAAGTCAACTGATATGAAGATGAAGTGCAGACGAACCCGAATATAATTTCATAGATGATGAATATGATGGTAGCTTCTTCTTTCTTCTCTCCTCTGTGTCGTGTCACTCAAACCAATTCAGGCTTGTCTGAAAATTGAAATGTCGAAACCCCATCTTCGGAAATTCCATTTTCTTCTCTTCTTTCTTTCTCTTCTTATTCTTCTCCTCCCTCATTATCCTGCCAGCATTTCACAAGATTTGAACGCTGAACGATCAATCTTATGGGATGTCAAACAAAACTGGCAACCCATCCTCTTGCATTGGAATTCGTCATCCCCACATTTGTGATTGGCTGGGAATTCTTTTTGCACTCAATCATACCAACATCATATTTCTTAGATGGCATGAAATTATTCAGGAGAAAATTCTGAAATTATTTAGGCCTACGAACGTTGTTCAACTCAGCATCTCTTACAATTACAAACCAGCATCTCTTACAATTACGTTGTTCAAAGATGGAAAACCAGTCGAGAAGCCTATCTACAACCATGCTACTGGTCTCTTGGATCCTCCCGAAACCATCAAGCCTCCCAAGATCCTCGTCATTGAAGGTTTGCACCCCATGTGAGTTTTTCTCTCCATCCAAACAAACTACATTTTCATGGCTGCTGTCTCTGTTACACACAACAAACCAGATATTCATTTTCTCCTGTTATAATTTTTTTTTTTCTCCATTTTAGCTTATGGGTATTATTTTTAGAAATGTTTGGATAAAAGACATCGGATAATGAAATATTTGTGAATCTAATATGTCCGTATGTTTTTCTTGGAAAATAACCATTTTTTTGACAAAAATATCTCTTCCTATTTCATGTATTTATATGATTTTTTAAAAGGAAAGATTACTTTTACAAGAAAACAATGAGATGTTTTTTTTTAAATCTTATTTGATAAAAAAGTTAAAATATTTAATAAAAAAATTTAAATGGCTATAAAGTTCAAATGTTTTTTTTTTAAGTCTTAATTTAAATGGAGAAAATGCTGGTGAGTTCCGGGACATTCTCAATTGTTCCAAACTTGAACTTCTCTATTTGTCGGTAAACAATTTCGTCGGTCCAATCCCGGTTAGTATCAATCGACTTTCCAGTCTAAACACCCTTTCAATCAGCTACAACGACTTCTGGCAGCATCCCAGCCACGCTTTGGCATCTAAAGCGAAGCTGGAGGTATTGTTTCTTGCTGGAAATCAGTTCACTGGCGCTTGAATGGGAGAAACTTGTCTAATCTTGAATATTTCGGCGTATCTTTCAACAACAAATTGTTCCATTCAACCATAACAAAGGAATTCGGCGCATTGAACAAGTTAACGTCTCTGTACATGTCAGATGCCAATTTGATTGGCAATTTGCCGGGGATTGTCAACAATCTGTCGAGTCTTGAATTCTTGATTTGTCTGACAACGGTCTGAGGGGGAATTAAACAGCTTGGGAACCGCTACTTCAGCTTGCTGACTCTTGATCTTCTTCGAAAATAGCTTTCTGAGCGAGATTCCTGTGTAATTGGACATCTTTGAATTCTGATTTGTCTGACAACAGTCTGAGGGCATAAAACAGCTTGGGAATTGCTCTAGTTGCAAAGTTTTTGATCTTTCCCAAAATAGCTTCTGGGGCGAGATTCCTTCAGGTATTTGGAATTCCTCCAATATGAAAGTCTTGCGTTTAAATGACAACAACTTTTCTGGGATGCTTATGACGAGGTTGGGACAGAATTTGGAGCAAATACAGATCTGCACAACAGGTTTTCTGGGCCCAATTCCTGCCGGATTTGTTCTGTGCTGAGCCTAACTCAATTCAATGCAAGCAATAATATGTTTTCAGGTGAAATTGTTGGATTCTGATGACTCTTCCTTACATCTCTATTTTGTTACTTGATCGGGCTCACTTCACTCAGGTTGATGTTAGTTATTCTCAGAACTTCAGCCATCCAACATCCGACACAATAAGTAATAACACAGCAACTACTTTGAATTTCAAGAAATAATCTCACTGGCCGACCTAAAGCGCACCACCATTTTCACTTCACTTCTTTTCTTGACCTATCTAAAACCATTTCTCAGGTCAAATTCCACCTCAACCCATTATCATTTGAACCCCAAATTCCTTAACTTATCTCTCATCCAGCTTCAGGAAAGTCCCAGATGGCCTCTCAAAGCCGGAGATATTAAAGCAGTTTCAATAAATAATCCTAATTTGTAAAATGATGTTCCAGTTCTGGACCCCAGCTGCCTTAAAGCCACTAGTACTACCCCCCACTCATTCTCATAACAAAATATCTCACTTTACTTCTTCACCCTGCCTGGCTCTCCTACTTATCGTTTCTATGTATGTTAATCCTTCAAACTAGTTTGAGGAGGAAGAGAACTCAACTGAATCTATCCTGAAACATCAGAGGTGACACCCAAAGGTTGGACGCACAAATTCACCACATATTGACAAGTTTGGACAGAAGATGCTTACATCAATGGGATTCCGGGGAAGGTACATCGCATTTGCAGCTAAGATCAGTAATTGTTGTTGTTAAGAGAACTTAACACAAGACACAACAAAGAAACTGAGAAGCAATTTCTGGCTGCAGTTCAAATAGATATGGGCTGGGCCAGATCGCCATTCAAACATAGTAAAGTTTGCTATGCTACATTAATTCCAGCAGACAACCTGAAGCCTTGTCGAGGAGTACATGGAAAATGAGAGCTGGAGATGGCTTCATAAAAAAGAGAGGCCTTTGCCCTTGGCAACTTCAGTACAAGTCCAAGTCCAAGTCTTAGATTAAAAAGAAAAGTGCCAAATTGCGCTGAGCTGCACAAGGCCTATGATGCATGCAACCACTGCTTCACCCCGCATCATCCATCTCCGAGATGTCAAGTCTAGCAACATCTTGAAGAGATTCCATAACAACGCTGCACGTTGATTTGGGTTAGCCAAGATATTGGCCAAGCTTGAAGAAGAGCCAGAACGATGTCTGCTGTTGCTGGGTCTTTGGATACACATTGCTCCCTGCAGTAACAACAAGAGCTAGCACCGACCAACACTCTAAAAAAGCTTTTGTTCCCAGTTACTATTATTATTATTATTATTATTGTTATTATTATTATTATGACTACCATGCCATGTTATTACTTGATGACAGAGTATGCTAATGCAGCTTAATGAGAAGATCGATGTTCAGTTTCGAGTTAATCATGGAACCGCCATGCGAGAGAGGCTAATAGGGGGAACGAAAGATATTGAAACTATAACAAAATACAAAGATTTCTTTGTGATGGAAACCAGCGTATAGAGATGAGAGATCACCGAGGAGATCACTCGAAGAACGCATTCAAGAAACATAACTTCAGAGTATCATGGCTGGGGCCCAGCATACTATCCAATGGGCCTAAAATTGCATTTATCCGCTTGCTTCGATCCAAACCCAACACGACCCAAGACAACCTGTTACTTCAAAACCATACGGTGGTTACTTAGACAGGAGTAATCCTCGCCCAGACCGTGCCCGACCCCGAGTTTCCCAACAGATTGTTATCTACGGTATATTCATCCACGAATCTTTAATTCACTACGCTCAAAACGATAATTCCGCATAGTTGAATTGGTCTGATAAGCGAAAGTAATTTTTATCATTGGGACGTGAGATATTATCCCTTCAAAACTAACGGAGAATTAGTCTCCGAGCAAGGAAATATAGATTCGTATCGCCTACATGACGTGATTGTTCTACCAAAATCAAGGAGTAAATTGGGATATAAACAAAGATAACCCCACAGCACGGCGCACGCACCCCTGCCTGGCAAAGAATCGGCTTTTGGCGATATTTTCCATCATTTTGACTAACTTAAGCATCAGAGAGACGGCCGACACACCACCGCCCTTTTCTCTTTTTTACAGGTTTACATCACCTCGTTGATGCCCCAAAAACCAAACGAATCAGGTACCGACAATAACTATGTTCAAACTAGGCCTCATAGCGCATTCAAAGAAGTTCTTTACGCCAGCCTTCCACGGCGATGACACGATTCTTATCGCTATGTCCTCAAGGTAAAAGACAAGTTCAAAACTATCCCTCTAGGCTATAGAAGAAGTTAGAGAAGTGGATTTTGATTGATCATTAATATAATAAAAAGAAATTTAGAAATATAATAATCTCAATTTTAAAATAAATAAATAAAAAATAATTGGTATAATTTTTAATGAGTCCAATAATTAGTTCTTAAAATGACCCTTATACTTGTCATATCATCAACTATACAAGTATTCTACATAAATCCATCTTTTCCTTTAGATATATTATTATTATTGTTGTGGTTTTTTTTCTAGAAATGACTATTCAATAAAGAGAACCTGGTAGCGCCCCCGCCCAATACGCTACCAAGATTTTTACTTTTACGATATATTCAAAACACTGTCATAAATATAAAATATGTTTTCAATACCGTAGCCTCCATGCTACTTGTGCTTTGATACCATTCTAATCAAATTGCAATTTCTCATTTAAACACATTTCAAATGCTCATTTTGTAAAGGATATTTAATCTTTATGAAAATATATTTATATATATTAATTCAACTTAAAGGTGCCCATAAGTTTGTTTTTAATACACATTTTCCATTAAATATGACATTTCTATCCATTTGGTCCATTTCCCACCTCGATATAATACGGCATTATTAGCCGTTTTCAATATAAAAAACAAAAACAAAAAACAAAAACAAAAAAACAAAAAACAAAAAACAAAATCAGAGTTCACTTTTCGAAATATAGTTTCAATACAAAAATGGTCAAATCAAATTCATGTATGCATATAACGGAGCTTTACTTATCCTCCGCAAGCTGACGGACGATCAATCTTCAGCCGCTTCGCCAGACTGCTCTCTCGATACCTACGCGCACGAGCAAATAACGCATGCTGCCATTTTCAGCTAATGTTCTTTATAGTTCTCTCTATTTCGCTAATACAAATCATGCAATTTTTCTAACCGCTTTTTGAATCTTTTTGAATGATCAATGCAATATAATACATATATTTATTTCAGTATACATTCATTTACACTTACTTATCACATTCAAATACGCACTTTCATATGCAATAAATCATTCAAAACACAAATCATGTATTTCACAATTTTCTTATCATTTCTTCAATTTGCCTCTTAATGAATTTAACCTATGCTTTTTATGCATAGATAACGACCACTCCGCACGGCCCCGTTGGTCAGCAGCCGATATAAAAACATTTGTTTTATAACACAAAGCACGGCCCGCTGGTCATTTAATTGCTATTAAAATCAATTCACGAACGCTTAATATCATTCCGCTCACGGGCCATTGATTCTGAGTACACATCATTACGCTTTGTTCGTAGTATCGCGCATCACCCTTATCGCAGATAATACAACATATCTCAACTCATTTAATTAACATTCTATTATGAATGCTTCAAATCATTCGCTATGAAGAAATACAATATAGTATATAAGATCTATACAAATAATTCATTTTTCAATACTCATGCGATTTTTTTCGTATGCAAATCATTTCACAATTAATTTCCTCAAATCAATTAAAACACTTCAATATTCAGTTTATTGAAAATCATTTCAATAATAGAACAATGATCGTAAAACTTGAAATAAGAAGAGATTGAATGGAGAACAACTCCAAAATGGAAACAAAAGAGAGAATCGAAGAACAAACCAAAAAGCTTGTTCCACTTTGATTCCAATCCTTGGAATCTCGATCAATTCAAGTTTTCTTCCTCGTCAGCCCCTATTCCAATACAATTTACAATCTTATTGTTAGTCGGGTATTCTAGGAGTTCTATTTAGGTTTACTTTCTACCCGACTCCCCTTTTCCATAAATTCTTTCTTTCTTTTCCCATTCATTCCTTTATTTGGTCTTCCTGAGTGTCTTGTTATATCGTTTTAAATTCGTTATATCATTCTTAATCCCATTAGCAATTGAGGGGCGAAACAATATTTGCTGTGACGGCCCAGGATCAGTGACGAAGCTTTCTTAGGCGAGTCTGAAAGCATTTTTAAACAATTTTTATACTTGTACGAGCTCTTTCATTCACTTTTTAGGATCCTCATTAATCCAATAGATGATTGTTAGAATTAATGGAAAAGAGGAACCAAAACATGACTTGCAGGTACGCCTAGGCGGAGAGGTTCGCCTAGGCTAAGCATTGCTACGCCTAGGCGGACCAGAAAGTACATAAGCTTTGGGCTCAAGTTTGCCTAGGCGTAGTGACCTCCACCTAGGTAGAGCTCTACGCCTAGGCGTGCACTCATACGCTTAGGTGTAGGGGTGTCGGGCTGAATGCAGAAATGGCCAGATTTTGCCCTTCTCATTGAAAACTTTCCTTCCAAACCAAAACTAAAAAAAAAACCATAAAACTCATCTTAAACTAACCAATAACATTTCTAATAGGATTTTTCCTCCCCGACTTAAACACAAAGAGATTTATGGTAGTTCCATTCATGACTTCCAAACCAAAGTTCCAAACCTGGATCGTCTTCTCCTTCTCTTCCTCCTTCTCTTCTTCCTTTCTCTCTTTCTCCACCGTGAACCCTAGCTTTTCTCTCTCTTTCCCTTTTTTCCAAATGTGAGAAATGGCATTTACAAGACCAAATTTGGTCTTAAGCCTTAAGTCTTCATAAGGCCTTGTTTGGCTTGGACATAAATTCCTATTTCCCATTTTTCTCATTTTAACTCTTCATTTCACTTTCATTTTCACTTCTTTTCATTTCATTTTCATTTTAACATTTACACTCCTCATTTATGACACTTAGGTCATCATTTGACATTTTTACCAAATTTATTTAGCTCCTGTAAATTTTTCGAGTTTTTATCATTTTTCGTTTTTAGCCATTTCAATGCTAGAAAAATATAATTTAATTTATTTTACACCCTGAACATGTTATTAAAACCGTTAGGGTATTTTCAAGGCGTTACAAGAATCCAGCTTCCTAAGACCTATGTTTTATTTAGCCTTTTCCATCACACATGTTCATATGCCTTTCTTTGGAGCTGATACTGAAATAACCACCCTACATCCACATGTTCATATGTCATTGAAGAAATAAGCATTATGTTCAAACTAGGCCTCATGTGTACTAGTATTAACAAAGTACCTTGAGGGAGGTCATGTTCATTCTTGGTCCGTGTCGATGTGCTCCTCAACCTCAACAAGTTCCTGCTAGCTAGACCATGAACTTAAATCTATATATAGTACACATTTTATCTTTTTCTATGCTTGAGAATTTTTAAGCTTATACGAACTTCAAATAAATGTTAGGACTAATTAAGAGAAGGTTTTTCGACGGAAAAGGTACATTCAAGCTTATATATGATCACTTAAAAAGGTTCTCTATAAATAATGAAATTGAGAATAAATAATTGCTCTATATATATATATATATATATATATATATATATATATATATATATATATATATATATATATATATATATATTTTTTTTTTTTTTGGTTAGCTAAAATTATGTTTAAGGCATTATATGAATGACATTTGAAATTAAACTAACAATTGGATATGCTCTTGAGATGTATTACAAGTGGTAAAGGGGTGGGATGACCTTACAAGAGGTTCTAGGCTTGAGTCCCTTTAAGAACATAATACTACAACAATCTATTACAAGTGATGCATTACAATCTACAAGTAACAATCAGAGGGAAAAACTACTAATAAGGCAAACATCATCTACGATCGTTCTGCTTCAGGGTCAACCAATTAGCTTTTTTGTTGTCCAAATTTTCAACAAAATAACAATAATAATGAATAATTACTAGCTCAACTACATGTTTAGTGGTACCACTTTTGTCACCATATAGTTATGCTTTGGGTTAAGATGGACAAATACCTCAAGTTTTGCGCATATGTCTTACTTTACCTCTAAACATTTTTTATCTCAAGATACGCAATGTTTTGCCAGTAGGCTCGGTAGTATGCATTTCGTTAGAAAAAGTATTAGATGGATGCTTGTGAAAACTCGCATTGAAATACTACACATATATAAGAATTTTCAGCCTGGTTGTGACTTTTTTGAATGGAATGGGCATGTGTGACTATAGAAGTAAACGTTATGGATATCTTGGAATCGAAAAAAAGTTTATAAGCAAAGTGGAATATCTGCTGGCTAGAGGGCATTTGTGTACGCACTATATGTTAAGCTTTAATACAGGAACTTGAATTCTGGAAATTCTCTTGGCTGCCAAAGATAAAACTCATTCGCCTAAGTAAATTTTATATTAGCTAATAATATATTATCGTACTATAATCCTTCCAAACTGTCTTGCCATGCAATGGGTGGGGGGCAAGTAGTACTGATACTTTCTTTTACAAACAAAGATTGGTTCTCGAATATCTAATATTGGAAACGGAACGAGCTAGGTAGGATAATCATATAATCATGAAAGTACAGACATACAATTCCAATAATCATATAAGACCAAGTCAATTAATGTTATCACTTTATTAATCTGCACTATAATCCTTATGATTAGTTGTGGTGGGTAAGTCGGAGATGGGAATGAATGAGTATGGTGGCATCACCAGTGAGATGCTAGTTGTTTAAATTCCACTCACTTGACTAGTACAGCTATCCACATAGCGTTCAATATGAACGACGGAGGTATATGTGGACCAAAAGAAAAAACTCACTAAATTGAACACATGACGATAAATCAAGGGCCTTTATGCATTTTATCATCCATGATGCTGTCCAGACTAGTACCCGACTCCCTTATCTAGTTCTAGCTAGTTGTGCATTATTATTCCACTGCCAGTTTTCATCCATAAACTTAGTCAGTCAATCCAGTTGTGGAATTTAAAACCACTGCTGGCTAGCTGGGTCCTCCCATGTTCTGATCAGTTTCGACAAATATCCCCATATTCCAAATCCTTCAATTCTCTCCATTAATAGTGGGGTACTACTACTACTACTACTACAGCACATTAAATCACAATCCTGGAAGGAAATTTGATTGGCGCACCCAAATTCTCCTCCACCCAATACCCCATACATATCTCCTACCATCCCTTTCATCTTAATTACTATTTCTTTAAAGTAGTAATCAAAAGATATATAGATATCCCCTTTCCTCTTTAATTAATTTTCATTTGTTTCACTTTCTCCTATGAATACCAATCTTGTCTTTATTGACTGATTATTTTACTGATCAGTTAGACGGAAATCATCATTCTAGAAAAAGAATATCACCTTGCACAATTTATAAAATAAAATAAAATTATTGAATGTTTTACCAAGATATCATCCTTTAAAAGTTGGAGATCCATCTAATCTTGTAACAAGGAAAGGAAACAAGGGATCTATCTAATCCTGTAACAAGGGATGGTCTTCATTAGATAAAGTACTGTTTGTAAAAGAGAAGTAAAGCAGCAGTACTGCCTCTAGGGGTGTTATCCTTTATATAAAAACAATAATAAAGGTAAGGTAGGGGAAGAAGATGGGAGTTTAAGGACAAGGGGTTTCTTTCTATGATCAATATATAAATAAATTAAATGGTAGTGTAATGACTTCCAACCCTAGTTAGTTTCAGTCATCAACACCTTTTCAAAGGATTCAGTGGAAATTGCCCTGATTCCACAGGAATTGCTGATCACTTTTTTCTACAATGCTTAATTTATTTGATTATGTTATGATGATGAGGTCACCAACCATTTAGCCAAGTTCTCATACCCTTTTTCTACACCAACCCAAAAACCCCCACCATTAATGCCTAATATTTCTCTTTTACCTATATAAAATAAAGAAGGCATGAACACAACCATTTTTATATCTATACCTAACATTAATAGTTGATTGCAAGGGTACTACCACAAATACTTTTAATTATATAAAGTTGCAACTTCTCAGCATCCCCATTTGGGGTAGAAACTCCTATGCTTTGGCGTATCGTAGAATAAGCGGTGACAGCCTCTGAGAAGAGGTGTTAGGAGACAATCACAACATAAAGCCCACGCTCAAACTATAAAACCCAGGTAAATTTAAATTTTTCCGAAAAATAGCAAAACGGTAAATTATTAAATTCTGATTGCAAACACGAAATTTTAGATCTCGTATGGCCAAACGGGCCTCCTTTAGTTGGATTCGTCTGAATCAGTGCGGAAAGAATTTCGTTGAATTACGAGATTTGTCGGATTTCGGGTGTCGAGGTGTATGGTGACCCCCAAAAAAAAACAAAGGTTTGTAGAAAAATGCAGAAAGTTAGGAAATCGAGTCGCTAAAGTTCATTTAAAATAATTTTCACTTGAGTCGGGACAAAAGAAATCGGTCGGGCGAACGAGCTTCGGATAGAGTCGGCGACACATGTGTGATGTGAGCCTGTCGCAACCACGACCCGGCAGCTCATTTTATTTAGACCAAATTTGGTCTTATTAAATCTTATTATAAGGCACTTGTTTGGCGCCGTACTGACTTTTTTCATTGTTGCATTAAAGTCCTTCATTTATATTTCATTTGCACCACAACTTATCATTCTCTTTGGCGTATACTCTTGCATTTATGACGTTTAGTCATCATTTGACATTTACCAATTTAACCTTGACTCTTGTATTAAATCCGGTTTTATTTTTTATTTTTTTCACTTAACATTTAAATTTCGAAAAATTTCAAATTTAACTTGTGTTATACCCTAAACATATCATTAAACTACTAGGGCTTAATTTTGGGTGCACTAATCCACTATGCAAATTAAAGCTAAAAACCTCTACATTTTATGCGCCAAAACCAATAAAATATCGAATAAATAAAATAAAAATTTATAATAGCAGAAAATGCTATAAAGTAAAATAATAAAACGAATATGCTATTTTTTGGACATTACAGAGCCACCCACTTAAACTTAAGTGAGGGGCTTTGGGGACAAAATATTAGACCTCATTTATGCTGGTTTTCATGGGTAGAGAGAAAGGGAGGGGAGGGAGAGAGCACCAAGCTTCTCTCTTCAATCTACTAAGTTCCACCGGTCGGAGTTCGTCAAGCCAAGAGTGAAAGTTCATCTAGCACCGACAGAGTCTTCACGTGTACATCTTAAAAGGAAGGTTCTTTGAAGATCGAAGGAGGCTTCGGGAAATCAAGGATTCCGGACTAAGGGAGGCTTCCCATGCCCTTGCTCACCTGTAACGAGAGGTAGAGATTAACTGCTGCTTTGGTTTATTTTCCACCCTAGGGGTTGTTTGGTTGTGTTTTCTGCTCTAAGGGGCTGTTTGGCTGTGTTTTCTACCCTAAGGGGTTATTTGGGTCGGATTTTGGGAGTGTTAGGAATGCTACCCTGTTTTGACCCTACACACTGTCCAGAATTTAGGGTTGGTTTTTGGTTGAGAAACGGAGGGAATTTGGACTCATGTTCTTCATAGAAGTTGTAGCTGCAATTGTGAACTTGATGTTAGGATTTTGATTCACCAAAGTTGGACCTCTACAACTCAAGTTATGGTCCATTTCATTCCCGGGACTGTCACAACTTAGGCTGTTTAATTGTTTATGTCCAAAATTCAGAACTGGTTTTTGGTTGGGAAACGGAAGGAATTTGGACTCGTGTTCTTCATAGAAGTTGTAGCTGTAATTGTGAAATTGATGTTAGGCTTTTGAATCACCCAAATTGGACCTCTACAACTCAAGTTATGGTCTATTTCATTTCCGGGACTGCCACAACTTAGGTTATTTAATTGTTTATGTCCAGGATTTGGGACTAGTTTTCAATTGGGAAACTAAGGGAATTTGGACTTGTGTTCTTCATAGAATTTGTAGCTGCATTTGTGAACTTGATGTTAGGTTTTTGAATCACTCAAATTGGACCTATATAGCTCAAGTTATGGTCCATCTCATTCCTAGGATTACCACAACTTAGGCTATTTATTTGTTTGTGTCTAGATTTTAGGATTGATTAGAACTGAATTCAGTGCTACTATGGGATTGAATTTGGGACTGTTTTCATGTCCTGTTTAGGGTATGATTGAGGCATGTGGACAACTAGTTTGATAGCCTGTTTATGGCTTGTCTCAGGGTCCTTTTGTGGATTGTTTTGTAGGCATAGTATATGTCACACTTGGCCTCGAGAATCAAGGGTGTTGTTGCTTAGTTTTTAATAACATGCTTAGCGATAGTTGTGTGATGAGATGTTGATATATGTGTGTATAAATATATTGACATGGAATGTGTGAATGTATGAAAATTGTATGCATAATATATAATTGTCCATGATACATGGTGAAGTGTACGGTTTTAGCATTGTCCATGTAGCATTCATTATGCATGTGACATGATATAATGTGCAATGGCATATTGCATTACATATGCACGAGGACATTGTATGGAATGGGTGTGAGTGCATGGTTATGATCAATCATCATAATTGGTGATTTGGTGGTTGCGCTCAGTACCATTGGACGAAGTCCAACAGAGTTGCACAATTGCATAAAAGGGAAAACTTGTGTCGGGTAATAGCAAGCAGGGATAGACACCCCCTGGTTGAAAGACCCAGTAGTGTGGTTAGACATAATTCCAGCGGTGAAGCCTCGTAAAAGTGTCTAGGTGTTCAAGCCTGCGGTGTGACACCAAAAATTTGTCTACCCACGAAAAGGCAAATGAGTTTTGTATACAAATGATCATTGAGGTGTAGCATCCAAAAAGTTTTTGGTTTGAAAACAAATGAATTTGTTTTGTAAAATGATCATTGGATGTAATCCATAAATGATGGATTTTATCACGCATGGCTTTGACATTGTGTGATAGGAGTTGGTAAGGACTTAGGTGTGATGAAAGTCGGTAAGGACTTGGGGCATAGTACATGATTGAGCCTTATCTCATTTCATGGCATGACAAGTAGGATTCTATAGTAGAAATTGCATGTTTTTACTTAGCATGTGAGTGTGAATGTGTGGAACATGACCATTGCATGTGCACTTAGGTAGAGAGTAACCCTTGTAGGAGTTTTCTCTACTGGGCGTGGCTCACCTTATATGGGAAACATTTCAGGTGTAGGATAGACACTAGAGGACGGTGCTCATTCAAGGCCACAATTGTGAAGAAAGCTAGATTGTGGCTTTGATAGTTATTTTGTAAAATTATTGGAACAAATTAGTTTTGATATATATATTTTGTATAAGAGTGTTGCATTTAAACTCTTAAGGATTATTGTGATATAGCCTCGTATATCTTTTAATATGGATAAATGAGCCCGGTGGGGCCACTTTTACTCATAATGGACCCAGCACTGTCATTATATATTGGGCCTCGGATGGGTCATGTGATTATATATTGTATAGGTTGGGTTTTAGATAGAGCTCCTCGTACAAAAGGAGACTACAATAGGTTTTTTTGCTAAATTATGGATCCGGTAAATGGGACGTAAAGGTGTGTGATATCGGAGATTCTGCGATATCAAAGTGGGTTTCTTGAGTTGATGGGTGATCAGCGGACCGGTGTTTAGGCGTCGCATAAATGTTGATCTGCGTCTGAAATTTCGGTCGTGCCAGTCGAAGTCGCGATTGCAAATCAACATCCTGTCCTCAACAACACATTGGTAGGATTTCTTATCCATGCAGCTAGGGAAGGGAATGAAATACTCGGCATAGGAAACCCGCACTTCGAGTTTCGGAGCGATTGGGGTAGAGTTGAGGGCATATGTCTTGTGAAGAGTCCCTCTTGTTGAAGGGGTTCCAACGGTCAATGATTGTTTGGGCAACCTTTTAGACCCGAGTAGACACATCCCAGGGACCATACTCCGTGACAACGCAGGGCCTGGCACCGACTGTGGTGGCGCGCCTATGGCGCGAGGTATGAGACTGGACCATCTAGCCTACAGTGGCGGACCAACAATTGTCTCTACAGAAGGAGCCTCGCTTGTAGCTTGATCAGCGTTAGGAGGTCCTCCGGTTGGAGCCCCATCCTTCAGCTATGCACAAGCCTCCTTGGAAGCATCCTGGGCGGCACCTTCCAAAGCCGGCAGGGCATCAAAGGCTTGTTCTGGAGAGTCCACAGTAATTACTGTCGGACTCTTTTGAGCCTCCTCATCTGAATCAAACCGTTTTAGGCACTTGTCGTTGGTCCTTCGAAGTCGGGAGTAGTTTCCCCTTGAACGCTCGCAGCTCACTTGCGCATCCACACGATAAATCCAGCAGCGAGGCTAGACATATCGTCCTCCCTCTCCTCAATTGGTTCACTAGAGATTGGATCCACCCAATCCAAAAAGCCTTCTAATCCCGCGTCGATAGCCTTGATTTGTCTAACCTTCTTTTCCTTCTTTCTCTTCTCTTTCTTTGCCGCCTGGGGGGAAGATGTGAGTCTTGTTCAGCAAAAAATGATTGGTCGGGCCGGACAAAGGTAGCCGAGGTTTCTTTAGTGGTCTCAGCTTGAGACTCTTAGGCAGACCCTACTTGTAAAGAGCTACGGGAATGACTTTAGGAGGTCAGTGAGAATAAAGTGTTCACCGCCCCGTGAGCTCCTGCGCGACAGACGGGGAGAATAAGGTGTGTAAGGAAGGGACTATCACTGACTCTGCGAGTTTCTTGCGAGACAAAGAAGGCTCAGTTGCGCTCTCTCGGTGATCTCAAGCAACCATTTGGTGAGGTCTAGCCTAGCCCTCTCCACCTTGCTAACCGGTCATTATAAGCCTACTCCACCTCTGAAAATTATGAGAAGGAAGCTGGAATTAGAATATGGATGGCTTTGAAAAGAACAGCTCCATCAAATTGGGAATGAACACAGAGACGAGAGGAATGATTCGGATCAGATGGAAGCCTAAGAGGCACATGATCTCATACTATGGATCTTTCACTAAAACCACCCCTTTTGCCTTAGTCTTTGGAGAGTCCGAGAGCCCATTTACAAATTGCAACTGGGGGCTATGGGCCGACATAGACAACCAGCCCCTAACCCCGAGCTTCAAAGTGTAAATAAAAAAATCTCTACCAGTGAAATATCTAATTGGTAGAGAAGGTTTAACACACTACAACCCATCTAAATCTGAAAGACGTTCAAATGGATAAGCGCAGGAGGTGCCCTAGTGAAGTGTAGAAACTGTTTTACTAAAGACAGGATAGGGAAGCGAAGTCCAGTAGCAAACTACTCGTGGGTGAAATAGACGACATTATTTGCCCCCCTATGGTTAGGGCAGCCGCGTCATCTGACAACTCCAAACTAATGTCGGCAAGGACTTGATTGAAGGATCACCAGCTCCTCTGAGACATAACATTGGCCCGGGCTTCTTGCGTAGGCATTTCAGGGGGGCTTTACGCCCATTTGGCGGTAGAAGTCTCTTCCTGACCTCTCGCCATTCTATAGGAAAACAAACAGAAAAATGGGATCAGCTTGAGGATCTTTAAGTAATAAAGGCGATAAGACCCTTAAAAGACAAAAGAAATACCCCTCTGGAGGTTTGACAACCCACTAGTAACAAAACCTAAGAACCCTTATTGAGGCTTTCTGAGACCTAATAGGATATTTAAACTTGTGAGTATTACCAGAAACCGCCCATAGCTTCATCATCGGAACCCCATCGGCGAACGATGAACGCCCCCTCAAAAGAAACAAAAACCTTATAACCCAAAAATACTCATCAGATAGAGTCACAAAAAATGCAAAGAAGGAGATACAAACTAGTTTTAGAGAAAAAAAAAACTCATCGAAAAATTGAAAGTTGTAAAAGGATCTCCAATTATCCTTTAAAAGAACAATTCGCAAAAACACATGAGAAAGGAATTTGTAATAGGTAAAGAGCTTTGCGAAATCGTAAAAAGGGAAGGCCTCGGAGCCTAACCCTTATATATAGGGGTAAACATCTTGGGCATTAATTGTCACCATTAGAATATCATCTTGCAAACATATTTAAGGAAACGTCATTTACCCATAGCCTGTATCCAAACACTTCACCTTACGGCGCGTTCAATGTACGCATTAATTCTCCTAATCCTTTCAACTTTTCATACTCAAGGTTTAGAAGCATAGTATTTCATGGTGAAGAAGCCTTGAAAACTTCATTGAGGAAAAGAGCAATTATGGTATCATGATCTTTAAACCTAGACCCACTACTTAGTAGGCTTAGGGCAGCAGCCATAATAATAAACATTCAGTCTACTTACCATATTAAAACGGAAACTAACCGAGAAAAAGTGCCAAGAAAGCCCATCTGAGAAAGCCAGGTGTCTTGTTAGACTCACTTCATGATGTAGCCATCAGGTTCAGTCCCAGGCGGCCGCCTACGATTATATGAAAAGTTCGTTATGGATAAGTATATGAAAGCGAAAAATACGCAAAAAAGATATTTATCAACTGATTTCCCAATTTTTATCCCTTATTTCTCGGAAGATTAATCCTTGATAAGGAATAACATATTTATCCCTAAAATTAAGAGATTTTATTCCTAAAATTAAGGGAAGATTACGTGACAATATCTATAAATCGAGAAGATCTCCCAGAGGCAAGGCAATTGGGGAAACTAATAGCAAAGAACTCTACCTTCCCCTCTTCTCCATCTTTTTGTTGACTTAATCATCGAGAGAGTGGCCGCCACCGGCCGTCGAATCATCTTTTGCGAGTTCACGTTGTGCTGTTTGTCCCCCTGAGGATCTGATTATCGAAGTATATATAAAGTTAAAAAGTGCGATATGTTGATATATATATTAGGCGTATAGATGTGTCGCTCCGATACGAAACCACGGCACGATTATCGTTTGATGGGAAAATAGGATAAAAATCAGACTTATCGTCAAATATATCAGTTTAAGCGAATATCTTAGGCGATCTTATCATTCTATCAAGATAGAACACCAAAGAATTTTCAAACATAATTGCTTGAAGATTGGTTTTTCAAACAAAATTCAATTTAGACAGTGTGAAATAGTGGGTTATCTCAAGTACCAACATAAAATAAGAAATAAAATAGAAAAAAAAAAGAGTATGGGTTGCCGGAATTTGAGTTTAATCATGATGTCTGAAAATGCTGAGTCTGAGTTGCCATCATGGGAGGAATTTGAGTGACTATGGGGTGTTCTTTATTGGTAGGCTTGCGGTAGGATATTGGAGATGAAGCGGAGTGAAAAGAAGGGAGATAGAGTAGAAGAGGGTGAAGTAAGGGAAAAAATAATATAAAAGGAAAAGTGGAGATAAAAGGAAAAAAGAATAAAAAAAAATTGGAATCAAAAATAGAAAAAATGCGTGAAGATATAAAAGTCACTCCACCGTTTCTTTCTCTAGAAAAAATGGCATGTACATTTGTTATGTAGGGAATTATATGAAAAAAATCATTCGTTTATTTTGAGATTAATAAAACATTTTAAAACGAAAAATGTTCTTAAAATTTATTCCTCAAACATTTAAAATAGTTTCAAAATCAATTTTTTAAATAATTGTTAAATATATTTTAAGTATAAATGTGGGTTTTTAAATAAATAATGTTAATCTTTAAATATATTAAGTAACCAAACTTTCATTTTGAAATCAAAGTTTACTATTATGATTTCAAAATAATAGTCTTATAAACTTTAACAAAAACTTGAGAGTTTTGACCAATTATTTTTTATAAATTATATAAATAATTTATTTCTTAAATGTGATTAGATATGTTTTTATAAAAATAATTGTTTTAATAAATAAATATAAATATGTAAAAAAATTAATTTTTTTTTTAAGCTAATTAATATTATCATTCCCTCTAATTTCAAAATAATTATGATATGTAGATTAAATATATTTTTAAATTTTAAATTATTTTTAATTATCGAAAATTTTATATAAAAATATTCACTGATATGTCCGTAAAATTTAAGTAATAACTGATATATAAAGATTGAAACCAAGTATTTTGGCCTTGCTAACATATCTATGAGTTTCGATCAATAACTAGTGTTTTTCGAGAGAATTTTATTTATAGCATGTTTTTAAGTCAACTTATATACCACATGGGTGGCTTGAAAGCATTGCCTTTTGATAGTTACATAAATGTGAAATTTTGGACGAATAAAAATATGGTACAGCCACCAAAGTCTGATCAGAGACTGCCATCCATAAGCAATCAATCGCGGAAATCAATTTTGCAGTAGGGCATATATAAGCATAAACCATTACTCCTATCCTGCCCCCCATTGTTATTGACCTTTACATTTGTGAGTATTGTGGTTTTTAAACTCATTGCCAAAATGGGCTTAAGGGTTCAACCGTTTGGTCAATGCTGGCAGTCCAGTGACTGTGAAGCGATCAAGCTCAGCTTATCATATTAAAGCCATTAGGCGTGCGGAAACGGGAATCGTAGGCGCCCTATGAAAGTTGAGGTGTCCTCCCAGAGGCTAGCCTCAAGGCGGCTCATCTAGAGTTCGAGTCCTAACCCGGTCGTCCTTCAGCTTATGGCGGTTGTTATGGGCCAGATGATGGATAGGAGGGAAATCATAAAAGGTATTTATCCACCAATTCACAGTTTAAATCCGCTACTTCTCGGAACGTGTCTTGTGAAGGAGCAGATATCTTTATTAGAATGAGAGATTTTGTCCCAAAGAGAAGGAGATTCCTTCCCGATATAGGAGGGAGATTTGGCAAACCATTGTCTATAAATCAAGAAGATCCCCCACGAGATAAAGGTATGCAATCTCAACTATGCGAACTTCCTTTTTCTTCCTCTTCGTATTTTTGCTAACTTAATCATCCTAGAGGCGGTCAGCCCACCATCGTCGGATCACCAGCACATGGAGTTTACATTATATTCGATGAGATGGGCGATCAGAACTGCTCAGTGGCGTTTGTAGGAGTCGAACAAAGTCTTGTCTACAAAGTACATGACTTAGCCGACGATCTATCTATGACCCTTAAATCGCACATAAGCTTTGCCATTCCCTCCCACGTTTGATTCATCCGAGGCAAGCGCAATGCCGAACAATCCGATGATCCAATCACGGAAGTGGTTCTTTGTTGACGTCGAGGAGATGGAGAAAAACAAGAGAATAGGTAGGACATATCTGAAGTTGCAAGGTAGCGGCGAATAACGCAACCTGAGAATGACCGATTGCGGGCCTAGGTAGAAAAAAAGCCGTGAACTTAGAGGAACATATAAGATAGCGGTGTCTTGAACATCTAATCGCTTTTAATAAAGGAAAAGAGCCCATTATTCCCGATGACATCGATGCCCCAACAGATGATGAATTGTCCTCGGGTAGATCCCCATCCATAGTCCCAGTGAAGAATGCTGAAGGCGACCTGAGGCCAAATCGCCAAGTAAGCTTTTCGCCTTACACCTTGTTGATGCCGTGCGGAAGAACTGGCCCGGCGGGGTAAGGAGAGCTAACGCCGACAAAACGATCCGAGCAGGCCCTAGAGACGCATCAATGTTACCCATAGGGATACATAAAGTGCCTTTATCTGCCTTGATGAAATTAGACATTTATGTCGCCTTGGTACCCACCTGATTTGAGGACCATTCGGCATGTCTCTCTTTGCCTTTAGGGCAACACATTCTTGACTATGAGCCACCACACGGCTTTGTCATACTGGCTTTTACCATGTTTGATGGCTCTGTTGATCCTTATGATCACATGCTCCATTATAACCAGGAAAAGACACTAAATGTCGGCTATTGTGTAAGGTATTCCTGGCTAGCTTGCGGGGGCCTGTGTTGGCCTAGTTCCACAAGCTATTGCGTAACTCAATAAACTTGTTGAATGAACTATGGGGGGCATTCATATCGTAGTATCTTTGTTCGTGGGGACAGACATGAAACATATGCTATGGTTGATTTCACTAAAAGAAGGAAGAAAGAAGTGCATACATTGAGACTGCAGTGAGGTTGATGAGTCATGTGCGGATTAAATTGTAAAGCATGGTTTAAATCATCAAGAATGGATATTAATGCTAGAGGACAACGTCCGTACAACAACCCAAACTATCATGATCATAAGTCAACTAACCGAGGGACATAAGCCGTTTGAGAAGAAGTCGTCCAAGTCCAAGGAAGGGGAGAAGAGCCTCGAAAGACCTCCCCTCGAGGATCAAACCCCCCGTATAGTAATCACGCTTCACCGCCTGCATCAGTATGGCAGGAGAAGTGATTCCGCGAGCCGTGGACCCCTTGAAAAAGTAATGTTGGACGAGTCGAGAAGTTGGATCTAAAAGGAACAAGCATTTAATTACAAGGTTCAATAGATGTGTTTGCCTAGAGCCACTAAATATGGTCTAATTAATCCATCTACAATTTCTCTCACAAATTATACATCATCCCCACGTACCTAAACCAAATGGTGACGTAAAGCAAGGTGTTCACCTGTGATCGCCACCTAATCATCCAGACGGAGGTAGACAACTTACAGAGCAAGTTTTATCAGAGAAGTATAATGCCTTGACTGGCTAGCCAACGTGGTGGTGGTTCTAAAGAAAGGCGGCAAGTGGCGAATGTGTATAGATTACACTAACCTCAATGAAGCATGCCCAAAAGACAGCTTCCCCTTACCACGTATAGATCAAATTGTTGGCTTTGCAACCCGCATGGATAACGCCGTTTCTGGGACAGCCTCTCTAGATATCTTCATATACTCCACATGCACTCCTAACGAGAGAAACGACTCATTACACCTAACCCAAGTCATTTCCAGATTAAATAAACTAGACAAGAGGCCAATGCCCAGAGTGTGGAAGGCTATGTACCTTAAGAGGTATTATTAGTGAAGTTTTCTTTAGAAAACTTTCTCTCAATTTTTACAACTCCCTCCATGAGAAAACCCAAACTTGTGGCTCTAAGCATACTAGCACTTCCAAAAAACCAGACTTATGGCTCTAAGCCTGCTGGCACTTCCAAAAGACCAGACTAATGGCTCTAAGCCTGTTCAAAAGACCAGACTTGTGGCTCTAAGCATGTTGTCACTTTCAAAAGACCGTACTTGTGGCAAGCCTGCTAGCACTTTCAAAATCCCAAATGTGGCTCCAAGCCCGTTGGAAATTTCAAAAGCCTAGATGTGATCATGCAACCCATCTATAAAAAGAACAACAGTACAAAAGGATTTGTTTGTACAAATAATACCAAAAGTTATGTCTCATAAATACGCCAATGGCATCATTAGTTACATGATGATATATGTCCAAGCGGCCATACTGGGCCCATTAAAAAAAATGAGAAAGTGGAAGAAAAGAGGAACTAAAGATGTTCCATTTAAATCCCCAACGGGGGCACTTCTCCTGCCCTCCTCGTCGCCTCTATGATGCACTGTATCACACCTAATAGTAACTCTAGTCATTTTTAAACATAATTAGGGTATATTGTAAGTGCATTTTGGAATTTTTTGCAATTATTATTTTGCTAAGTGAGAAAATTTTGAAAACCCGGAATTTGTACAAGATACAAGGGTAAAAGTGGGATTTGTCAAAACAGGATATAAAAGTCATAAGATAATAAGTTTATATGCCAAAGTGGAATAATGGGAAGTTGTGGTGCAAATAGAAAGGAATTAGAGGACCAAAGTGTAATAAAGAAAATAAAGGATAAGACTAAGCTTAGTCTCCTGCTTGTAAAGAGCAAACATAGGTGAAGCAGTTAAGAAGAAGAAAGGCAAGAAAGCCAAGAAAGGTATGGAAACTATTTGTGTATGGATGGCTATGACTTTGAATGGATAAGTATGGATTTTTGGACCTTTTTATGGTTATTAGTTTGTTCCATTTCTAGGGTTTAGTTAGTAATTCATCCTAACCCTAGATTTGTTAGTAAAGCCCTAGTTTGTATAAGATGAGTAAGAAAAAAAAACTCTAAGTTTCCCTTTTTGTGATTTTGATCTTGGGGAAAGGCCCTAACCTAGGGAAAAAGAAGGTTTTTACTAATTTTAACCCATTATTGGAGTGGTTTGGGTAGGATTCCATTGTGGATTATGAGATACATGAGTTTAGAGGAAGTTATTTGAGTTTTTGTAGGTGAAAAAGGACAAAATATGCCATTTCTAGGCAGAACCCGCGCATTGGTACCGGTATCGAAAGTGGGTACTAGTACCCATTGGACAGAGGCAAGTGGTATCGGTACCAAAAGTTAGTGGCACCAATATCCATTCACGAAGGGTTTGGTACCTGGGCACTAATCAAAGCACTCAAGACTGATGCTTCAAGAGCCCCATTTGTACCTCACATTGTTAAGCCCTAAATTCGTACACCAATAGTATAGGAACCTTAATAAATGACTAATGGGGGTTCAAATACGAATGAAACAAAGTGAAAAACGCACCGTACCTCATCACCGAGGCGAAGCGAGTTTGATGTTGTCAAACTTAATGCCCTTATGATAAGATAGTAAGTTCTTGAACACATAATTATAGGACTGCCTAAGACCGGATATTAAATGACATGACACCTCTGTTATGTGGGCAGGCACGTATAGCACTTCGATACTCCCTGATTAGTGCGATGGTACTCTTTGACCGTGCTTCGGCACATTTAGTACTTCGGTACTCTCTAATTAGTGCGACGACACTCTCTGTCATTGCTTCGGCACGTGCTACGACACCTCAGTACTGTACCGTACCTTCGGGTACTTATTGTGCTGTGTCCTACTCATTCTTATTACTGGTCTAGGTAGTCAAACAAATATATGATAAGAGTCCGAATACCAAGTGTTATAAAGTAATGTACATCGCTCTATCAATGTACTCTTAATGGGTACCTGCATAAATTATAAGCTCTATAGTACCTACTGTCTTCCAGATAGCATAAGCTCCGTGAGTACCTACGATACCAGATAAGTATAAACTCCATAGTACCTATGGGTACCTTTGTATAAGTATAAGCTCTGTAGCACCTACGGGTACCTCTGTACAAGTATAAGTTCTGCAACTCCTACGAGAGATCTGAACAAGTATAAGTCTGCTATAAGTACAAGTATGTGTATAAGTTTGTTATATGAATGCATGAAAAATTATGATATCTGCTATTGTATATCTGTTATTGTTATATGCTTACTATAAAATAGTATTAGTGCATGTGTATAAGTATAAGTCATATGTTTTCCACTAAGCGTTAAGCTTAGCACGGGTTTTAATTCGTGTAGGTACAGAGGACAACGTCCACGATCTTCCACATACTGCTGGGCCAGCACACTTGCAGGGGTCCATCACATGTAGGTTTTGCGCTCTGATTATGTAAATGTAAATGTAAATGTAGAGTTTTGTATATGTATATGTAAATGGGACTCAGGACTGTATGTATTGACATTGTAAAAACCATTACGGTGGTAGTTTTATTTTTTATATCTTTGCATATGAAATTTCGATTCAGTTATAAGATTTGGGCTCACCAATGTCTAAAAAAGCAGGTAAAGAGTCTCAATATAGTTTCGCGCCCCCTTTATCCGCCTAGGCGGGGGTTTGGGCGTGTGACACCTGAATCACATTTAATTTCTCGGGAGGCAAGACAAAGGGGCATCTAGGGCCTCGTGAAGAACTCCAGAGGAAGGCTAGCGCAGTCATACCATTTGGAACTCTGTCGATCCCCACGCATGTTGTGTTTGAACACACAACACCCATAGTCATAGGCAAAAGACAACTCCAGAGCCTTCTAGCAGTCTTCCTCCATGGCTTTTTTATCTTTGTCAATTCACAGAAGTGGAGGAGAAAAGAAATCGCAATAGGTGAAAGACTTTGTGGAATAGTCAAAGAGGCAGCATTCAGAGTTTAACCCCTATATATAGGGGTGAAACGTCAACTTGTGCCTTAAATGCGCCGTTAGAACATCGTGCGTCGTAGACACATTGGAACATCTGTGCTACTCACACGCTTTGTGACCAAACATGCTTCACCTTCCGGTGCATTTTATGTGCGCATTAATTTTCTAGTCTTTCTAACTTTCCATACTCGAGGTTTAGAACATAGTATTTTCCCCAACTGAAAAAAGCACAAAATTCCAAATCCGGGGTGGAAAATGAGGGTATCAAGGGAGTGGCCTTGCCAGTTTTTAAACCCACTCATTCGATGGGCCTGTGGCTCGCCCATTGCCTAAGGTCCGCCTAACCCGCGATGTGAAGCGGACCAAACCCACCTATCATATTAAAATTCGGTAAAGTAATCTTCACTCGCACGAGAATCTGGTAGAGGCTCATATGTGAAAGTCAGTGGGTGTCCTTCCCGTGCAGGCCACCCTTTGGCCGCCTCGCCTAGAGTTCCAAGTCCCCCCGCCGACCGGCCCCGCTAATACGGCAAGTTCATTATGGACGAATGGATAAAGGCGGGAAATACGTAAAATGTATTTATCCACGAATTTCCTGGTTTCCAAATCTCATACTTCTCGGAAGATTAATCCTTGATAAGGAAGAATCATAGACGAAAATGTCGCTGATATATCGTCGATATTTCGGGTGTCGGACCTCCCCAACACAATATCAGCAAACGACAGTCGATCGAGGGAAAAATCGAAAAATATCGACATCATCACCGATAGACGGCTATGGACCTAATATATCTGACCGTGAAAATCTAAAGTTGTACAAGGTAGTAGTGCACGCAAAAAAAAATCATTATGGTCGAGTATATCGATCGATATCTACGACGATCGCCAATATCACCAAATTGATTTGTTTTTTTTTTCTATCCAACGACCAAAAATTGTTGACACGTGGAAAGCTGAGATTTTGTCTAAGAAATTCAAAATTTTCAACAACTAGTAGCTGATTTGACGGCCAAAATTCAATCTGTGTTGATCCAACGGCCAGATTTGAATCCCTTTGATTCCAACGGCTATATTTTTTATATGACGGTGGATTTTGAATATTTGACTTGATCTAACGACCGTGCACTGATTTATAACGTAAAGAGCCCAAGATCTAACGGTCAGATTTGATCAAAAAATCAAATCCAACGGCCGACCATTTTAAAGGGTTTTTGACTAAAAACCCGCTAGTTTAATTCGAAAAATCTATAAATAACCCTAAAATCACTAGTTTTCATATCAAACTCATCCATTCTCTCTCAAACAATTCTTGATTTTTTACAAAGTCATGGAGAATAATATTTTTGCCAATTTTTGGTGTTCAAGTCTTCCATTCAATACATAATTTCTGCAACTTAAGGTATGTTTCCATGTTAATTAATTTTTTTTTACATTTGTGCAATTTAGTAATTAAATTAATTTTATATTTAGATTAAGATTGTGTATATTTAGGATAAGATTTAATTTTAGTTTATATTTAGATTAAGGTTTAATTTAATTCTATGTTTAGATTAAGGTTTAATTTAATTATATGTTTAGATTAAGATTATGAAAATTAAATATGAACATATATTATGCATATTTTATGTTGTAAAACACGCTTCTTTAACTTATACAATTAATACAATCCTTTATATTTAGATTGAAATTTGTGAATATGTTAATTAACAATCAGAAATATACATTTTCTTTAAATTATGATAATTAATGCAACTTTATATTTAGATTGAGATTATGAATATGAAATATAAAAATTTGTTAATTATTAATTAACAAATTTGTGAAATATCAAAATTTGTGAAATAGACATTTTCTTTAAATTATGATAATTAATGCAACTTCATATTTAAGATTGAAATTGAATATGAAATATAAAATTTTTTAATTATTAATTAACAAATTTGTGAAATATACATTTTCTTTAAATTATGATAATTAATGTAACTTTATATTTAGACTGAGATTATGAATATAAAATATAAAAATTTGTTAATTATTGATCGAGTTTGAAATAATGGGCGCCAGGCCCAGAACACGAGCTCAAAGGCTAGGCTCAAGAAGAGATTAAGAAGCAGGCCTAGTACCAGTCATGGGCCTCTTGTGACATCCTAAAATGTAAGCAATGAAAACAGGGCCCAATCCATCCACCGAAGGCGAAACAACGTGCATTGAAGGTGGTATTGCAGGAAAATACTCAATCTCCACCTATTAGGAAAGTAGGATATTTTCTAATTATTGCCCATCAATTATCTCTTATTAATCGTTCTGATGAGAAAGAAAATCCTACCTAATGGGAGAAATATCGTATCTATCGTCAACTAGGAAAGTTATCATTCTATATCATCATCCAATAGGGAAAGTGATCATGATGACCCATTATAAATACGAGGCCACCTCACATCGATGAAAAATTACGCAAACTTCATTCCTAAGCAATTGATCTTCCTCTTTGCCGAAAGAGCTTTACTTGAGCATCGGAGAATGTGAGCGAGCCGCCAATCCTTTTTTGTTCTTGTTTTGTAAGGGGCAGGCATGTCGAGTCGGCCAGAGCGGGCCAAACAATTCCATCGCAGCTCGGCCCGGTTTGGTTGAAAAAGCATCATTAGTTTGGCACCGTCTATGGGGCGACGGGTTCGTTTACAATAAAGCCCGATCTCGGTGTGATGGTATCGGCTTCGAACCTGGCGAAGTACGCCAGCCCTCGGATCGCGGAGCCAGCCCGGTGATGTGGGCAAGGTGACCTCGAGATCTGTGACATGCGGTCGACGGACGAGGTGGGCGCTCTGTCTCACAACCAACACTTTGAGAGAGTTGGAACTCACCGAGGCAATACAAGCTTGCACTCCCAGGAACCTGGCGGGCGAAAGGCGAAACCACGTACCGAGGAAGAACAACACCTCGACCCTCGTGGCGGATAGAGAAGGAGAAACTAGTCATGCGGGGGCTGGCGGCCCTTATAACCCCGGAGAGGATCGCGTAGGAGCGGTGCGGGAATAACAAGCGATGGGCCCATCCTTTATCCAACGGGAGGCAGGGAGCGGTCGTGGGAAGGCGAGAGGTTTAGGGACATCCGGTAGAGCTTAGCCACGTGAAGGAAGCGATAAAGGTGACTGATCTACATCGACCATGGTATAAAAGCGAATCCGTTCATGGCCAAGGTCTTTACTTTTTCCCTCTTAGGCAAAGTTCGAGAATGCTATAAATCGAAACATTGCGACAGAATAAAAAGACCATTTAGTCACCCAATACATATAAGAACCAGATGGGCTGGACCAGGGCCCATATAATGTAGAGCCTTCACTATCTATAAAGACTAACTTTGCTTTTTGGGCTAAAACTCTTGTAAGTGTTCCATCTCATCATTCCACGAGCTTTCCATCGCGTTAGGTCTCCTACTGTCAGACGAGGACATCTGGGGAGACAAGTTATCACCTTCTGACCTAAGCGGAGGCTCGTAGGAGAGCTTGAGATGAAACATGTCAGAGAGGATTGCGTGGGAATCGTTAAAAGTGGATATCCCTGAGGAAAAATTCGCCATTACTACTTTCATCGCAGGGTTGGGGGTGTAGTCGAAAGACCTCATGTTCTCTATCTTAAAGAACCCTCGAGCGAGCATGGCTGAGGTCCTTGCCAAAACAAAGAAGTATATCAACGGTGAAGAAGCCCTCTTATCAAGCAAAGAGCTCTTCCACTCCAAAAAGGAAAAGAGTGAGGGGCGACGAAAGCGGGAACAAAGCCACAGGAGACGAGGCGAGCAGGGACGAGATCCCAAAGGAGAGTAGAGAAAATAGGGGCTTGGAGTCCACAGGGAGGCTGATGAGTGTCAAAGACCACAGGGACTGACCCTCGGCACAGTGCAGCCCGTGATATGCACCTAGCGGGTTGCATAGGCATTTTCAGTGTCCCACAGTCCTAGGCCAGTGCAACATGAAAGATTCATGAAACTGGCCATCGGATGAAGTCGAGCCGACGGAGGCGATGCAAATGCGTGGGTTCCGCGGGGGTCATGAACAGAGATAGACAAGCTGCATCCGGCTAAGGAAAGAAATTGAATACTGATTCGAGCGTGGGCATCTCGCGGCCTACATTGCTTTCGAAGGTCAAGACCGGTGTGACCGCCCACCACCTCGTCGGTGGCACTGGCACTAACTACGCGGGAGATCCATTGCTTGATCTCAGGAGGATTTGCAGGGGCGGGGGCTAAGTGCAGAGGCCACTGCGTGCTCCAGGATAGAGGAACCCTAGAAGTGCAAGCCATATCCAAACTCCCTCGGCTGGATACTACCATTACCTTCTCGGACTCTCTCAGAGCATATGGAAAGTTTCATTATGCATCACTATGTGATACGCTTTGGTGGTAAAGTGCGTGGTGGCCAATAAGACAATCCACTTAGGGTCCTTGTCGACAATGGGGGCTGGTGACATCATCTTCCGCATTAATAAAATAGGTATTGGAAGGAGCTAGTGCCGGTTAACACGTGGATTCTTTCGAGAAAGGATGTTGCCTCACAGGAATTACCTGGCCCCAGTGCTCACTTTGGGAGACCCCAGTACACGAGGCTACGACAACGACTAAGGTTTCTCATAGTAGATGCCCCATCGACTACAATATGCTCTTTTAGGAAGGCCACTCACCGATGCCGTAAGAGATTCAGTTCCCTCGCTTATCACATGGTTATCAAATTTCCGGCGCAAAATGTAGTAAGAATGGTCAGAGGAAACCGATTGCATAGCGAGGAATGTGCTCGGCGTCAATGAAACAAAACACGATTGACAACATCTACATGGGGCGTGCTTTCGACATGCGGGCGAGGTAAGCACCGACTGCTCCCTCGAAAGAATTAGAGCCTGCTCTGACTTGGCGTGACCAGCTACCTCGTCTACGCCAGGAATTCTAAACTAGCGGAGCATCGAAGCCTTCGTCAGTTTTCTGGAAGCGAGAACATGGAGGTATTCACGGAAACGGAAGACATGGGGCGGGGTTGACGGCGGTGATTACTCACGGCGAAGGCATGATCCCTCTTTTAAGCGGTCAGTAAAGTGGAGTTTTGCCACTAGAAAGATGAAGGCGATTAATGAAGAGGTCGAGCTCACCTCGGCGAGCAATCGAGAGAAGTGGAATACCGAGGAATGGTTGGCTAGCATTGTTCTCGTCAAAAAACCCAAGCGACGAAGTGGCCAGTTTGCATCGATTTCACGGTTATCAACGAGGCCTGCCCGAAGGATGGTTCCCTACACCTTGGATTGATCTCGTAGTGGAGCGCCGGCGGTCATGAACTCGGCTTCATGGACGCCTTCTGCAGCTTACAACCTTGCGAGATCAACCGCATTGTATCTAAGGCCAACTGACAAATGTCCAACCTTTCTTTCGGGTTACGAAAGGCCTTCCAATGGGATGCACCTTTGCCGAGGAGGCATTCACGGCCTCAAAAGCCTACGAGCTCTCCTAGTTCTAGCCAGGCCCTTATGAGGAGAACTCTCACTCTCTACAGTCGTTTCAGACTTCTCAGCTAGTCTTGCCTGGTCGGGAGACGGAGCAGTATGGCAGTAGGTCTGCCCGTGCGATGAGGCTACGGGATAATATTGTAAACGAAGGAGAGGTTTCCAAAGATGGAGGAAAGGCGATCCTCGTTGATAACTACATATAAGCTTCGACCTTACTTCCAGCTCATGCGTCGAGTTCAATCGAATATCAATGAAGCAAATACGCCAAACGAAAACCTCGGAAGAGTTGATCTGATAGGCTATAGAGTTGAGTGAGTTCGACATCAGGTATAAACCAAAGACAACAATAAAATGGCAGATCCTGGCAGACTTTATCATGGAATTTACCCCAACGGCGTCTACAGAAGCAACCCAGTTGACACCCGACCTCCCCATCTGGATTTTATCCATGGGCCGGCATGATGCTGAGAGGTGCGGAGTGCAGTCGACTTCTCCCGGGGCAGAGATAGATGTGAATACGCCCTCTGATTCGGCTTCGAGCCTCCCCAATAAGCGGCCGAGTATAGAGGCTTCCATAGGCCCGGACTTAACCTCGCCCACTCCGTGGAGCGGATCGGTTGGAAGTGAAGCGGTGACTCCGTGGTGGTAAGCGGATGAGAACTCCTCTGTGAGAAGCGATATATCTCAAGAAGATGAAGAATTGCATAAAAAGTTCATACGAGTTCAGGTCAAACATGTACCATGAGTAGAGAATTCACGAGCTAATGCCTTAGCAAGCGCGGCGACCTCGCGAGGGCAGGGCGGGGCCCGATGCTGTTGAGCACCTCCCAGAACCCTCAGTAAGCATCGACAATGGAGAAGTCTCCCATGATGTGACAGAGGAGCTGGATGGATGTTAAATGGGATACTTGTTGAAGGAACGTTGCGAGTGACCGAAGGAGCATCAAACTCGAGAGCAAGGTCGGCCCAGATTCACTTAGTCGAGGAACCCTTTATAAGCAGAGGCTTCTCCACCCATTATGGTGTAGGGAAGGAAGACGCCAATTACATACTTAGGGAAGTGCATGAAGGCATCTGTGGCAACCACATCAGAGCTCGGACCCTAGCAGGGAAAACCTTGAGGCTCTGGCCAAATATAAAGACCTTTGACAAAGCTAGTGGAAATCTGGCCTTGTCGAGCTTGCCAGGGCTCTCTCATCTCCGTCGAGGCGGTGACCATCGGGTCCTGAGTCCTAGCCTTTCAGCGAGTAGGGGCTAGACATATTGGGACCACCCATTGGAAGGGACCAGGTCATAAATTATCATTGGCAGCCATGGACTATTTTACCAAATAGGTCGAGGGTGAGCCATATATGATAACATAACGAAGGTGCAACTTGATCGGCATTCTTCTATAATGTCTTTTGGGGTTCGGGATCACGAGGGTCCTAGTGTGTCGAATGTGGGGAAGCAGTTCAACAATCCCAGTTTCAAGGATTTACAGCATGAAGCTGAATCAGAACTACTACTCATCTGACTCATCCACAGTACAATGGGCGAGTAGGGTCACTATAAGGACTCTCAAGCGACAGAGACTAAGAATTAGAAGATCTAAAGGAAAATGGGTGATGCCTCCCAGGGAGTATTATGGCAGCATCTGAAAACTACGCTCGGTCATGACTTCCGAAGAAACCGGGTTCGCTGCGGCCTTTGGCAAGCTTGATGGATCTGATGAGGAGATTAAGTTAAATCACCAAGGATTCGAACTCACAAGCCGAACACAACGAAAGGGTCCTTTGCTAAACACGGATCTCTAGAATAAAAAGCGTGGCGGGTCACGGCGTGTGGAAGACTATCACGAAGCGAGATACTATGACCCGAAGGGTCAGAAGCCTAGGAGTTCTGAAGTCGGGCGACACAGTTTATAGCTGCATGAAGCAAGGAAAAGACCCGCACATGGGAAACTAGGACCCAGAGAGATTTTCCTCGTGTCTTTCAATCGACTGTGTATGAACTCAGGCAGTAAGTAGGAAAAGCCTTGCTCCACTCATGGAACGTAGAACATCTCAAATGATTATACCAATAAGACCTCGGAGCGTAGTCTGCAATAAAGAATCCAACGTCTTGGTTTCGAATAACACTCTATATGTCCTTTTTTAAGCTGTTTAGTATTATGGTGGGCCAAAAAATAAGTTATAATGACAAAGCCAGGAGCTTGGGTAGGAAAGGTCTAGATACCAGAAACGAATGATTCATAAAGGATTGTTCTTTATTTTCCAAAGAGTTTTGAGTTAAATACAAAGTACATTCGTGACCTCCTAATATCTTAGAGGCAAGCAGCACAAACAGTTCTCTGCTCCTCAAAACGGAAAAATCCCACAAGGGAACAAAAAAAGAGCAAGGAGCTCGGCTCTGAAAAAGTCACATAATACATATACAAATTTCATTATGGGGAAGTTACAATCACCTCAGAGGATTACAAAATCTTTCTCTCAGATATTACAATTAGCAAAACCATTCGTCACATCGGCCAACACTCCGTCAAGGCGAATCCTGAAAAGGAAAAAGAAAGAGAGGGTAAGAAGAATGGAAAGAGAAAAAAAACGGAGAAAGCGGTACTTAAAAGTTTTTAAAGCACACCGCCCCCTCCAAATACGTTCCCTAACACAGTTCCCTTAATGAGCATAGCTAGGGAACAACACAACTCCCACAAGGGAGGAACTAGGGAAAAACACAACTCCAACAAGTGGTAGACCATCGATACAGCGTTAGCCCCACCTTTGATCATCGGGACCGCAGCCCATGCGGTGATGACCCGAGCCACGAGCTCCATCGTGCGCGAACTCGGGCTGCATGCCAAAGAAAGGATGGGATTTGGAAAGCATAGTCCTACTACGAGGACCGCTATTTATAAGAAGGAATAGGGACACTTGAGAGAGAGCCCCGTGTCTGTCCCAATTCTCCATGAATCCATTAAAGCCACCCTGCGCTTTCCCTAGAGAAGGAAAACGAGGTCTTATGCATGCAGGGGCCCAATGGCTGAATTTCAGAGCTGCTCAGCTCAGGAAGGCCCTAGCCTTGGGCCAGTAGCTTAGTTTTGAGCTTAACGACTCAAGAAGGCCTAAAGCGCCCAAGAGCTTAATAGCTGACTTGCAAACAATAGCTTAGGAGGCCGTAAGCGCCCGAAGCCGATAAGCTTAGTTTTTTGGCATAGCACGCTAAGGGTCTTAAGAGTCCAGCCCGAGTAGCTGGTTTTAGAGCATAGCGCTCGAGAGGCCTTAGCGCCGAGCCTAGTAGCTCGAGTTTTTAGAGCATATTGCTTTCGGGAAGGCGAAAGAGCCACGGGCCGTGTAGTTCAGGCAGGTAGCTCGGATTGCGAGCATAGCAGGGCGAGAGCAACAGCAGACCATGTAGCTCGAGGAATTGATGGCTCGGATGGGCCTCGCACATCGGGAAGGCGAGGGCCAGGGGCATGCTGGCTGGGGCCACCAGCGCTCAGTTAGCAGGCATAGCTGCTCGGGGAGAGACCTCGCCGGCCGGGGACCCGAGCCGCTGAATCGACTAAACAATAAAGGAGGCGAGTAAAGTGTCGGTGAATCTTTATGTATTGAGCGAAAAGCCAAAGTCAAGAAATGCACAAAAATCAATGGCTCTACGCCCGGGATATATGAGGTTAAAATCAAAGGCTAAACTCCGAGAGGCGTCGAGCCTCGGCGCGGAAGTAGAAGGAATCAAAGGCGGAGCCTAAAACTGTGGTGGGAGGGGCTAGCCTCAAAAGGGCAGAAGATCACTTCCAGGCGGGGGCACGATCAGGGGCCCTCGAAAGCACCTCGACGCCCCCATCAACCTCAACCTTGAAAGAAGATTCTTCTACCTCCTCATCGGAAAGATGGATGTTGAACTCCAAGTCGGGGAAATCTTGGGAAGCCCGACGTTGGAAGGCAAGCCACCCGGAAGCCCATTAGGTGCAGGCTTTGTCTTTGAGCTCCGCTATCACTTCGCCCCTCCAGCTAGCCAGAGCCTCTTGTCTTGCAAGGTCCATTCGAAGCTTCCAGGAGCTCCTCGGGTCGGCGTTCCACGGGTTCCCGGCCTCAAGCCTCTTGGCGTGCCGCTCAATGCAGATATCTTGGCCCACAAGTCGCCCGCCGAAGCGACACCTGCAGGCGTCCTCTACGGCCCATTGCAACTCATCGCTGCGACCCGCGTCTCTGAAGCCTGGCTTTTCTTTATCCTCGACTGGTACTTGCCGCCCGATACTGAAGCATGCTTGGTCGGACTGTGCTTCATGAGCACCCAGGGTCAGTGCATGTGGGCTTGAAGGCCCGGCCCTCTCGGGGTCGAGGAAGCAACGCAACCTTGTGGGGTTCTTCGCTCAGCGGGCCACTGGAAGCCAGGCAGCCTCCTTGCGAAGCCTTTGGCGTGAGTAGTCACCTACAAAAAAACAAAAAGTGGCTAAGCGGGCCCGAAATAGTGAGAAAAGATCCGGGAAAACGCGGGACGTGCGGAAGCGGTTCCACGAGTAGAAGAGCTAGGGGAGCCTCCTCGACGGATGAGGGGCTCACAGCTCTTGAGGTTGGAGTCGCGAAGGATGGAGGGAAACAGCCCATGGCTTAGGCGACTCGCGTGAGAGACGAGAGAGTCGTCACTACACTGAGCAGCCTCAGCGATCACGGTCAAAGTCACCTCATCCAGGCATTGTGGGAGGGGGCTGGCCCACGATGTGGGACTCCCAAATCGAAGAGGAAGAACCCCCAAGGGGGCTCAGCCCTCGAAGAGGAAGAACACCCAGGCGACATCACGAGAGAGGCGGAAGGAGGCTCCGCGCTAGGATATTACCCAGGGCGACCCTACAGCGAGATCGCGGAGGCTTCGACTGCGGCTCTCCTGCGGCGAGGTCGAGGCTCTCCTCGGTCTGTGGAAGCCGCGATGGGGGCTCGAGCGAAGGTGAGGAGGACTTGGAGACAGAAGGCTTCATGACGGAAAGGGGAGAAGATCTCAGGAAAGGAAGTCGGGCAGGCCTCGCACCGAACGGTTCGGGGATATCTGACCTTATGAGCTAGGAATAGGCACGCGGGGCACGCACAACCAGCTTAGCTTCACCTCTGCAGTCTTCGAGGACTAAAGAAAGGAGCGAAGAGATCGGGTCGAGCACTTGAGAGGGCCACACGTTGAAGCAATATTAGAAATATCCTACCGGCCTTTAGAGAAACCGGAATGACCAAAGAGATGAGGCTCAAGAGCGGGTTCTGGGGGTGGTCACGGGGCCAGCGGGAAACGCCAAGTGTGTCATACCTAAGATTAGAGTTGTACTCCCAATGATGGCCACTAACAAATAAAATAGCGTTCCTTCCCGGTACTTGTGCGAAGATGGAGGTCGAGTAATCAACTTGGCAACTGGAGCTTGGAGATATAAAGCCTTGAGCGACCTCACTACGCTAAGAAGTCTAGGCTGGGATTTATCTTTGGGAGCATGGGGCCTACGTCTAAAAGCGACTAACTGACCCACGGAACACCCCGAGGAAGTTGGAAAGTTGAGAGCGGTTGTTGAAATCTTTACTTGGGAGCCCTTTTTTGCCAGAAGGGATGCAAAGGGAAGCAGAGGCCATTCTCGAACGCCACCTCAAAAAAGCACACCATCTTGAGCACTTGGATGATATAGTTGGTCAACACGTCAAGTCACCAAACCTGGATCCCAAATGGGGGCCCATACCAGGTCGCAAAGATCTCACCATATAAAGGCTTGACTCATTTGCAGGGGCCAGCGACCTGGCGTACGTATGGCGACCCTCAAATATTCGGGAGCGCTGGGATATCGAGATTTCATTAATTTTCCCTTGCTAATCCAAGAGGAAGGAGGTTCCCAAGGAACCTTTCGATGAACCATCATATAACGCCCCAAAAATACCCTAGAATTTTATAATAATTTTTATTATATATTACGGTATGAATGGAATCAAACTTGGGTTTTTCCGGGAAAATTGATAAATTGATAAATTGTAAAATGTAAATTGAAAGTGTGAGCATATGATTTAATATTATATGCTAAAATGAGAAAATTGATTGAACTCGAAAATAACCCAAGTGAAAAAGGGCAAATGTGGAAAAAAAATTGTAAAATAAGGACCTAAGGGTCAATTGTTATAGAGACTAAAATGTCTAAGTGAATTTATGATAAATGAATGGCCAAAGTGGAATAATAGGAGACTTAAATGAAATAATGGGTTTAGGCCAAACATGGCCTTAAGAGAATAAGTGACTTAAGACAGGTAGAAAATGAGAAAGTATATAATAAGTGTGTAAGGCCAAACAAGGCCTTACACTTAAGGAGTGATAAGGCCAAAAATGTGGTATTTGGGCTCATATAAGAAAATCACGTTTTTGGAGAAGGGAGAGAGAGGGGAGAAAATGGAGAAAGAAGCTAGAGGCTGAGATCGAGAGCTTTGGTGTGATCCTTTCCCCACTCCCTTGCTCCTAAAGAGATCAAATAACTTGGAAGAGAAGATTTGAAGAGATTTAAGGGTAATAAATCAAACCTAATTTCATCATATTTGATTTGGATTTTGGGGGAGAAAAGCCTAACTTGAGAGAAAAGAAAGGGTTTTCATTGATTCTAAACCACCTTTAGAGTTGTTTCACGTTGGATTCCATGGTGGTTTTTTTTTTTTTTTTTATATGGGACCAATTGGAGGTTTGTGGAAGAAAAATGTGCTGAAAATGCCAAGAAATCCTAGCATTTACGGGCAAAAACAAGTAGGTAGTACCGGTACAAAGTGGTACAGTACCATGATCTGATGAGGCAAGAGTGAATGCCGTGCCGTGTGAGAGAGGGAGGCGGTACGGTATCGATCAAATGGTAAATGCAGTGCTCCCACTGACCTGTTTTTTGCATATTTGCAGATTGGAAGTCCGTATTCACACAGATTTGTTTAGGAACCCTAAAAGCTTGTTAATGGGGTTCAAATAAGAATGAGACTAAGTGAAAAACGTACCGTACCTCACCGCCTCGGCGAAGCAAAGTTTAGTAAGATTATTTGTTTAACCACTAAGAGTGAAGAATTTGTATTTGACTAGGTGCGGGTAAGAGGCGATAACGACCCTAGGTTTGGTATCGAAAAGAAAAGGAGGAATCGATAATTAGTTTGTTCTCTACCGTTCTTTATTCTCTGTTTGATTGCAATTCTCTATTTGTTCTCTGTTCTACATCACATTTATTGTTCTTTAGGACTCAATTCCCATTTCAAGTTCTAATTGCGAAATATATATATACATCGATTTGAATTATTAGTATTCGAAATGTTTGTCAAATATTTGCATGTGTGTGTGTATTTGAACTATAAGTGAATTTACTACATGAAAGTAAATTGATTTGAAACGCATTATCGAATGACCAACATGAAAGGATTCACCAGCTAAATTCGTCGTGGGGTGGCAGTATTTGTTCCATGCGAGGAAATCACGCATTGCTGCGAATGACAAACAAGACGGAGATTCACCAATTGAATACGTAGTGAATGTCGACTTTTATGGCCACATGTGAGATATGGTGATATTAAATGTGAAATCCGCATTGCTGCGAGATGACAAACAAGGCGGGAGTTCGCTGGCCGAATGCATTAGGTGAATGTCGACTTCTATAGCCACATGTAAGATGGTGATATTAGATGCTTGAAACCACATTGCTGCGAGATGACAAACGGGTTAAGAGTTCACCAAAGCTGAAATCTACATCGTGAATCGTAGAGCTTTTATAGCCACATATGTGAAATCCTGAGCGAAGCGAAAAATGACATTAAAAAGTGTAGTTGTTTAAGTATCTTTTACGTTACACCGACATTGTATAAAGGCATTATTTTGACAAATGCATGGTTTGTATTGAACTAAAATGAATTAGAACTGTATAGAACCACTAAGCATGAGAGTGCTTGTGTTTGTCAATGCTTGCTTTGGTACCAAGTGATAGAAAGTGGGCGGACCGAGGTCGAGGAGCACAAAGGTCATTGAGGAGTTCACGGAATATGCTCCGTCACATGCATCCTCACTATATTTTTGCATGACAATGTTTTTTAAACAAAAGAAGTTAACTTCGAAATTATTTTTATTTACCTATAGTTGAAGACACAATTTTGGATATTATATTTATGCTTGACATAAGATGCCATTTTTGGTTAAATAAGTATTTTGTAGGAGTGCGTTGGGGAAATTGTAAATGTTTATGGGCTCGCCTTAAATGGAAATCGCTTTCGCAAAGATTTGAGTTATTTGATAAAAGGAATTTGATTAATGGCTTTGGCCGGGCGTCCTCGGGGTTTCATTTTGGATCCGCTAATCGGGTCGGGTCGAGCTCGAGAAGTCATTTGATCATAGCTAAAGCGTCGGACTTGCCATCGATTGCACCACAAGACTAGATTGCCTCGGCGAGGAAATACTCCTATCTGTGGCTTGAAGAGCGACCAATACCCATGGAGATACGTAGGGCTAAGAAAGAAAAAAGGAGAAGAAAATGCATAACCCAACCGAGGCAAACCCTGGGGAGCCTCGCAGACTTCAAAACAAAGGCAAAGGAGAAAGAAAAAGGCCGGTACCAAGTCGAGCAAGGCGAGGACACCAACCCCAAGCAAGATATCAGGGGCCACCAAAAGCAATCCTGAACAATAGTCGGAAAAAATTCAAGAAAAAAGGAAGCTCAAACTTGCAGAGGCAAAAAAGCTTCAAGAATAGGGGAACAAAGTGCAAATGATCAGGGGACGTTTTTGAGGAAGCTAAGAGCCACAGCCGAGATAAACGCAAAAATCAAGAAGCCATCATTATCACAGGCGTTGGGCGATAGAAAAGCTAATCAAACCGCTACGAGTAGCCCGCGTGGGAATCACACGATCCGGCTTGATACAACCCTTGCACTCGCTCACTTTAGTTAAAAGGTTGGGGGGGGGGGGGCAAGCGTCGGGTTTGAAATAATGGGTGCGTAGTCCCGAGCAAGCGGCTAAGGCCGGGCTCAAGAGGGTTAAGCCGGGGCCTAGTACAGGTCATGGAGCCTCTTGATGACATCCCAAATATAGGCCCAAAACAAGGGCTGATGCAAGCAGGCGGCCAATCTGTCAGAAAATTCGTATTAAAGGAAAATACCCAATGCGCACCAATTAGGAAAGTAGGATGTTCCTAATTATTGCCCATCAATTATCCCTTATTAATCGGGTTTACGATAAGGGAAAGAAAACCTCGCCCAATGGGAGAAATATCGTAATCATCATCCAACTAGAGGGAAAGTTATCATTTTGTATCATCATCGACTAGGAAGCGATCATGATGACCCATTGTTAAATATTAAGTAGTGCATCGGTGAAAGATGCACGAAAACTTCATTCCCTAAGCGGTTGATCTTCTGCTCCCACTAGGAAATAAGCGGAAGCTTAGGCATGGGAGGCATGGGCGAGCCCCCGCCTATACTTTTTGTTTCTTGTTTACGAGGCGGAAACATCAGTGTGGACAGTAACCAATCTAACACGCTCATTGGTCGGTTGAAAAAGCATCATCAATTATTAATTAACAAATTTGTGAAATATCAAAATTTGTGAAATATTCATTTTCTTTAAATTATGATAATTAATGCAACTTCATATTTATATTGAGATTATGAATATGAAAATAATTAACAAATTTGTGAAATATACATTTTCTTTAGAATTGTGAGTAATTAATACAAACTTTATATTTTAGATTGAGAGATTATGAATATGAGTATAATTTGTTAATTATTAATTAACAAATTTATTGAAATAATAAAATTTACATGAAATATACATTTTCTTTAAATTATGATAATTAATTGCAACTTTATATTTAGATTGAGATTATGAATATGAAATGCAAAAATTTGTTAATTATTATTAACAAATTTGTGAAATATATTTTCTTTAAATTATGATAATTAATGCAACTTTATATTTAAAGTTTAGGATTATGAATGAGAAATATAAAATTTGTTAATTATTAATTTAATAAATTTGTGAGAAATATCCAAAATTTATTAAATTACACAGCTTTTTCTTTAAATTATGATAATTAATGCAACTTTATATTTTAGATTGAGATTTATGAATATGAAATATAAAATTTGTTAATTATTAATTAACAAATTTGTGTAATATCAAAAATTTGCGTGACCTTACGTTTCCTTTAAATTATGATAATGCAACTTCATATTTACCAGATTGAGATTATCGAATATAAATATAAAAATTTGTTAATGAATGTAATATGAATTGATGCAACTTTATATTTAGATTAAGATTATGAACATGAATTGATTACAATTATTGATGTTTATAGGATTGATAGTGGAAGTGGAAGCAATACTGGAAGTTGTGATCCTATTTGGAAATATTGTACACCTATTGAAGGGAACAGAAATGGCACCATATGCAATTTTTGTGGTATGGTCATCAAAAGTGGCGGAATTACTCGGTTTAAATTTCACTTATCACATACGAGATCCCATCAAATAGCATGAAGTGTCTAATGTGCCATAGTGAAAAGAAACCCAAGACAACTTTTGGTTGAAGGGAATAAAGCCCAACAAAGAAATGTAATATTAAAGAAATTCACGTCCCACGAGCTACAGAGGCCACCTGATGGGTGTAGCCACTGGAGCATCTCTTGTGATGATGATGATGATGGTAGTGATGATGATGATAAGGGAAAATGAGGAGGAAGATGATGTCTATATGTATTAAGGTGACCCTTGGACGTGGCGAAGGCGACTATCGGGCGAAGCATGTCGCTGCATCCAAAGCTGGTGAGATAGAGATCACCAAGCAAGGAAGAAGGGTTTATGAGGGCAAAATGAATTGGTAAAATGTTTAACTTAAATTCATTGTTATAGTATAAACGGATTTACAAACATTTTCTAATATATATAATTACAATAGGTGAGCCTTCCACGATCACATCAGCCCGATCCAGCCAGGCGCGTGCAAAATCTGAGTGTAGAGCAGTGGATCCATCCCGCACCTCTTGCTCTATCGTCCCCTTCAAATCACCGGTAGCAAGACAAAGAGTGGTAAAAATCTGGCCCCAAGGAGGTGCAATCAAAGAACGATGGGGTGATTAATCGATAAATTTTCATATGCGCATGACGTTGCCTCATAAGCGAACTCTCACGCACCACTTCCAAAACATGATTGTTAATTTGCACAACAAAGGAATTTGGTATGTAAAATCCATTTTCAATTTCTAATAACATTATTATCTTACGTTGGTTTGCAAAACCATATAATTATTACTTTAACTTGTGACATGAAATAGAAAGAGCCACCTCTCCATATGAAATCACAAACAAATATTTAGATATGGAGTATAAAAGCATGGAAGATTATGTGAATCTCCAAAGGGAGAAATGGAAGACCTATGGGTGCATAATTATGTGTGATGGATGGACCGGTCCCACAAAATTAAGCATCATTAATTTCATGGTATATTGTAAAGGAAGTATAATTTTCTTAAATTACATTTGAAGCGTCGGATAATACTCAAGACAACAAATACATTTATGGTTTGTTGAAGGATGTGAATAAAAGGGTGTTGGTGAAGCAAATGTTGGCCTAAGTATTCTGAGACAATGGAATTGACATTTGTGAAGAAATTTGAGAAATTGTTAATGAAGAAGTACAATTTATATTAGACTCCATGTCTAGCACATTGCATCGACCTTATGTTTGAAGATATTGGTAAACGAGAAAGTGTTTCCGACTTGATTACCAATGCACAAAAGATCACCAAATTCATCTACAATCATGGTTGGTTTCTTGCAACAATGAGAAAGGTTTGTGGTGTAGATATTGTGCGTCAAGGGTAACAAGATTTGCAACAAATTACATCACCCTAGCTAGTCTTCTAAAAAAGAGGGTTGATTTGAAGAAGATGTTTATTAGTGATGAATGGCCTTCTCACATGCTTAGTCGAACGACCGTTGGACGTGAGGTTGAAGGACTCATGTTTAATCATCTATATTAGGAGAAGGTCTCTAACCTAGTGTCGATCTGCCAGGGCACTATATGGAGTTCTTTCATTGTTGATTCTGGTATTACATTTTAATTTCATTTGTGCTGTAGGGTTGATTCATTGATGAAGCAAGGTACATGCACTCAAAAGCCAAAGAATGGATTAAAACATATCACGGATTATTCAGGGATAAAACCATAAACATCCTCGTCATGCAGCGGTACTATTCCATATCAACAATCACTTTTAGCATATTTATTTTTTTCCTTTTTATCATACTAATTCCTAAATCTGCTTTTGTAGCATTTTATCTTAATCCAAGATTTCAGCTATAGACTTGGGTTATTGGTGACCCTGAGAGCTACTCCAAGTTCGTTCATGAGAGTATTTGGAAAATTATCTACTACTATTAGGTCTTAGTAATGGAAATGAGGGTACATCAATAGGCTATATTTCTAATGGTGAGTCAATTTATTTGGTTACACTTTGCCCTTATATATATTGATTTGTCAAGTTTCATTTTGAATTCGGCTTATAATGTTTGAGATGCCAAAGAGGTTGGTGATCGGCGACAATAGCATCAAGAGATTTAATGGTTCTGGTGGTATTGTTTCTCATTAAAGATTAAAAAGTAAGAATCCATTACCATGTTATTATTAGATTTTGAATGTTAGTAATTTTTATTGCAGCGGAATGGTGGTTCATGTATGGAAACCACACTCCCACATTGAGGAATTTTACCCTTAAGGTTCTTTCCTAAACAGCATCATCTTCAACATGTGAGAGAGGGGGTGGAGCACATTTGCTTTGATCCATACAAAGCTGAAAATCGGCTGAAAGCTTGCACCGGCTCTGACAATTTGGTTTTGTTACTACAACATGAAACTAAAGATATGAGATATGCAAAAGCGAGGAGCCGATAAAGTTCTTAGAAAGATTACCTTGATTTACTTGACATTTGGTAGAGTTTTGGTGAAGAGAAGAGGATAATCAATTATTCCAATGGGTTAGACCTCTCCATTTAGATGATGAAAATGGAAATCCTGATCCACGAATTGTTGCATATGTTCGAGAAGCAGGTGTAGATGTTGAGCGGGTTTTATTTGAAGAAGTTCATAGTGAAAGTTTCAGTTAAGAGACTAGAGACTCATTTCAGCCTGTTGAAACTTCTCGACCCTCTTTTGATTCAAGTGTTGAACATAGTAGTAGACTTAATTTTGTTGGTACTTCTACTACAGTCTATGATGGCTCAAGAGGAGAGGGGACCAATAATGGTAGTGATACTGGAAATGATGGTGGGGATAATGCAGATCGACAACAAAGTGAATATCTATTGAGTCCATTCGGTGGTGAAGATGATTTCGCATGCTACGCAGATGAAGACCATGGGTTTAGGAGAGAGTAGAAGTTTGGGAGTATTGGAGCCATTGGAAGCTTCATATATAGAATTCGACGAAGAAGCATGATGCAACACAATGAGGATTCGTTTTCGGCTAGTTTTGAGTTAATGAGCATTTGCACTCAATACAGTGATTCATCCAATGATGACAACGTTTTTCCTCCTTACATAGCGAGTTATGGTTAGCCTTCTTCACATTCTTCAGATTCCATTGGTGAATATGGAATGATTAACTATCCTCATGATGCACAAATATCATTCCAAACTCCATATCAAATGCAACAAAGATTTCAAACAAGCATGTGGGTGAGAACCACAAGATTTCCTATCCCACGTGAAGAGGTTGTGGAATTTTCTAAGTCAAGACATTTATGCATGGCATGTTAGATCTTATAATCAATATTATCGAACAACATGTCTTGGTATGAGTATTGTCTTCACCAAGATGGGATCCCTTCGTCAAATGTTGCAATGGAGACACATCGATCTTCATTTTTGTGGTGAAAGACTATAGCAATGTTATAATAATGTCTATATTTCATTATTAATGTCATTTTTATACTTTTACAAAGTATTTCCATGAATTTCAAAGTATTTTTGTTAATTTATGATATATCGATATTTATGTAAAAATATTCACCGATATATCTTCAATATATTCGATATATCCGTAAAATCAAATGCGATATATCGTAATAAATCATTTTAACATTTAGGAAGAATTAGTCTTTGATAAGGAAGGGAGACTTATTTAAAGAAGGAGATTCCTTCCCGAGATAGGAGGGAGATTTGGCAAACCATTGTCTATAAATCAGGAAGATTCCCCATGATGGAAAGGTATGTAATCCTAACGGTGTGAACTTCATTCTTTTTCCTCTGTATTTTTGCTGATTTAATCATTGGAGAGGCGGCAGCCCACCGTCACCGGATCGCCCTTTTTGCAGGTTTACATTGCGCCGTTGATGCCCCAGTAAGACTATCAAGGTAACAACAACATTGACTTTCAAATCACGTTTTTTCATTGTTCTTGTTTGGTAACAAACGAATAGCTAATAGCGATTAGTTGATAGCTTAGCTATTTGTTAGGCGATTCTAATGGATTTGTCCCGAGCACAACTTGACTATAGCCAGCTGTTGTATAAATGTGTTTGGTAAAATTTAGGCAGTAACTTCTTAATTGTGTGTAAAATGACGATGAGGACATTGACACAATTTATTGTTGAGTATTTTTTTGTTAATAATTTAGATTTATAAGGTGAGTTTATTGGAAATAAGGTATACTACTATTGAAGATTTAAAACATCATTGACATTATGTTAAATGTTGTATAATTAAGAAAGGAAATGTGTGTTCCAAGGCTATACACAAATCAAATTGCTTCCATAAAAGAGGCCATGAAGCCTCATGTGAGGTTTCACATATACCTTACATGATAGGGATGGAAGTGTTTGAAATAGTTGTGTCGGATACGGATATCGGTGAAATGTGATTTGGTACAATGGATCCATGGCAACAGTACATCTTTTAGACATGCCTCGATTATTTGCACTCGTGCTTTTGAAACTCTCATCTCGAGGTAATTAAAATTTTATTACTTATTTCCAATTATTTGAATTAATTAGGAAAATTTTTCCTTGAATTGGCGCATTTTGCCACTAAACATGGAAAAGGAACCCGGTTGGCTAGTGTTGAATCGGGTGGGCATAGCGCGCTTTCGGGAAAATGTGGAGAATGTTCAAAGCAATTGGAGACATGATGTTATGCAGCTCATACTCTGCAATTCTGATTGAAATCTAGGTAAACATAATAAACATATTACTCCTAGCTTTAATTTGCTCTCTAAAATGCCCCAATGAACATATATAGCAACCCAGTCAGTACCAGCCAGTGAAGAATAATGAATATATTGATAATGGATTTTGTTAATAGTCTTAGCAATTTTCGAGGGACACATTAAAATCCATGTGACATCAATCAAGTTATGAAGGGGTTAACATGTAACACCCGAGGAATTTGTATAGAGTATAAGTTAGGAAAATAATAATGGCTAGAATTTGTATAGAGTATAGAGTTCTTTGAGGAAAATAATAATGACGAGAATTTGTATAGGTATAAATTAGGGAGAAAATAATAATGACGAGGAATTTTTATAGGTATACGTTGCCAGAAAATAATAATGATAAATTCAATTGGCAGTAATTAATTAATTTAATGGAAGAAGGGTAAAAGGTCATTTTCTAGCTAGATACCCTAGTATAAATTGGAATAAAGAAAGAAAATCATTTCTATTCATCTTTGAATTTCAACACAGTTGGTAGGAATTCCCGAGGAGGACGTACGACTTTCGGGGATCTAGGGTTTGAAGAACAAATTTCTCTAAGTAAGATGTGCCCATTTTTATTTTTTAGATTTCTTTGATGTAGATTCTTTAATTTTCTTTCGGTTTAAGATCAATACGAGAGTCGATTTAGATTACTACTTAGTTCTTATCAGGTATCTTAGAATTCTATTCCCAGCGTAGGAAGTACGGTTTTAATCTAACATTATATCTGTGGGAGTCCACACAGGTCATCTCACCGAGGGGGAGTGGTCTAATTTTGTTGATCAGTGGGAGCTATTCCCTCACAAGCGTGTAATTTCAAAGAGAATTATGGGGTTGTATTGTTTGATTGAATGATTGATTGATTTGAATATTTTAAAATAGAAAGACAATTGGGATGTAGGGTTTCCATAAAATCATGTAATTCCACCTCTTCTTTTTACAAACTCATCCCCAAGGCCGTGACCAATGGTCTTCAGTGGAATGTTATCCTTGAATGCTCTTTTGAAAAGAAAAGATAGATTGAGCGATCACTTGCTCCCAATTATCTGAGACACTTGGCTTGCATTTGTAATCAGCACAGCGATGTCAAGTATCACTCGTTCACACGTTGTCAAGAGAATCTTAACTAAGTTTTTAATAGTGTTTGCACGAAGCAAGTGCGTAGCGCACACTCCATTGTAGTTCAAAGGGTATTGAGGAATTACATGATCGGGGTGAGAGTTTCCATAGTGGAATCAGCATAGAAATTTAGAACTCCATGAAACTTGTAATGACAATCATAATTGAAGAGAGTTTATTCATAAAAACAGCACTTTGAGAAAATCAGAATTCAATTTCAAAACCTAGGTATGAAAAATGAAATCTTGAGATTAGAAAGCGAATGTATGTTCTTCTTTGAAAGATTACATGTGCATGAATCCGAAATCACCAAAGAATTAAAGTCTCCAATAGGATCTATAAAACTTCAACTCAAGACTATGGAGGAAAAGAAGCTTGCTTCTTCTCTCCCGAACCTAACCCCAGTGATCAAAGTGCCTTCCTTGTGTCCTATTGGCATATACTCTTTTCAATGTCATCTAGTGTTCAAGGATGATTGACAAGCGTAATACCTAACGTTAGGATCACAATTCTGCTCAATTCCCGCACTTCTCATACATGTCAGGGTACACATTAATGGTGTACCGGTGTTGATGACACACTTTTCTTCTTACCAATTTTTAACTCGAGGTGTCTGGTGCGCATTTAGGGTGTCTTGGTACACTTTGTCCCTTTGCCACTTTTTCGAATAAGGTGTGCAGGTACACATTGAAAGGTGTCTGGTACACTTTTACTCGTAGTGCTTCTCTAGTATTGTTGGAGTTCACGAAACTTCATCAATCGTTTGCCCAGCATCTTCCATGATTCATATTTGCTTCACGGACATGAAATCTTTGTACACTTATGCATTAGACTGAAAGACACGCACAAATCTAAAAACATAAAGCAATTAAGTACCTATCCTCATGCAAATGTGGGTAGAGTGTGTGACTTGTATGTGCTAAGTTCGGCTACTAATTCTTGCTCAATTGTGTGTATTCATCCACACCCCAACTGCATCTTGCTAGTCCTAGCAAGATTTAGACTAAACTACCTTTGGTTATGAATTCAATAGTACTCAGTGAGTTAAAGCAGCTTTGCAAGATCCCTCAAAATAGCTAATATGGAATATAATGGCACCACTACTTTAGTATGCACCGATGCGACTCACATTTAACCCAACCACGGAGTCTTACACAATGAACATTACAACAAGCTAACACAAAATCAACTATTCAAATAGATGGTTATGGAATTGAAAAGCGTAAGCGATCAATACAAACATTTATTTGTAGCGATGTCGTTATAAAGAAAGGAAGCAACTATTCAACATAGACACATAACTACTATGCATAATGTCGAGAAGAAACGTCAAACATACTTCGGAATCAAAAGGTCTTAAGGTTTATAACGACCATAGAATTTGAGCGAAAATTAAATGATCAAAATGGGTGTTGGCATGAACATGGCTAGTGCTTGCCCGATTACTGACACCACCCTAGTCACGGCTAAAAGCAACTACGCATCGTCATCCTCATCTTACGTAGAAGAAAATGCATCCTCATCGACCACAGGTCATCCAATTCCTGAATCTCTCCCTCAGTGCAGGGGAGTGGCATAGCCATTGCGAGGCTCTCCTTGGAAATTTGACTCTCAAGCCTCGAGGCGTCGATTGACATACACGCTTCCCTAGAATGCACTTGAACCACCCTTTGTTCGCGCTCCATCCTCTTCCAGTAGGGATGTGCTCAGTAGTGTTGGGGCTATGGATGAAGTGATCCGGGAGAGGCGAGAGAATTTGAGAAAGGCCCGGGGAGAATTTGAGGGCTAGTAAGATGCGGCTCGGCTCTTGGCCTCGGTTTTATTTGTGATAGGCCCCAACCTAGGCAATACCTTTTCTTTAGCGCTCCCTCATTCCACCGCTTTTCCACAAAGGTTAACGTCACAAGCGATGGGAATGGAATATGTCTACTACTCATCACGAATCTTGCAAAAAGTCCCTCATCACACACCATATGACTAAGGCATAATCGATGAGTTTTCCAGTCATGACTTCATATAAGAATTGAATTTGTTCTCTGCTGGGGGATTTCTCATTGCCCTTAGGTCCAATTCGATCATGAATAATCTTATTCATCAATGCATATTCTGACTTGAGCTTCCCTGGTACAAATTCCATTTTCATGTACCCATTCATGGGTCTTAGGGTGAGTGCACATAAGCTACGGTGAACAAGCTGAAGCAAATCAAAATCGAGTGATAGCCCTAAATTAGATGATCGATTACGAGGCGGCCGGGGCGGGATCACTGGCAGGAATAGAAAGGCTATCGAATCGGGGGATGATCCGTAGCTAACACCCATCACCTGTTGTCTCTAATATGGTCTCGGCCGTGATTTTCTTTGATTGGTATAGAACTCCCAGAACCACAATAATTAAGTATCCTTGAACCTCGTGCATAAATTGCATGATCTTGAATGATTCCACACGATGGGACGAGAGTACAAAAATGTCTCCAACTTCACGCCCCTCTTGTAGTGAAATCCCCTATTTGCAATCGACTGGGCCCATTTTTGATTGCCTTGTTTCGGAGTCCTCGACGAGCATGTTGCATCTCGTCATCATTCTTTGCTTTCGCTTACTTCCTCACTCTCTGAAGACTCTATTTGCTTGCCCTTGCCCTTTTTAACTGGCTGCGAGGAATCCGATTTTCTTTTCTTCACGGCCCGCTCCATAGAGGAGCCAGGCGCTTTTCCTTTCCCAATGTTCTTGGATCGTGCCATAGGAGACTGACAAGGATGACGATAATGGCACAGGATGTATATACATATAACGAGATCCTGACTGTTTCAATAAGCCTGAGGTGGCCCGTTACATATCGGATAACACTTTCTGCGCGTACCGTCGGTGAGCTCCCTACAACCACCAAGTGCGAGGAACAGCACCACCCAAATCCAACAAGCGAGATCCATGTATAACAATGAGGGAGCCCAAAGATTCTAGCGAGAGAGTTTGTAGGAGAAACTACCACGTACGTACGATGTTTGCGAAAAATCCCAGGGCTGGACGATGGAAACCTTTGGTAGGAAAGCAAACTCCGGGTTGTGTGAAGGAGAGACCCAAAGAGGCTAGGGTTTGGATTTGTAGAGAGTGGAAGAGGATTTGGAATGCGAAAGCCCGCAGGAATTTTGGGGGTTAAAAACCCGTTTGCCACTTTAAGCCGTGGGTGTGCAGGTGCTTTAATGGTGTCTTGGGGTACACTTTGCTCACTGCCCATTTTTGAGTAAGTTGTACCGGTACACTTTTAGAAGTTAATAGGTACACTGACTAATTTGATATATATATATATATATATATATATATATATATATATATTTTTTTTTTTTTTTTTTTTTCAAATTTGGAGCAGGTGATGCGGAGTGTGAAATTTGACGTCAGCGCGCCTTCCATCCGGGTTTATTTGCGCTGCTCACTTTTTAAATTTGTTCGGATTCTGGCGAAATTTGTATTCATAGAATTTGGTCCTTTGTAATTCCTTCTTGGGGATACTTTCAATCTTTCCGTAGTCGGGGTTCCTAAGGTTCGAGGCGGTTTGGCGAAGCTTAAAGCTGAAGTGGTTGCAAGGGGGTGAGACAATGCGAGTTCTCAGGTGTACGAGAGAAATAATGGCCTCTAATCATTTTCAGTTATCACAGAATGTTTCCCATAAAGACATGATGCATGAAGTTAGCTTATGACATGCCAAATTGATGCACAAATAGGAGCAAGCGAGGTAAGATCGAAAAATATGACGTTAGGTCGTAGTTTGTGTGTGAAGCCCGATAGCGGCTTCGAGAATGCAAGGGGACCAATTGCAAGGAAGAACAAAAAGATTTATGTGTATGCTTTCGTAAGATTGTACATACGATAAGATGATGTGGAGTGTGTATGAAATCATGCGGGGCATAGGCCACATTGCAGGTCAAGCATTATACTCAAAAGAGCCATATTTTGAAAATTTTGACCACACACTGAACATGTAACAAGCGCATAGTTAGATTCAACCAGTGTGAACCTACCCCCACAACAGAAATGAGCATTGCCCTCAATGCATAGACTAAGGGTACCCAGTAGGAAACGGGGTGGAGGCAAAATAATAGAAATGAGGACCCAAAAATTTTTTTTTTTTTTTATGGAAAAGCAAATGAGTAAAAATAGAAATAGAATCTAAGAACGAAAAGATAAAACAAATCAAAACTATATAGCGAGATGGAGGCCAGGCTTTACTCGTGGGGGGGTGTGGTGGGAATAAGATCTACCAAGCCCGCACTAATTTCTTGAAGATTGAACTGCTCGAGGAATGGCTTGAGGCGTTGACCATTAACTTTGAAAGAACTTCCGTGCTCCAGGATTCTACTCAATCTCCATTTCCGTATGGAAAGACTACTTTAACAATGAATGGGCCGATCAAGAGGAAAGCGAAGTTTTCCACAGGAATAAGTGCAAGCTGGGGTATCTGTGGGACCTTTTGGTTTGGTTCGAACGTTTTCCGGGCAATAGTTTTGTCATGTGGAAGACTTGGCGCTCTTTTAAGTGCAGACTTTCATATGACTCTGGCCCACTTGACTCATCAAGCTCATTTCGTACAACAAGCGGCTGCTTGAGTTAAATCGAGGAATTAAAGCGCTCTAATAGCCCAATAGCTCTATGTTCCATTCGGTAGGGAGATGACAAGCCTTTCCATAAACAAGACTATAGGGAGACATACCAAGAATGGTTTTAAAAGTGGTACGGTAGGCCTAAAGAGCGTCGGCAAGTCGAAGAGACCAGTCTTTGCGATTTGGAGCAACCGTTTTTTCCAAAATATGTTTTATCTCCCTATTAGCTAGTTCAGCTTAGTTGAATTACGTGGGTGATATCTTTGTGGAAGCTTTATGGGTGACTCCATATTTTTTTATGATTTTCGAAGATACGATTACAAAGTGGAGTCCACCATCATAATAATTCTTGTGAGTACTCCAGACGAGAAAAAAATGTGTTCCCTTATAAATTTCAAAACAACCTTGTGGTCATTAGTTCTCGTCGAATAGCGACCAGCCAGACACATAATCAACAGATAACAGAATGTAAAGATGCCCACAAGAAGGGGGAAAAGGCCCCATGAAGTCTATACCCCAACAGTAAAGAATTTCAATGATTAGAATTAGAATAAGAGGCATCATGTTCCTTTTTGTGACTCTGCCCCTGGTGTTGGCACAGGCTGAAGTTTTGCGAGGTCGAAACAATCTTTAAAACGGGGTAGGCGGTAAAAACAGCTTCTGAAATCTTATCTGGCTGTTTTTCGTGCGGAGGGCGTAATCTCCACGTAGGCTTGAATGGCAAAAAGTTAAGATCCTTATCTGCTCATCATTAGGTACACATCTTCTCATTATTTGATTTGGACAGTATTTAAATAGATATGGATCATCAAAGTAATACTTCTTAATATACGTAAAAATTTCTTTTCTGTTGGGATGTCCGTTGGGATGGAATCGACCAGGTAGAAACCCAGGTAATTTACAATATCCCGACATACCATGGGCAATGAACAAGAGCAAAAGAGAGTTGCTCATCGGAAAATATAAACATGGGTATGCCATGAGAATTTGATTGGAACTAATCGCGAGATAAATGGTCGGCGACCATTTTTGACCCCCTTTTTTATCTTTAATGGTCAAATTGAGATTCTTGGCATAGGAGGATCCACCCTCCTAGTTAGCAACGGCTTTGTATCTTTGTAGAGGAAGCGAAGTACTTCAAGGTTGCATGATCTGTGAAAATGGTCACAGGAGAGCCAACAATGTATGACCTAAATTTTTCTAGGGCAAAGACGACATCTAGAAACTCTTTTTCTGTGGTCGTGTAGTTGGCCTGGGCAGAGTCTAGTGTCTTGCTGGCGTAATAAATTTACGAAGCCTTTTTGTCTTCCTTTTTGTCGCTTACGGCCCTATTGCATAATCACTAGCGTCACACATGATCTCGAACGGAAGGTCCCAATTAGGAGACCGCATGATGGGGAGGAGTGACACTAACATGTTTTGAGTTTAGTAAAATCAATGTCCACGAGCTTGTGACCATGTGAAAGGACATCTTTGCAGCGGTACATAAGGGATGGCTTGATAGCACTAAAATCTTTTATAAATCTTACGTGAAACCGGCGTGACCACGGGAATGACCGTATCATCTCAGCACTTAGGGTGGGTAGGTTGGAAATTAGCTCAACTTTGGCCTTATCAGCTTCAATGCCATTTTTGATACTATATGGCCACAAGGCAGTCCACTTGTGTTACCATGAAATGACATTTTTCCCAATTTAACACAAGATTTTTCTCTTGACACATTTCCAAAACCTTACTTAAATTCTCCAAACAGATCTCAAATGAGTCACCAAAAACTGAGAAATCATCCATGAAAATTTCCAATATGATTTCTATCATGTCACTAAAGATTCCGTCATCTTGTGATTGAAGGTTCTAGGTGCATTGCATAATCGAAGGGCATTTCCTAAAGGCAAAGGTACCAAAGGACAAGTGAATGTAGTTTTCTTGATCTTCCAAAACTATCTCAATTTGATTGTACCACACGGTACCATCAAGAAAACAATAGAATTCATGCCTACTTGACTATCTACAACATTTGATCAATGACGGAAGAGGAAAATGGTCTTTCCTAGTACCATTAAGTTTCCTATAATCTATGCACACCCTCCATCTGGAAGTGACCACGAGTGGAATGAGCTCATTGTTTTTCATTGGTGACCACCGTGACTCAGTTTACTTAGGAACTTCTGTGTTGGGCTAACCCGAAATAACACATCTACGATAGGGTAAAAATAACCCCTACATCCGAGTTTTAAAACTTCCTTTTACCACTTCTTTCATTATTGGGTTCGGTGCGTCTACATGGTTGCCTAGAAGGTTTAACATCCTCCTCTAAGTGAATTCTATGTGTGCAGATCAAGGGACTAATTCCCTTAATATATGCAATTGTCCGACTGAAACAGTGGCGGTTTTTCAATATCTCCAAAAGTTGATTTTCTTGATTCAATTCTAAGGAGGCAGATATAATTACTGGAAAAGTCTCTTCATCCCCTAGGAAGGCGTATTTGAGGTGTGTGGGTAAAGGTTTTAGCTCAAGCTTACCGGTGGCTTGCTCCTCGAGAGAGCGATACCTTATCCTCGTTTAATTTAGCGATGGTTCAAATTTAGGTGCCCACCCATTAACTTCCAATACCTCAGCATGTTCAATTATGGAGTGTAGAAACTCTGACTCCAGTGCGGTCACTTCCTCATCCCAACTCGGGCTGACCAAACATGACTTAAGAGGGTCATCATGTGAGACATTATCCAAGTATTTCTGTACCACAGAATCAACCATGTTGACTTCATACACATCTTCTTCATCCCCCATTCCCTTGATAACATTGAAGATGTTCAAATTATGATCCATGTTATTGCAAATGATAGTGTCATTAGGCCTCCCCCTACAATGTATAATGGCATTGCCGATTTACCAAGAATGAATTACACGAAAATTGCGGGCCGAGTTCCTTGGTTTACCACGGTGATGTCAAGCACAACAAAATCCACGAGGGGAAAATAGAACTTGTCCACTTGGCTGCCAATACATCCCTTCACTATCCCTCACAGGAATTTTACACTACGGTCGACTAATTGGAGGGGTGATATTGGTTGGCTCCCAATTCTCCTATTTTAGGTCCATATGCTGAATAAGGTAACAAATTAACACTTGCCCACCCAAGTCCACTAAAGCGTGTCCTAACAGATTCCCTACTATAGAAATAGTAGGGCTTCCTAGGTCTTTGTATTTTGGAGGCAAGTTGTTTCGAATTAGTGAAGTAGATTGCTCGGTCATGAAGGCCTCCTTGTTGACTCCTAATTTCCTTTTTACCCTGCACAAATCCTTTAGAAATTTAGCATATGATGGAATTTTCTTAATGGCATCTAATAAGGGAATGTTCAGTTTCACTTGCTTGAACAACTCATAAATCTCAGCATGGTTATTCACTTTCTTTGGTGCTCTCGGCTATGAGGGTATTATGGAAGTGGAGGGATTTAAGGCTAGCCTTGTCTTCCCTACGGTTCACCATCAGCAACATTTGTCCTAGGGACATAGGCTTATCCCAACACCTCATCCTCGACCCGATTCACTTTGAGATTCTTGTGATGGTTCTTTGGTTGGAATGGTTTTGTCAACTACCTTCCCACTTCGAAGAGTAGTGCCTTACAATGTGCAAAGTATCCTCACTTGGACTTGGCTCACTCCCACACTATTTGGCCTTGACCTTGTGGGTTTTTGAATAGGCTGAGATGGGAGTTTCCCTTTTCTTGTTGAAGGTTACACATAGAGCGAGAGTTAACTTGGTTATCTTACGGGATCTCACATCATTATTCGGAGCGGTTCGGGTCTGTGTTTGTGGATAAATTTGGGTTTTACATGCGGCACGTGTAGCGATATCCTCGGACTTCTCTTGTAGCGGAGGTTGATATGGTTGTGGTGATGGAGTCCCTTGACTCGATGGATGGAAACCTTGATTAGGGTTCACAGGAAATCCTTGAGGGCCTTGATTATGAAATGGTGGAATGGAATTTGTAAAGCCGTGGTTTTGGTAATGAGGACCTTGGTTGTTTAGCGGGTTGGCCCTCCTTCATTTCCTCTGACTAAAATTAGGGTGCTTACCCATCAATTATATGTTTGAATATGGAGAGTTGAAAGGTTTCTTTGGTAATTAAGGGCATTGGCATGCTGTTGTTGAATTGCACACACATGAGGAAGGTTTGGGCATAGTAATGGTTGAGTCTCATTAGGATCATCGCATATAATGCATGGCTCCTCCACTCTGGGTCTAGTGGGTATCGAGGGTGTTTGAGGCACACTAGTTACCTCGTGCACCTTTTTCATCTCTATGGCCTCTAATTTCCTTGTTAAATTGGCAATTTTTGCTTGCAACTCATCATTTCTCTTAAGTGATGGATTAGCCTGGCGTGTGCTATGCGCTTTGCTTGTTTGGTCATCTATGGAAGTGTTAGTCTCCCAGGATTCGAGAGCATTCTGCTATAGTGTCCAAGTTGGATTGCTTCCACGGCACTCTTTCATAGGGGTCTTTGCACACATCCTTACGGATGTATTGTTTATTATTCAAGGATAAATCATACTTGATGAAGTGCAGCACATATTTGTTCTACGTCTAATCCATGGTGAGGGATAGCATGGAGGAGATCCTTATATCTTTCCCATACCGCAGCAAACGGTTCACCCGGCTTTTCAGAAAAGTTCTGAATTGCTCGCATGAGAGCATTAGTACGTGCAGGAGGGAAAATTTTGTTGAGGAACTCATTTCGCATATTTTCCCATGTGAAGATTGAATTAGGTGCCAGGGAATGAAACCAAATTTTGGCCTTCTCACTTACAAGAAAAGGAGAGCGAAACCAAGCGGATTATGTGAAGGGTAGGCGAGTGAGAGAAATGCACTGCAAACATCTTCAAAATCTCTCATGAATGAATAAGGATTCTCATATTCGAACCCTTGATATATCGGTAAAAGACGGATCATTTCCGATTTCATTAGAAATTGATTGGCCTCTTCAGGAAGGGCGAATCACAAAGGGAGTGGTTATGGTCCTTTGAGGTTGTAGGATTTCGGGGGTTCTTTCCACATTAGGCCAAGGAGCAGGAGACCTCATATTGATTTCGCTGGGGTTAACATTTCCCCCTCCTATTGCGGTCACCTGCGGGAGTGCGGCTGCTTCTCCGTGTTGTGGCGGTTCATTAGTCGTGTGGGTTAACGGGAATCCCTTGAGTATGTTCATTAAACGAGAGGTTCTTGATTCAGGATGATCCATTTGGTGCAATATTTATCTTGAGACAATTGACCTATTATGGATTCCTCGAATTTCTAGGAGTACTATTCTTATTAAGGAGCGCGGCGTTGCTCGTTGCGGCCGACATGCACTTCTGGCTCGCTCAGATCGAGAAACACCCACTTAGATTTCTCACTAAAAACAAATAATAAAAAAAATGGAGAACATTACGGTTTGCAATGCAATTGCAAATTACCTCTAGCTCTCTTCAGGTCAACTGTGTTGGTCGCCACTCCCCGGCAACGGCGCCAAAAATGCTTCGTTCTTATCAGGTATCTTAGAGATTCTATTCAATGATAGGAATTACGGTTTAATACAGCATTGTAATCTTTGGCTGGGAATCCACTGTGAGGTCATCTCCACGAGGGTGGTCTAATTTTGTTGACCGGTGGGAGCTATTCTCCACAAACGTGTAATTTCAAAGGAAATTATGGGGGTTGTATTGTTTGATTGAATGATTGGTTGATTTGAATATTTTTAAAATAGAGAAAGACAATTGTTGGGATCATAGGGTTCCCTCGCCCCGATCATGTAAATTCCCACCTCTTCTTTTACAAACTCATCACAGGAGCCATTGATAAATGGTCTTGATGGAATATTTATCCTTGAATGCTCTTTTGAAAGAAAGATGATTTGAGCGATGTTAGTCACTTGTTCCTGATTAATACGAGACACTTGGCTTGCATTTGTAATCGAAGCACAACGTGTCTAGAAGTATCACTCATTCACACGTTGTCAAAGAGAAAATCTTAACCTTGGGTTTTTAATAGTGTTTGCACAAGCAATTAACATCGCACACTCCATTGTAGTTCAAAGAGGTGACAGGGGAATTACCTTGATCGGGGTGAGTTCAGGTAAGGTCATGTGAGAAGAAATTTGGGGAACTCCATGAAACTTGTAATGACAATCATAATTGAAGGGTTTATTCATAAAAGCGGCACTTTGAGAAAATCGAATTCAATTTCAAAACCTAGGTACTAGAAAAATATGAAATCTTGAGGTCAAGCCAAATGTATGTTCTGGCGAAGAAGATTACATGTGCATGAATCGGAAATCACGAAAATTAAAGTCTCAATGCGGATTCTATAAAACTTCAACTCAAGACTATGGAGGAAAAACGCCTCTCCCGAGCTAACCTAGTGATCAAAAGCTGCCTTCTCCTTGTGTCCTATTGCTTTTATACTCTTTTCCAATGTCATCTCGTGTTCAAGGATGATTGACAAGTATGCCCCTGCGTTAGGATCACATTTATGCTCAATTCCCGCACTTCTCATACATGTGTACCGGTACACATTAATGGTGTACTGGTACACTTTTGCTACTGCCAATTTTAACGCTCGGTGTAGATCTGGCGTTTAGGGTGTACGATTACACTTTGTCCTTGCCACTTTTCGAATAAAGATTGTACCGGTACACATTGAAGGTGTAGGTACGCTGCTCAGTGCTTCTCTAGTATTGTTGGAGTTCGAAACTTCATCAATCGTTTGCCGCATCCTCCATTGATTCATATTTATTCCGCAGGACATAAATCTTTGCTTTCACTTATGCATTAGACTTGAAAGACCTGCACAAAACTAAAAACATAAAAGCAATTAAAAGTACCTATCCTCATGCCAAATGTGGGTAAAGTGTGACTTGTATGTGCTAAGTTAGAAGCTATAATTACTTGCTCGATTGTGTATTAAGTCCCGATTACTTTCGTTCTTTAGAAATAAATAAAATAAGGATTGGTGGTGTCGTATTTGAATTACTTTGAGTATGAGAATGAAAAAGTATTTAAGGATAATTTTGAAAAATAATAATAAACAAATAAGAGATAAATTGAAAAATTTGAATTTTGTATAAATATATGTATTTGATAAGTATTTAAATATATATGTATTTTGCCAAGTAAATGTTTATTAAGGTTGAGAATTTATTAGATAAGGAATATGATTAGAATAATTATTTAGCAATTATAGGAAATAATATCCGTTAATAATACTTGTTGTTAGGTATGATAATTGTTAGGTAAAAAGGCTAGATGTGTATTGTGTAATAATATAATTTGTAAAATATTATTAATATTATTTCTTTCTAGTAAAAGATTTAGTTCGGATTAAGAGCATAAAAGTAAATAATTATTAAACTAAGATCCGAAAGGAATATGAGTTTTATAAAATTTGTAAAACTACTTATGTAAAACCCGTGAAAATTTTAAATTTAAATTTTTCAGATAAAAGGGGGCAAAGCGGTAATTTGCAGAAATATGGTACGAGGAAAAGTTGGGATTTTCTAGATCTCGGATGACAAAGCCCAGTTGCACCGTTGGAATCGTCTCGTGAAATCTAACTACTCAGTCGAATTTCGTTGAATTCCGAGATAGTCGGAATTTCGTTGAATTCCGAGATAGTCGGAATTTCACGTATTTTGAGGAAACGCGTGTCTGGCGACACATGGCGAGCCATGTGGATGACACATGGCGAACCATGTGTCACAATGCATGGCAAAGGCATGCATGTGTGACACATGGCAAGCCATGTGTCAACATGCAAATGTGCATTTTGGACACATAAGGGCCTTCATGCATGGGGTCTCGAGAATCGGTCAAGTGGGGCGGCAAGGAGGGGAGGTGGTGGAAGGAAAGAAAGGGAGGAAAGGAGAAGAGAAAGGGGAGGAAAGGAAAGGAGAAAGGGAGGAAAGAAAGAAAAAGAAGAAAGAAAAGAGAGAGAAAGAAGAAGGGGAGGAAGGAGGGAAAAAAGAAAGAGGAAAAAGGAAGGGTGTCGTGAGCAGGGAGACCTAGGCGCAAGGAGCTTCGGAGCTGGCAGCTATGAGAGGTAGGTTTCCTCCCTACTGCAGTTATTTTACGCATATGGAGCCGTGTAATGGCCTACGGGTTTTTGTCGGTTTAGCGGGTATGCAGTTGTGTATTTGTTTGTGATTGTGTAGTGATGGTCGAAGACCGGAGTTTACGAGGTTGGATTTGTCGAGACCGAACAACGTAATTTTAAGGATGGCAAAATCGAAGCGGGAATGGCAAACGAGGTGTGTGCCCAAATTCCGGCACACCATTGTGAATCGACTCGTCAACTTTGGGCGACCATAACTTTTGGTCGAACTCCAATTTACTTGGCGTTCTTGGACTCTATAAGCTCTTCGATGCAGAATTTAATACGATAAAGTGCTCAGCAAAATGTAGGCTGAAAATTGGGTTGGGTCACAGATAGTTGAGGAATAGTCGGGTTCGGTTTAGGAACTACGTTTCGGAACCTCCGGAGAAAACGGTTTGTAACGAAAATGCTTGGGACGCATATGGCACGACGAGGGGTGTGTGTTGGATGTTTGTGTGGTATTTACAAAAAATGGACTTTCTAGACTAAGTCCAGATTATTTCTTAGGTCAAGCATGGCCGGATTTATGGCCGAGAATGGCTAATGTGTGTTATTGCCATAAATTCAATGACATACTGAATATGTGAAATTATGTGACATATGTGTGATGAAGATGGAAATAATTATATGCATTGGGCTGTATGATTGACACACTATGTCTCAGCCTGGGAATATGTTACTTGCCTAAGTAATGGTTGGAATTATATTAGTACATGCTTGAATGATGTGTTGACATGAATGAACTGAATGATAGAAAAGATGTATTGCATGCTTATGTGATGTACGATTTGAATGTATGGAATATTAACATGGCCTGCATGTATGCTAATGTTGAACTGAATTTATGGAATGTTGTGTGCATTAGACATGAGTGCTCATAGCACACACATAGTGTATGGTGTAGAATGTCCATGTAAGAGGAGTCTTCATACATTAGTCATGGGATTGAGTGCGGAGTGGCACAAATTCGCGTTCATTGGTGTGCGGTAACACCACATTACATGGAATTATTATTATTTTTATAGTACCGATTGCTGCTTGTTTGGTGCAGAATCGTGTGGGCTTGGAAATGGGACGAAGTCCAATTGAGTTCCACGGTGTTAAATGAAAATGGAAAATGAAATGTGTCGGGCGTAGCAAGTAGGGATAGATACCCGCCGGGTGAAAGCACGAGAAACCTAGTTGGAAGCGCGGCGTATCCATTGGTGGCTTAGAAAATGTCGGAGATTTGTAAGGAGACCCGCGATGAGACGAAAAGTTACATTGCCAGACACGAAGCGATTAAATAAATATCACGTAGACTACGGAGTTTGTGAGATGGGAGTTGGGGCGACTCGGTATTGATTTCCCATTGGCTTTGCATTGGGTGGTGGGTGGGAGGTTGACCGTACTTAGGGGCATGTAGAGTGTCGTCTCATACATGCATGTAGTTTTTTCCATGATAGGACGACATGCATGCACGGATTGGTTGTTGGTTTGGTGTGAAATGATCATTTGCATGTGCGCACCCTAGGTGGGGAATAACCCTTGTGGGATTTATCTCTGCGGCGTTAGCTCTCACCGTCGTGGGACCCACTTCGGGTCTGAGGCAGGAGTACGAGGCGGGGTGGCTCCTTAGAGGCCCGGGATTATGGCCCGAGCGGACTGCCTTGATTCTTGTTTTGTATATATATTAGAACGAACTAGTTTTAATATATGTTTTGTATTAGGAGCGATGTAATAACTCTTTGATCCCATAGAAATGTGTAGCTGGTCTTGCTTGAAGTATGGACGAGTATGGATGATGGCACATTGGGTCGTTTATTAAATGTATGGGTCTCATGATATAAGACACACGGGTTTCGCGAGGTTGGCTGATCAGTCAAGGACCCGGGTTTTGGGGTGTCACAACCTAATTCAAATAGTTATCATTTAGGCTTGAGTTGTCAATATGTTTGAGGTGAACAAAAAAATCATGTTGGTAGAATAAACTTTATAAATCACAAATTTTATATAGAAACCCATTAACTTTTATTATTATGGATTAAAAAATAAAAAAATAATATCATTGTTAAGAATATCAAATTAGGAAAGTTTTAAGAATAAATAAGTAATGATGATAGTTTCTTCCATATTATTTTAAGAGAAATATTTCATTGAGGTGAAATTCTTCTGATTAGCTCTTTCAAAGCTTTTGAGTACTCCTTTGAGGTAATGGATATTAATGCAAATTTTTAAAAAGAAAATTGTTTGTTTTTACTTCATTTGAGAATGAAAATTGTTTTAATTGAATTATATATAATCTTGATTTGTGAAAATTTTACTTTTTTATTTATTTGATTATCCATGGATCAAAAAGTAGTTTTGTATGATTGTACTTTTGAGATTTGTTTTGTTTACGAAAGAAAATGTGGAGATATGATGTTTTGTAATTTGAACTTTTGAATGAAATATTTGACTTTGGTTGGATTGTTGCATCGCGGGAATAATAGTTGTTGTTGGCCATTGTCCGGCGGGATATAATAGTTGAGCCTTTACATTTTCTTGGTGGGAATGTAATTGATTTGAACCCAGCCTTTAAGGGTTTAGTTGAGAGGTTATTAGTACTAGTAGTGTTGCCGTCCTTCAAAAGGAACAATTTCTGAGCATTGCCACCCATTTAGAAGTCTCACATGGCTAGAGCACCATTTGATATTTGATTGCAGAGAAAAATATATTTGAAATGTATTTGATTTTGGATTTGATGATATATGAAAGTGTTTGAATGAAATTTGATATGAAATTGTTTGGATCACATTTTGATATGGAAACTAATTTGAAATTGATGTGAGAATGTGTTGAAGTATATTTTTAATGTTGAAACTTATTTTTAAATCTCGAAGTTTTTTGATGAAAAACATCTCTATTGTTATATGATTGAAAGCTTTTGATCAGTAAAGAAATGTATTAGTATTTGCTTGTGGGCTTTAAACACTCCCATTCATTGACATATTTTAGGTACTTTTAGTTTCAGCGAGTGATGGCTGGGTGAGGTTCGGTCATCATTAGGATTTGATTAGAACTTTATGTGTTGGATCATGTTGAACTAATAAATTCATGTTTATATGAAATGTTGGGTTTTTGAAAGTTAATTGAGAAAGTCACTTGAATGATAACATTTGTTTATATTAGTACAAAGGGTTGGATTTGAAATCGAAATATTGTTATAATCTGAAACGACTTTATATGGCAGCGTGCATAATTGAGATTTGGATATTTAGAGTAATTTTTGTCGTGAAAGTTTGAGATTTGGAGAATTTATGAATTTAAAGTTCTTGCATTTACTTTGAACATGTGTTGGTAATTGGGCCAAAGAAGAATCACGTGCAGATTCTGAGGAAGGTTAGTGTAGTTTCACACTTCAAGCCTTGGTGAAGGCTTAGTGTGAATTGTGATCGATACTACTAGGGTGGGTTTCGGGCGTGACATAACATGACGTAGTATGTCAACAACAACCTTATTCTTGATTTGTGCTTGCTTTGGGTATGCTGCATTTGGGAACAATGCCCATGGCAACATGTCGACTGGCTTGATTTACGAGCCCTTCGCCCATCGACTCTGGCCAACATCTTTATATTGTGATGCACCTTGTGGGAGCATACCAGGTGATGAACACACATTTTCCAAAACCAATCTTTTATTTTAGATTGACTAGTTGTTATACTACTATAGCAATATATATGACTGATCATGCTAATTAATCAGCTGGGTCATGAGATAAAGATGGAAGCTCCCTAGCTAAACGGAATATACATATATAATTTGTTACGCGCAGGTGATTGCACAACCAGTGTGTGGTGCAGTTGAATCGGAGATGAGAAGTAGGTGGCCAAGGTCCAAGTTTGTAAATGCAGAGTACCCCATAAGAATCGGAAAGAAAAACTTCAACTTGATCAGTATCAATTTGTGGAGGCTTGACAGTGGGAGAAGTATGTTTGTAGTGATGGTAACTTTGCTGGCTATGGCATTGTGCCTCTACTAATGAAGTTCTGGCACTCCTTGGAGCCATAGTTACCGGGCCGCTCACAGTTTACTTCCCAGTGAATATGTATTGTGCAGAAAAAAATCGATAGGATGGACACAGGTGGGTTGGGTCAGTCACGGAACTTTGTGCGTCTGCTTGTGGCCTGGTTGCAGCCTGCGGCTCCATGGAAGGGTTTTCTGAAGCCTCCGCAGCCCTAAATACTATACAATAATGTGCATGCATGTAGGTGTAGCAATGATCAAATAACTGATTCTGATGCTAGCGATGTACATGGTAGTTTGCAAGCATGCAGAAAATTGGACCTGTTCTGTGAGTTTGAGAGATGCTACACTTAAATCATTAAGTGCAGAGGGCTGTCCACACAACACAACATTGAAGACTGTTAAGTCTTTTCCTTTTTCTTTATATCCAAATATTTATGTTTAACCCAATCAGTTCAAAAACTTTAACAAAGCAATACGTACTAACAAAAAGAACACGATGACAGAAAATTTTCAACAATCTGTCTAGTCTTGAATTCTTGGATTGTCTAACATAAATTGATCAGTGGGGAAATACTGAAACCACTGGGTAATTGCTTCTGCTTGCAGTTTCTTGATCTTTGGAAAAATAGCCTTTGGGGCGAGATTCCTGCAGGTATTCAGGGACTTGCTCGAAATATGAAATTTTTGTATTTAAATGACAACTCCTTTTCTGGGATGCTTATAACAAAGTTGGGACAGAAGTAGGAGCAAATAGAGATAAGTGACTAACAAGAGGTTTTCTGGTCCAATTCCTACTGGAATTTGTCCTGTGTTGAGCCTAGCTCTCTCAATTCAATGCAAGCAATAATATGTTTTCAGGTGAAGTTCCAGTGGGATTGATGACTCTTTCTAGCATCTATGTTTTGATACTTGATGATGGGATTCAATTCTCAGTCCAACTCCTCTTAAATCTGGCAAGCATTAATTGTTACTTAGTAAGTTTGTTTTTGCAGTTTACTGGTTGTAGATTAGTTAATTAGTTTAAACAAGAAGCACTGGCCGCTCATGTAAGACTTTTTTTTCAAGAAGAATCTGTTTTTCAGATACGATAGTTACATTTCAATCCTGAAGACTCCCATCCAACGTAGGTGTGTGGAAGACAGTAACCAATTTGAAGTGCTCAAGAAATAGTCTCTGCAGCCCCAATTCCAAAGGCAATCTCACTTATTTGCCTCACTTTTTCTTTGGACCTATCTGAAAACCAATTCTCAGGCCAAATTCCTCCTCAACTTGGTCATTTGAATCCTAAATTCCAAAACTGATCTTCAAACTAGTCAGGGAAGTCCCAGATGATCTTTATAGCCGAGATATAAAAGAAGTTTCTTAAGCAATTTAATTTATGAACTGATATTCCCAGTTCTGGACTTCCTTACCAGCTCTAAAGCCACTACCCTCACTCATTCTCAACAAAATATCTCACTATTTTTCACCTTATTTTATTTTAGGACTCATGCATCTCCACATTGGCACGATATTGTTCATTTTGGACTTAAGCCCTCATGATTTTGATTTTAGGCTCTACCCAAAAGGCCTCATTCAATGGAGATACATATTGCCCACACTTAATTAACTTAATACTCCTTATTTTCTAACCCATGAGTTCATGGAAAATGAGAGCTTGGATAGATGGCTTCACAGTAAAAAAGAGAAGGGCCTTAATGCCCCTCACAACTTCAATACAAGTCCAAGTCTTCAGTCTTGGATTAATGGCCAACAAGGCCCCGAATTGCCATTGGAGTTGTGCAAGGCCTACACTACTACAATCTACATTACATGGGAGTAATAGTACCGTTGTTACCTTGATCGTCTAATCTCCGAGGCATTAGCAGCGCAATGTGGACCTACAAAAAAGGGCGATTCGACAACGGTGGGTCAGCCGCCTCTCCGATGATTAAGTCAGCAAAAATACATAAAGGAAGAAGAAGGAAGCTTGCACAGTTGGGATTGCATACATTTTCCTCATGGGAGTCCCTCCCGATGAGAAAGTTTCTGGCTCACCTAATCCCTCCCCCTCTTTCTTCGGAAAGAATCTCATTTTCTTTAGGAACAAAATCTATTTTCATTATCAAAGATTAATTCTTCCTTATTAAGGATTAACCTTCCGAGAAGTAAGGGATTTGGAAATTGGGAAATTCGTGGATAAATACATTTTGCGTATTTCCCGCCTTTATCCCTTCATCCATAGCGAATCCTGTCATGGGCAAGAGAACTGGCCGACTAGTGGACTCGAACCCTAATCATACTGAGGTCGACCCCAGAGGACACCCCGACTTCATGACGGCCTCGTGATTTCCGCTCCAGTAGTGCCTACTCCGCTTTAATACGGTGGAAGGTGAGCTTGGATTGCTTTACACGTGCCGTGCGTTTAGGACCGAACGGGTCGCATCGGACCTTTGAATAGTAGGCCTAAAACCCATGGTACTTACAAGTACTAGTTTGCTCGCCAAAAATTGCGCATTTTGGATTACCTAAGATATCGGGTCGCCAAATAACATTGAAAATTTCGACGCCTAATTGTGCAAGTACGAATTGTCGTTTCAACCTAATTCCTTGCTATTTTCTTTGACTTATTTGTTCTTTTTTTTAACCAAGGTTAAAAATATCGATTTCGGATTTCCGATATATCTAAGATTGATCTTCTTGTACTTATATATCAAGATATATCTATGGGATATTTTTACATGAATATCAATATATCGGAAATTAACAAAAATACTTTGAAATTCTTGGAAATACTTTGTAAAAGTGTAAAAATGACATTAATAATCAAATATACACATTGGATATTAATACAATGGTCTTTCAAACAAAAATGAAGATCGATGTGGTTCCATCGCAACATTTGACGAAGGGATCCTCTATCTGCAAGACAATATTAATACAAGACATGTTGCTCTATAATATTGAATATAGGATCGAACATGCCATGCATAAATGTCTTTGCATTTGATATGGATAGGAAATTCGGGGTTCACCTACATGCTTGTTTGAAATCCTTGTTGCATTTGATATGGAATTTGGAATGACATTTATGGATCATGAGCATAGTTAATCATTCCATATTCACCAATGGAACCTAAAGGATGTGAAGAAGGTTGACCATAACTCATTGCGTAGTTATGGAAATATTGGCATCACCCGGATGAATCACCGTATTGAGTGCCCATGCCTGACTCAAAACTAGCCGAAAACGATCTTCATCAGGTTGTATCATCCTTTTGTCGACCTCTATGGCTTTCCAATGGCTCCACACCGGACCACTCTCCTAGACTCCGTGATCTTCATCTTGTGTAGTATGTGAAATCATCTTCACTAGTGAACGGACTCAATGGATATTCACTTTTTTGTCGCATTCATTATCCCCACCATCATTTTTAGCACTACCATCATTGGTCCCCTCTCTTGAGCTATCTTAGCTCCGTAGTATAAGTACCAGCAAAACTAGTCTACTTATGTTCAACACTGAATCAAAAGAGGGCCGAGAAGTGACAACGGCCTGAAATGAGTCTCTAGTGTCTTGGATTGAAACTTCTCACAATGAACTTCTTTAGATAAACCTCACCAACATCAACACCTACTTCGAACATGTGCCACTCGCTGGATCACATCATTTTCTACTCATCTAAATGGAGATGTCAAACCCATCGTGAATAATTATCATCTTCTTCTTCACAAACTCTACTAAAAATGTCGAAAATCATGCAATTTTCAAGAACTTTATCAATCGCTTGTATATCTCAGATATTTAGTTTCCATGTTGTATTAACAAAAAATTAATTAGAGCTGAGGCAAGCCAGTCGATAACTTTTTGTATGGATTAGACAACAGCCTGATTTTTCTCTACGCTAAAGATGATGCAATTTGGGAAAGAACCTTAAGGGTCAAATTCCTCAATGTGGGAGCATGGTTTCCATACATAAACCACCATTTAGCTGTAATAAAAATGACTAACATTCAAAATCTAATAATAACATGGTAATGGACTTTACTTTTAATTTTTTAATGAGAAACAACACTCACCAGGAACCATTAAATCTCTGATGCTATTGCTACCGATCACCAAAATCCCCTTTAAATCTCAAATGATTATAATGGAATTCAAAATGAACTTGTCAAATCAATATATGTAAGAACCAAATAAATTGAATCAATTGACGAGAAATATTTACTATGTACCTCATTTTCAATACTAAGACTTACGTATAGAAGATAATTTTCAAAATATTTCATGAACAATTTGGAGTAGCTCAGGGTCACTACTAACTTCAGGTCTATATTGAAATCTTGGATTAAGATAATATGCTACAAAGGTGATTTAGAATTAGTATGTGATAAAAGGAAAATAATATGCATTAAAAGTGATTATGATATTGAATAGTTACCTGTTGTATGAAAAGGATGTTTATGGGTTTTATCCCAAGGGATTCAGGATGATTTTTTTTTACCTAATCTTTCGCTTTGAAGGCATGTAAATCTTACTTCATTACTCGAATCAACTCATACAATAAACGGCATTGCTGGGGACGTATTTAATCAATGCGAAGAACTGTATATAACGCCTCATAGATTGACACTAGGTTAGAGACTTTCTCCTAATATGGATGATTAAACACGAGTCCTTCAACCTCACGTCCAACAGTTGTCCGACTAAGCTTATGAGAAGCTTATTCATCACTAATAAAGATCTTCTTCAAATCAGTTCTCTTTTTTAGAAGACTCACAGGCGATGAATTTGTCAGAAATTCAAGGTTCTTGGACGCACAATGATCTCCACCACAAACCTTCATTGCTGCGCAACCAACTATGATTGTGTATGAAGTTAGATCTTTCGTGCATTGGTAATCAAGTCAAAACACTTTCTCTTTTATCAATATCTTCAAATGATATAAATAATGCAATGTGCTGCACATGGAGTCCAATATAAATTGTACTTCTTCATTAACAATTTCTCAGCCTTCACAAATGTTGATCCATTATTTATAACAATTTGCACAACATTTGCTTCACCAACTTCCTTTATCAAGTCTTTCAACAAACCATAAATGTATTTTTTGTCTTTGATATTATCTAATGCATTAACGAACTTAAGAAAATTGTACTTCCTTTACAACATACCATGAAATTAATGATGCTTTAATTTCGTGGGACTGTCCATATCCATCACACATAATTGTGCACCCATAGTTCTTCCATTTCTCCCTTTGAGATTTACATAATCTTCCATATCTTTATACTCCATATCCAAATATTTGTTTTTGATTTCATATAGAGAGGGTGGCTCTATTCCCATGCCTACAAGTTAAAGTAAATAATTATATGGTTTGCAACTATAATGTTATTAGAAATTGAAAACTGATTTTCACATACTAGCTTGTTGTGCACTAACAATCATGTTTTTGAAGTGGTGAGAGTCTGCTTTGTAAGGTGCAACACTCTCATATATGAAGAATTTACTAATTAATCAACTCATCGTTTCTTTGATTGCACCTCCTTTAAAAAGATTTTTAATACTTTTTGTCTTGCTGTTAAAGATTTGTATAATGATGGAGCAAGAGGTGGTGATGGATCCAATTGTCTCACACTTTGAGATCTTTGCATGCTCCTTACTAGATCAATTGAATGTGATTTTGAAGGCTTACCTATTGCAATTATATATATTATGAAATGTTTGTAAATCCGTTTATACTATAATAATGAATTTAAGTTAAAAGATTTACCAATGTTTCATTTGCCTCTCATAAACCCTTCTTCATATCACTCATTCACTAGCTTGATGAATGACATGTCGCTTGATAGTCGCGACACACTCATCGTGGTTTACACACCCGCATACATATAGACATCCTCCTCCTCCTCCTCCTCATCATCATCATCACCATCATCAAAGAGATGTCTATGGCTACCACCCATTGTGCCTCGTAGTTCAGCTTGAATTTCTTCAATATTTGCAGCTTTATTCGCTTTGGCTTTATTCATTTCAACCAAAAGTCGTCTCCCATTTCTTTTCACTTTAGAGGCACATTAGACACTTCTTGCTATTTGAGCTGGGATCCGATTTGATGTCGAAATTTAAACCGAGTAATTCCGCTACTTTTAATGACCATACAACAAAAATTGCATATGGTGTCATTTTTGTTCCCTTCAATAGGTGTACAATATTTCCAAGCAGGATCATGACCTCCAATAGTGCTTCCACTTCCACTATCCATCCTATAAACTTCAATAATTGTAATCAATTCATATTCATAATCTCCTCCTAAATATAAAGTTGCATTAATTATCATAAGTTAAAGAAAATGTGTTTTAACATTAATTAACAATTTATTATATTTCCTATTCATAATTGTAATCTAAATCTAAAATTATATTAAATATCTAAATATACATAATATATGTTCATATTTCATACATTAATTAACAAATTTTTATATTTCATATTCATAATCTCAATCTAAATATAAAGTTGCATTAATTATCATAAGTTAAAGAAAATGCATTTTTACATTAATTAACAGTTTATTATATTTCATATTCATAATCATAATCCAAGTCTAAAGTTATATTAAATATCTAAATATACATAATATATGTTCATATTTCATATACATTAATTAACAAATTTTAATATTTCATATTCATAATCTCAATCTAAATATAAAGCTATGTATTAATTATCATAAGTTAAAAGAAAATGAGTTTTTACATTAATTAACAATTTTATTATATTTCACATTCATAATCATAATCTTAAGTTTAAAGTTATATTAAATATCTAAATATACATAATATATGTTCATATTTCATACATTAATTAACAATTTTTTTTATTTCATATTCATAATCTCAATCTAAATATAAAATTGCATTAATTATCATAAGTTAAAGAAAAATGCGTTTGTACTGATTAACAATTTATTATATATTTCATATTCATAATCATACCTGTCTAAAGTTATATTAAATATCTAAATATATATAATATATGTCTATATTTAATACATTAATTAACAAATTTTATATTTCATATTCATAATATCACCCAAATATAAAGTTACATTAATTATCATAAGTTAAAGAAAATGTGTTTTTACATTATTTAATAATTTAAAATATTTCATATTCGTAATCATAATCTAAGGTGGCGTTTGTTTTTTGACTTAATGCTGAAGCTAAATAGTTTTCAGCATTAAGCTATTTGTTTTTTAAAATTTTCACGACTTATCAATAAATTCTTTAAAAGTTACGAATGTAAAATAAAATATTTGGGCTTTTTCTATTCCGTAAAAGTCATTTTTCTACAAAATAAGAAAAACTCAATTATTACCCAACAAGAAAAAAAGCTAGCAATACACACTACTACGGATGACAACACGAGGGCTCTGACGGCGCGATCTCATCTCGACCCTGGCCGCTTATTTTTTTCAATTCCCAAACTTGTCTCATTTAAAATTAACAAGTGCTTTCGCAGATGGAAAATTCTCAAATCCTCAGCCCGCTTACATTTTATTTTTGTTTTTATTTTCTTTTTTATTTTTGCTTTTTTTATTTTTATTATATTAAAATTAATATTTTTCATAAAAATAAAAATATTATGATTTTTTATAAATTATTTATTAAAAAAATATAATAATATTAATTATTTATATTAAAGTATAAAAATAAAATAATAAAATATTATTTTTAAAATATAATCGGGGCGGGACTTATTATTATTATTTTGGATACATGGTTCATATTGCTTCATTCGGGTTCGTTTATGTCTCGAAATAATTTATTTCTTTTCAGTTCACTTTATTTTAAACTAATCCACTAAACCATTTCTCGACTTTCAAGATTTTCTTATAAAAATTCCGCCTCCCCGTGAGCCATCGACAATTTATCACCTTAAAATCTGAAAATTTCCGCTGGCCTTAGAATTCGACGAAACTTTTCTGGTCATTGACATGGCATCGAATTTAACGGCGTAGTCCGTTTATCATCCGAGATCTAGAGAATTTACTTCCTCAACTCCTTATGGCAATTTATTATTTTAATTAACATTTTGCCATTTTTGAAATTTTCTAATTTTCTCGGGTTTTACAGAGAGTAACAATACTTGAACCTGTCTCGGATTTGAGAAAATAAACCCAAACCATTTAAAAACCGGATTAAAATTAAATTAAACTTGTGCTAATAGTGCCAGGCGGGACGGAACCCGTAAATAATCCGACTTGTTGCCATCCCTACCACTCACCCAACGTTAAAAACAAATAACTTAATACTTAATGCTATTAAGTACTATTCAAAGATTAAGCTCAAAAAATTATATTCAAAGATTAAGTAAAAACAAACACCACCTAAATCTAAAGTTATATTAAATATCTAAATATACATAATATATGTTCATATTTCATACATTAATTAAATAAATTTATATTTCATATTCAGGTCTCAATTTAAATATAAAGTTGCATTAATTATCATAAGTTCAAGAAAATGCGTTTTTATATTAATTAACAATTTATTATATTTCATATTCATAATCATAATCTAACTCTAAAGTTATATTAAATATCTAAATATACATAATATATGTTCATATTTCATACATTAATTAACAAATTTTTATATTTCATATTCATAATCTCAATCTAAATATAAAGTTTCATTAATTATCATAAGTTAAAGAAAATGTGTTTTTATATTAATTAACAATAAATATACATAATATATATTCATATTTCATATTCATAATCTTAATCTAAATATAAACTTAAATTAAATCTTAATCTAAATAATATAAACATAAATTAATTACTAAATTGCACAAAATGTAAAAAAAATTTAATTAACATGGAAACATACCTTAAGTTGCACAAATTATGTATTGAATGAAAGAATTGAATACCAAGAATTGACCAAAATATTATTCTCTAAGACTTGCATAAATCAAGAATTGTTTGAGAGGGAATGAATGAATTTGATATGAAAAACTAGTGATTTTAGGATTATTTATAGATATATTTTTTTAATAAACGAAGCGATTTTTTGGTCAAAACCCCTTAAAATGAATTTTGACCATTGGATTTGTTTTATCAAATTCATCAAGGGGATTCGATTCAGTCGTTAGAAATCAATTATGACCGTTAAATCAAGTCAAGTATTCAAAATCTACCGTTAGATAAAAATATGACTATTGGAACCAAAGGGATTAAATTCTGGCCGTTGGATCAACACGGATTGAACTTTAGCCATTAGATTTGAAGGTAGTCATTGGAGATTTTGAAAAACTTAGGCGAAATCTCAGCCTTCCACGTGTCATAGAATATCAGCCCTTAGATCTTTAACTATTTATCGCCGATATTCGCCATATATCGATACAAATTGCAAAAAAAGCCAACGATAAGCGTGTTTGTTCCACGAAAGTTAGTTGTCGATATATCGCTATGTATCATATGACTTAATGTTTGATCGATTTTTTCTTCATCGATTATCAAATGGCGATATCATATCGTAATGACTCCAACTCCCAAAATATCGATGATATATCGCGACATTTTTAACATTATTTCTAACTATAAATCGTGGCTATTGATGCTAAGGCTCATCCACCTACCTTCGTCTTAGTTTCTCGATATTATATTCACCGATAAATACCTGGGTATTTTTAAATTAAATTTGCTAGGTTTGGTAGGATTAGGAATCGATGTGGGTGCCCGGACTCCGAGAGTTTGGTAGGAAAAAAAATGATATTAGGTTGACAAAAATTGGCCGTCAAACTTTCCAAACATGCAGCTGATCATGGGGCGTCAACTTTTTGACCTATGTTCATATTTTCTTTATACGCATAATCAACCAAGTTCTCCATTCCATCTGCTCCCTTTGAATAAATTAGTAAGGAATGGGTCATATATATATATATATATAGTATATATACATATGTTGATATTTTCTTCATTCCACCATTCTACCCATTTTTTAATGATATGTGGGTCAGTTATTGTTGATAATTTCGATCTCATAAGAATTTATGTTACTTTTACAAAAGCTAGCTAGTTGGTACTGGGCATGCAAGTCACCCTTTCTTAATTATTTCATCCCATCCAATTTTTTGTAACCATTTTAATATTAGGGTCCTTAGTATTTGAAAATTTGTCACATTTTTTTTATTTTTAAAAATGTTTTTTGGTGGGAAGGTCAATGGACAGTTGTTGGATCACATTTTGTACTTAAGAAGATGACCTGACACCTTCATTAGCCTATGGACAGTTGCTATGGATAGAATCAAACTTCTTTCCAAGTAACATAAGAATTGTTCTCCATTCCACCATTTTCTTTTTGGGCCCCATATCATTGGAATTTGGACCACGGCCACATCATTGTCAAATGAATCCATCTATCTTTTGAAATAAACAGAAACAAGTAGTGGAAATCCTTGCACTAAATTTGGAGCATCCCCCATATTTGTCTCATGAATCCAAAGTCAAATGACAATATCATGAATTCAAAAATGGGGGCCCAAACTGTTGAAAAATGGAAAACAAAATCCTTTTGACTTGGAGTATCCCCATAGTCAAATGACAATATCATGAAATTAAAAAATGGGGGCCCAAAAAGTTGCAAAATTAAAAATTGTGAAAATAATTCATGTTTGGTGCACCCACCAAATCAGTTGACGAATTTACCCACTGACAGTGGGTCCCACTGCCTATTTACTCTCACCTCACCTGTCCTCTCTCTTCCGGATCTCTCCCCTCTCCTTCACTCATCCTTACCTCTTCTTTCTTTTTGTATTTCCACTTTTTTTTTTATGCAATTTAATATCCTACTTCATATTTTTAAATCTACTAAATATTTTTATTAAAATTAGTTTTAATCTATGTATAGTTAATTCATAAAATAAATTATATTTTAATTAAAATATTTATTATTATTTTAATTAAAATAAAAAGAATGGTTGTAGCTTTAATATTTTATTTTTAATTTTTATTTATATGAATTAAAAATAAAATATATCTTTTAATATATTAAAGTTTTCTTAATTTTATTTTATTTGAAAGGTAAACACTTTAATTACAATATATAAAATGTTCCCGTATGACTCAATCGAGACCCCATTCCTTATGCTCTTACATTTTGAAACGTTGAGACCCTCTACTACATGCCTTAGACATATAATAGTTTTCTTAATTTCATTAAAAATTATGGATTAAAATAATTCTTAAAATAGAGAACACTATTGTTTTTACATAAAGCTAATTTTGCAGGATTTTATTTTTAAATATAATATTTGATGATAAAATAAAATTTTTAAGAGTTCTTGCATTACAATTGAATATAATATAATCCCTATTATAAAATTTATTATTTAAAAATAAAAATAAAAATAAAAGACTAAATTTTGTGTAATTATTATTAGTATTTCTATTGATATTTTTAATTAAAAAAGTTAAAATAATTATATTAATAATAAGTCCACTGGTATATTATGCATCTATAGTGGTACTTTTAGCTAATAATATTGTTACTTGCAATGTAATTATTTTCAAGTGGAGTTTTAATTACTAACATTATTATTAAAAAAACGTTTTTTACATAAAAATGTTGTTAAAATAATATTATTATCTGCAATAGTATATCTGATAATAATATTTGTAGGTTAAAATAATTTATAAATAATATTATTTTTAGTATATTTGATAATGTAAAAATGATGTTATTTTTAGGTAAATATAACATTGTTATTTTAAACCATAAAGAATAGTGTTTTCTATTTTAAGAATTACATTGATCCATATTTTATAACAAAATTAAGAATTATTAAAAACAAAAATTAAGAAAAGCAGCAAAAATAAAATTAAAAACTTTTTAAGATTTGTAAAATATATTTTAATCTTTAGTTCATATAAATAAAGAATTGAAAATTTCAACAAAACAAACTATTAAAAGGCCAATATTCTTTTTTTTTAATTAAAAATACTAAATACTTTAATTAAAATCTAATTTATTTGAATGAATTAAAATGATGTCAAAAACTATACATGAATTTTAAATAAAAATAAAAAACTAAGGAATAATTTATTTTTATATTTTAATTAAATTTTGATTTTTTATTTATAAAATTTAAAATTATGAATAATAAATAATTGATTTGTATTTAAAAAATAAATTTTGCTTTTTTATTTGGTAGATTTTTAAAAAGCAAAAAGGTAAGGATGAGTAAGGGAGAGAGGAAAGATAGTGGGCAAATTCGTCCACTTATTTGGTGGGTGCGCCAAACAGAAATTATTTTTTCCTAAGTACACTGTTTTCTACTTTGCAACTTTTTGGGCCCCATTTTTAATTTACCTAAATCCTATTTTACCCTCTATCGGAAGCATATAAATATAAATCGACTATCCTATCCTTTGGAATTGCGACTATCTAGCTCCATCTCTTTGCCTGCCGGCAATATCCTATCCTTCCTTGTCTCCTGATCAGTCCTCTCTTCCGAAAATGTCGAAACAACCTCCCTTCTCATCAATGGCGCTAGCCCTTTTACTCAACCTATTCATGTCCATGTCCCTGTCCTTTCAAGTAATTTCACAAACTAATGATCATCATCTCAACGCCGAACGATCCATGCTTTTGGACCTTAAGCTGCAACTTGGCAGCCCACCCTCAATCCAATCCTGGAACTCCTCCTCATCACCGTGTGATTGGCCCGAAATAGCATGTGCTCCTCTTAATAAATCCGTCATCGGGATTTCGCTCCACAACAAGAACATCACTCGCAGAATTCCAGCCACACTTTGTCACCTCCTCCAAAACCTTAAGTCACTCGACCTCTCCAACAACTACATTCCCGGTGGGTTCCCGGACATCCTGAATTGTTCCAAGCTTGAATATCTTGTCTTGTCACACAACTACTTCACCGGCCCAATTCCGACCGATCTCCGTCAACTTTCAAGCCTTCGGTATCTAGACATCACTGCAAACCACTTTTCCGGTGATATTCCGGCGGATATTGGCCGACTACACGAGCTTCGGTATTTATCACTGGTCCGAAATGAGTTCAACGGGACTTGGCCAGTGGAGGTGGGGAACTTGTCAAATCTGGAACATTTGGCCATGGCTTATAATCACAGGTTTGTGCCTTCAACCATTCCCAAGGAGCTGTTTGGCGCATTGAATAAGTTAAAGTTTATGTGGATGAGGGACATGAATTTGATGGGAGGAATACCAGAGAACTTCAACAATCTGTCCAGTCTGGAGCATGTGGATCTGTCCTTCAACAATCTCAACGGAAGCATCCCTGGAGGTATGTTTATGTTGAATATCAATTTGAAGATCAGTTTGCTATTAAACGACAATTTGTTCTCGGGGGAACTCCCCAGTAAATTGGGATCTAATTTGTCAAGCGTGGACCTTAGTGAATCGGTTATCTGGTCCAATTCCGGTTGGAATCTCGTCTTGGGTGACTGTAGAGGAGTTCAAGGCCAGCAACAATATGTTTTCAGGGAATATTCCAGTGGCATTAACTAGTCTCCCAATCCTCTCTACCCTGTTGTTGGATGGTAATCAATTGTCTGGCCAACTTCCTTCTGAAATAATCTCATGGAAGTCTCTCACTGCCTTGAATCTTGCAAGAAACCAACTCTCTGGCCCAATTCCCAAATCTATATGTTCTTTACCTGAACTAGCTTCTCTTGACCTATCTGAAACCACTCTTTGTCTGTCAACTTCCTTCTGAACTCGGCCTTTTAACCCGATTGCCCTACTTAACCTTCTCCAATATCACTGGAAAAATCCCACATCAGCTCGAAAAACGGGAATATGAAAGTAGTTTTTTGAACAATCCCCAACTCTGTGGCAATCTTATTCCTACTGTGAAGAGATGCAGTGCCTCTGGCTCTGGCTCCCACTCCCACAAATTGCCAGCCAAAAATCTTGCAATGATCATTGCTTTTCCCATTGTTGCTTCCCTTGGTATCATCCTCCTATGTAACTTATTCGGGGTTGGAGGTAATAGGGATCAGGAAAATAATCATGAAATTGAGCTGAATAACAATCACGAAGCTGAACAGAATAATAATCATGAAACTGAATGGAAGTTGACCTCATTCCATCGGTTGAATTTTACAATGGATGATATATTGTCCAGTTTGGGAGAAGATAATTCGATTGGACGTGGAGGATGTGGGAACGTATATCGGGTTCCCGTTAACAATTCAAGGGAGTTTGTTGCTGTTAAAAAGATTATCATTAATAACAGGAAACTAGACAAGAACCTGGAGAAGCAATTTATAGCAGAAGTTGAAACATTGGGCCCCACATGCCATGACAACATAGTGAAGCTGCTATGCAGCATTGAAAGTGAAAGCTTAAAGCTTCTTGTTTATGAAAGATGGAAGAATTGTTTCCAGAATAAATGGCTTCGAGTTGGAGTTGGTGGTAAGACTAAGAAGAGGGCATCATCTTCTTCCACTGCTTCAACTTCAACTTCGACCCGAATTGGAAATGTTCCCTTGGATTGTCCAACAAGGCTACAGATAGCCATTGGAGCTGCACAAGGCCTACACCACATGCATCAGAAGTGCCTTCCCCGCATCGTCCATCGAGATATAAAGTCTAGCAACATCCTTCTCGATTCCAATTTCAAGGCAAAAATTGCAGATTTTGGACTGGCCAAAATGTTGATCAAGCAAGAAGATCATCAGTCAGGAACCGCCTCTGACTTTTTAGGCTCTGTGACAATGCCCTGGTAAGCCGTTAATACATTTTTCTTTCTTTGTCTTTTTCTTTTAGCTTCTTCAAAATTAATGTGGGTATAGAAGCATTCTTTCTTTAATTTGTTTTGGTGGGGGAATGTGGGGATGGGGCAGAGTGCATAGCAAGAGGAGGCAGATGAGAAGATGGATGTATACAGCTATGGAGTTGTGCTTCTAGAGTTGACCACCGGAAGAGAAGCCAATAGGGGGAACGAGGATATGAGCCTTGCTCAGTGGGCGTGGAAGCATTTTGAACAAGGGAAGTCCTATGAGGAAGCCCTGGATGAAGGGATCATGGTGATGGAACCACATTACCTTAAAGAAATGATCGCAGTATTCGAGCTAGGCCTCCAGTGCACTGCAACCGCACCTTCTGGAAGGCCTACCATGCACGAGGTTTTGAAGATTCTTGGGAACCTTGGTCATTAACATTGACAGGGTTTTTGGTACATTTCATTTTTGATGATTGCTAATAGCTGACGCATCAAAAATGAAATGTGAAAACATCGAGAAAGAAAAAAAGAAAAAGAAATGGTCCACATCTGACTTTCCAGTGTTGAAGAATATGTTGGATAGTTTCCAAGATCTTTATTTTAGTTCTAATATTCAGGTTGGTTTGATTTTATTCGGTTTGAGTTATTGTAAATAGGAGATTATGTAATATTTAAAAATAATCGGCGAATAAAGTTTCTTTTATTCTCCTAACTTCATATTCCTGCAATTGTTTGTTTCTTTCTATTTACCCATTTACTCCCAATTAAATTGTTTCGGACTTATCTCGATAAATTCTTTTATTTCTTTTTTGCCTTCTTCATTACACTATATGTTGCTGCCTCATGCACCCATGTCCCACCCTATCTTTTAATATTTTTTAGGGTTTGGTAGTTTCCATATCCATTTTAATGGACTTTCTCATTTATTTACTTTTTTTATTATTATTATATGAAGACTTATATAACCAACCTGAGGAACTGCTGGGCCCATTTATCTCATAAGCTACACGAAACTTATGAATATAACATGCTTATTTGTCTTTTACGTCTTTTTATTTTCTTACCCCATCTGCTAATACAAAAGGTCTAAAATAGAGAAAAAAAATCCGTTTCTTTTCTTGTACATTTTTTTTTCTTTATCTTATATCTGCCCCCTCCCCCCTAATTTTTTGGAAGCTAAATCAATACCGTCCATTGATGGCCCAATAACCACACCGTCCCTTGATGGGAATGAAGGCCAACTTCCTCACCATATATCCTGGTAGTCGGTAATTGCTTTGAATTAGTCAAGAAATCATCTCTGTGGCCCAATTCCAACAAGAATTTTGGATCCTTGCCTAGCCTATATTTCTTGACTTATCTGAAAACCAGTTCGCTTGTTAAACAATAGCAACATGACTGACAGGCAACACTATAAGGAAGAAAACCTTTAACCGTGGTCACCAACCTTACTAAAAGTTGTATATAGTGCAGCTATAAAATATAGTTACGGATAACGATAACCCTGGTATGACATAGTCATAGGTGGTGTGGAGAAATCTTATAGAGACGGCTGCATCATAAACCGTGGCTATATAGGCCCTTCAATTATTCAGCTATTAGGAATAGTTTATAACTGCGATTTGTGGTTTATCCTGACCATAAAAGATGATTTAATTCAGGCTTAATTACCTGTTTGATCCTTTTCTGAAGGTAGAGCCAACCCTCGGTTGTCACTTGTCACGCTTCGCAATGTGCCTCAAATCTCACAATCTCTGGAATAACATTTGCAGCTTGCCTAGCCTCTATGAACCCAACAAAGAAGCACAACTTATAGTAAACAGAGCTTCTTTGGTTAATAGAACTCAACTTCATCAACTGATGTTCGTAAACACAGAAAGTTGTGTAGTAGGGGAAGGAACTAAATCATAAAACTAGGCATAATAAATTCAGAAGAAGTACCCTAATCAACAAGTTCTTGGTCTTGGGGAGTGGCATCAAAATCAAAATTAAAACTTCTAAAATCAGCAGGTTAAGATACTTTCACTAATTTTTAATATATGCCCCAATTATAAAATCAGTAGCATAACTTTATTATAGCCATTATATATCACATTATGTATTCGTACAAGTAAAATACAAGACCTTAGAAGTATTAAAATAGATCCAGCGAATTTAGAACTTTGGACTTTCTGATACAACAGTTCTTATCTTAATTATTTGGTCTTATTGATACGAAGAATAAATATTGTACAAAGATGAATCTGACACAGCTAGCGAGCCAATGTAAGAAATTTTTTGTTCTTATTTATTGGGATATTATTATTATTATTCTGATAGCAAAGAAAATTTTAATTTCTCCAAGAAAAAGAGGGTGCCACAAGAAATGCAAATTTAATAAGACACACAGCTATAAAGATATGGCCCATTTTTCCTTCTTATTTCTAGATGGTGGAGTCTATAGAGTAAGGAACAGAACTGACCCCCATATGCAGTCCATTATCACCTTAGAACTAAAACAAGAAAAAAAAAATTAAACAACCCTATATTATTTTGGAGCTAATTCTCCAAGTTTGGCATAATTGATGATTTTCTGGTATTGATTTCCATATGAATTGCAGAACTCTGGTTTCGCGGTTAATGAATTCAATGTTTGTATTTATTTATTATGTTGAAATAAAGTTAGATTTCATTTCTGCATTGTATTAGACAAAAACAAAGGTAGAATAAACCCAGGAGGTTCAGTCCACTATATAGGAGAAGCATAAAAGTGAGACCTTTTAGCTAGCCTATGTGCTACCTCACCTCATCGGCTTTCCTGCCAACAAAAATAGGAGGTTCAGAGGTAACAGACCCAACCAATTTGTCGGATGGGATGGGAGGTGTTCGCTGGTCCACAATTTTCTCCTTTCTTTGGCGCCATATATATGTTTACCTTCCCCAATCATGTCCTGGGTGGATAGTACATAGAACAACCATTCAACATAGCCCCTCCCTCTATTTCCTCAAGCAAATGAAGACGACATATCAATTTGTTTACTAAATTTAACATTTTTTATGTTTTTTATGTTTTTAAACCAACAAATTAGAAACCAAACATACTTATGTTTGAAAGCATAAAATAATTTTCAAAAACCTTAGCCAAACAAACCCTAAATCATTAGCCCACTAACATTGAATCATGGCTCTGATCTTCTTAAATATATATATGTTTTTTAAAAGTAGATTTAGTAAAAAACAAAAAGAAAGAAAGAAAGAAAGAAAATGGAAGTAGTTATCCATTGGTATAAGAAAAAAATGAAAAATGAACTGACCTCCAAGTTTCTCAAGTACTTCACAACTGGAGACAAACTTGAGAGGATGAGGTTAAGGCACAACCACTTGCTACTTCAAGGATGCTCTGGATGAATTCATTGGTGCAGATTTTGAAGCAGTAATCGATTCATAATTCCGCATCTACAGTACTAAAGAAAATCTGCAGACATTCCTAAAAAGCAAGGCATGCTTTCTGCTCGTGCTGCATGCATCTATGCTGGTAAAACTGTATTTTCTTTAAATAAGTATTGGACAAGGATGTTTGGATACAAAAGCATGCTAGTTTCTTAAATTATGTGTTGTCTACCCTATAATGCTTTAGTTGTCAAACCTCATAAAAGGTCATGCAACATGAGTTTTAAATATCATTAAATATATTCTAGGTATTTAAGAACACAAAATAATAAAATAGAGATAAAGGTTTAGAGAGATGTGGGAAAGAATAAAACTTCCTAGTAGAGCATGGAAATATAAGGTTGTTCCATGTCCTGAACAGTGCATGGAAAATAGATTTATTTCATATCCCATGTGAAGCATAAAAATATAGGTTTTGATAATGCTTGGTTTCTCTATTATTATTTTCCATTCTCTATTTTTTTATGTATAGTTTTTAGCGGAATCTTTATCTTATTTGGGAAGGTATGCATTAATTTTCTAAAATATGTAAATATCTTGTTCCTTGTATTGAAAAAATTTCCCTCACACCTCTTCATAAAAAGAAATTTAAATCTACTCTATCATCCTCATCCACCCATTCGAAAAAGCGGTCTCTAGATTAAGCTCCCATTCCTAAGCCATAGTTTTTGGAGTAGAATAGAAAAAATTTCCACTAGCCAAACAAAGAAGCAACATTTGAAAATCAGTCCAAACAAAATCTAGAAAAAAAGGAGGAGAATGAAAAATCAAAATCGGTCCAAACAAACTTCAAATCAAATTTTAGAAAAAATGGAGAAGAATGAAAAATCAAAATCAGTCCAAAAGCAAGTGAAAAGAAGATGACCTGAGATTAGAGAATTTTAGTTAGGAATTTAAAAAACCCCTACTAAAACTATGCCACTATAGGTCATTTTTCCTGTAGTGATACTTGAGGGTCATGGCCCTTTCCTAAAATCAAAGGGTGAAGACAAAGGAGAGTGTGAGCAGTAAGAGCAGCCATTGAGCCCTTGAATTGCTGCTCCACCTCGTCTCTTAAATTTGAAATGGCTAAGCATTGCACTGCAAAATAAGCATCCAATCAAGTCCCGACAACTAAGCCACCAACAATATATATTTTCCTTGAGTCAAGTTCATGTAGAATAATTTATGAATCAGATGGAGCTCTCACAAATGATGTACGTCAATCCTCTGTAGAATACCAAAAAACAAAAGCAGTCATCAAAATGCCTTTATGCACGTAGGCATTCAACCAATTCACTAAATGAAGACTTCTTTTCAAGACTTTAAACTCAAAAAAAAAAAAATTTCAATCTTTCTTTTCTAATTTTTCACCCCTCTGCTTGAAGCGAGGATCAAGGACAAAGCCACTAATTAAGGAAGCAAAAATCAAATCTTCTAGGAACAGATCCAACCAAAATTTCCTCAATTTAAACAGTATAAATTGGATATCCCACCATCAAAATTCAAAAGTTTTACCTTCGACCAACTGGTGGCCTGTGCATTAGGTGATCTGCTGGCGGCTCAGTAGCCGATGCAAGTGCTCCAAGAGTATCCATGATAAGATTAACCCAGAGGAGCTGTAAGCAAAGGAGCTAGATAAAATATGATCCACCATCCCTAGCAAACCTTATTTCATGCTGCTCATTTGGTTTACCTCGACTGAAAATAATAAGTGCACCTTCTAACCATGTCACAAATGGCCGTGGAATACTCAGGCTGTAGTTTGGGTCCCTTTCCCTCTAAATTTTAGGCTTAATAATTTCAAAAAAATTCAGTCACTGAAAAGGCAATGTTTGTAAAATGGTTTACATTATACATGCTGAAGAGGTTCAACAGGATATGAAACCTCAACAAAATATTCCAAAAGATAATAGGCACCATTAAGAAGAAGGTGCTTCTTGATAGTATCATAAATAAAAGAGAGAGAGAGAGACCCTGCTCCTCTCCCCCATCAGAAGTGTATATAGTTTTGTTGAAATTGGTATAATTAAGACTTCTACTTCTTTGAAGGGAACTTTCAATGCCAGAGTTCTTTCTTGAATTGACGGTTTCAAGTTTCATTGACAGGAACTGCAAATCTAAAGTAGAACTTTTCTCAGCCCTATAGAAGAAAGGTATAAATAGAATAATGTTGCAATAAATAAATAGACAAGATTAACATGAAATGCAAACGTTTATGTTCTAATTGATACTAGAAAACAGAACAATTGTAAGAAATTTATGGGGAAAGATAATGTAATGCAAGATTACCATTACAAGACTTCGATTATTATAATACCTGATAAGTCCTTGAAGCTAAAACCTTTGGGTCATGATCTCTGAAGTTGACCGCTTATGCAATGGTAATCGTACATGCAATTTAAAAGCATCAGGAATCCTGTCAAGGAATTTCTGTTGGCTCCAAAACGGAGAACAATACCATAAAGTTTACCTAGAACCTCCATTTTTTTTTTCTCCAATTTAATAACAAAAATTTTGACATTTTAATCTTGTATTATCTTAGCCATATGAGGCACAAATATCTTGTTACTAGTTGTCTGCCTTGTAATTTAGCAAACCCTATCCTACAAGTTACAGTCAACAACATTTAATCCACAAAGGCGTCATCTAGTCAAGAGATCAATGGGCATGAAAAATATTGCTAGGTAGTTCCATATCATCGATGTAAAAACTTACTTCTGCTCATTTTTTGGCCTTGCTAATCCAAATTCCACATAATTGATTGCTTCCTTTAACTCCGAAGGAACGAGTATATGAACTCGCCAATGGGCATGCAAGCACTCGAGAGGAAAACCTATCAGGAAGCCCCGATGAGGTTTCTGAAGAATTGCTACATTGAAGAGATGAGCATTGTGATCAAACTAGGCCTCATGTGTACTAGCAAAGTGCCTTGCGATAGGCCTTCCCTGAGGGAGGTCATGCTGATTCTTAGTCAATGTCGATGTGCTCCTCTACAAGCTCATCCTAGCTAGATCATGAGTGGGGAAGTACTGAAACCATCGGGAATCAGCTCGTCATAGCCGATCTTTGGAAAATAGCTTTTGGGGCGAGATTCAAGAGATTCACCTTGCTTGAAATATGAAATTTTGCATTTAAATGACAACCTCTTCTCGGGATGCTTATACCAAAGTCAGACGTAAGCCCGAGCAAATACAGATAAGTGACCAACCGTAGGTTTTTCCGTCCAATTCTAATCGAATTTGTCATGCCGAGCTTCCAGCTCACTCAATTCAATGCAAGCAATATGTTTTTGTGTGAAGTTCCAAGTGGGATTGATGACTCTTTCTAGCATCTGCTTTTGTCATGCCCTAAACCCACTTTAGTGGGCATTTAGATTGCCAATTCACACCTCGCTTTTAAACAAGGCTTGAAGTGTGAAACGACACTAACCGTCTTTGTAACTGGGTTTTGTCCAATTACCAAACACCTATTCAGAGTAAACGCGCAACTTTCTAAATTCATCAATTTTCCAAATTCAAAATTTCATGCCTACAAAAATTTTTTTTTTTATAAATATCCAAATCTCAATTATGAATCTCATATAAAGCTTTTCACCCAAATTCAACTTTGTACTAATATAAAAACGAATGTTATTATCCAAGTGGCTTACTCAATTAACTTTCAAAACCCAACATTTCACATAAACATGAACTTATTAGTTCAACATGATCCAACATAAAATTCTAATCAAATCTTAATGATGGCGTATCCCCAACTTAGCCATCACTTCTCACAGAAACTAAAAGACTAAAGTACGCCAACGACAGAGAACTTAAAGCTCAATAAGAAATACTAATACATTTTCATGGATCAAAAAGTTTTTAATTGTATAACAAATAAGAGATGGTTTTCATCAAAACTTTTGATTCAAAAATAAGTTGGAACATTAAAAAATTTCCTTCAAAACATTTTCAACCGTATTTCATATCAATGTGATCCAAAATAATTTCAAATCAAATTTTACTAAACACTTTCATATCAAAGTCCAAAATGAAATACATTTCAAATATATTTTTCTCTGGTCATCAAATATCAAATGGTGTCCAACCATGTAAGTCTTTCAGATGGGTGGCTAACTGCAAATTGTTCATTTTAAGGTGGATAAAACCAAACACTACTAGTACTAGTAACCTCTAACTAAAACCCCTAGATGTTAGGGTTCAAATCAATTACATTCACCACCAAGGAATGTAAAGGTCAACTATTTTTCTCGTTGACAGAGCTAAACAAACTAGAGTCAAATATTTCATTCAAAAGTTCAAATTACAAAACATCATATCTCCACATTTTATTTCATAAATAAAACAAATCTCAAAAGTACAATCATACAAAACTACTATTTGATCCATGGATAATCAAATAAATAAAAAGTAAAACTTTTCATAAACCAAGATTATATATAATTCAATTAAAAAAAATTTCATCATCAAAATGAAGTAAAAACAAAAAATTCATTTTTAAAGATCTGCATTAATATCTCTTACCTCAAATGAGTGCTCAAAAAAGCTTTAAACATAATCCAGATACTTCCACCTCAATGAAATATTTCTCCTAAAATAATAAGGAAGAAACTATCATCATACTTTATTTATTCTTAAAACTTTCCTAATTTGATATTCTTAACAATGATATTATTTTAATTTTTTAATCCATAATAATAAAAGTTAATGTAAATATTTTATAAAATTTGTGATTTATAAAGTTTATTCTATCAACATACTTTAATTACCTCAAATATATTGACAACTTTTCAAATGTTAACTATTTGAATTATGTAGCTTTTCAAATTTTATAAAACTCATATTCCTTTCGGATCTTATTTTAATTATTTATTTATTTATTTTTATGCGCTTAATCCGAACTAAATTTTTTACTAGAAAAAAATACTATTAATAATATTTTATAAATTGTATTATTACACAATACTTATCTAGTCTTTTACTCAACAATTATCATAATTTGACAACAAGTATTATTAACAGATCTTTATTTTCTATAATTGCTAATAATTACTCTGAATCATATTTCTTTATCTAATAAATTTCAATTTAATAAGATAATACTTGTCAAAATACATATATCTTTCAAATACTTATCAAATACATATATTTATAAAAATTTAGTATTTTCAAATTTATCTTATTTGTTTATTATTATTTTCTTTTAGAATTTATCCTCAAATATTTGTTTCGTTTTTTTTTTCTAAAATAAAATCTTGAATATCTAACATTATTCTCTCTTTTTTTCAAGCATCCGTCATGAATCAAATTTCCTAGATTTTTTATACCTAAGTTTTCAAGACTTATTTTATGAAGGTTTTTAGGTCTAATAAATAATATATATATTATTCATAACAAAAACTTTTTGTTTTTTTTTACCACTTTCCCCTTTTGTCTTTTAATTTATAGCAATCAAAATCATGCAAACATGTCATTTTGACTTTTCAACCTACTTTCTACACTTTTACTGCTAATTTCTAAAATTCCCACTTATATAATTTTTTGTTTTGTTTTTTTCTTAATGTGGCTACTTCCTTTTTTTTTTTGGGTTAAATTGTTCTTTGCTTATTTTTTTATTCACAAACTCAAAGCCTACGATTACTCTTTTTTTTTTTTTTATTCACAAACTCATAACTTACAAAGGTTTCCTACTCTTTTTTTTTTCTTTTACCTTTTAATTCTCCTATTCAAAGCAATTCTATACGACACCACTAACCATTATTTTGTTTTGTCTTTTAATTTATAGCAATCAAAATCATACAAACATGTCATTTTGACTTTTCAACCTACTTTCCACACTTTTACGGTTAATTTCTAAAATTCCCACTTATATAATTTTTTGTTTTGTTTTTTTCTTAATGTGGCTACTTCCTTTTTTTTTTTTGGGTTAAATTGTTCTTTGCTTATTTTTTTATTCACAAACTCAAAGCCTACGATTTTTTTTTTTTTTTTTTTTTTTATTCACAAACTCATAACTTACAATGGTTTCCTACTCTTTTTTTTTCTTTTACTTTTTAATTCTCCTACTCAAAGCAATTCTATACGACACCACTAACCATTATTTTGTTTTATTTCATTTTTTAAGAAAGCGAATGTAATATAAATTTAACTTCTTTAGGCTTGATCTAAACTTAAAGAACATTAAAAGAATCTACATAAAAGAATTCTAAAAAATAATAAGGGAAAGATCTTACCTTTCAAATTATCTTCTTCAACCTTAGATTCGAAGTCTTAGAATTTTCGATTATCTTGAAATCAGTTCTTCAAACCCTAGATTTGACGACTTTTGTTTCCCATGGTTTCATGATCAAGAGATGGAGGCTATACAGAAAACACAAAAATGGTTTCTTAATAATTTTTTTTTTCTATTTATACTTCAGGTTCCTTTGGAGAATTATCCATATACCCTTACTTTAATTTTTAAATAATTATATTTTTTTCTACCCTTAAAAATAATTACGGGGTATCACATCCTCCCCTCCTTAACAAAAGTTTAGTCCTCTAAACTTGATATAAATAAATCCTTAACTAATATTTTTAATATCCTTTTCTTAACAAATTTTCAAACTTCCAAATATCTTAATTTAACTCAATAAGCAAACTTTAAGATAATATAATCACCAAATTCAAACACAAAATATTGCTTGAGATTTTCAACATAACACTTGTGTGTACCTTGATTTTCTTTCAAATTCTCTTCAATCAGGATTATCCTTTCAGTAATCAATTACACAAGTTCATGTGTTATTTTTTTTTTCCAATATGATCATAATACATAAGGGGTCATAAACTTCTACCATAAACCCTTCTGAAGATATAATCCCATTACTAGCGTAAAACTATTTTACAAGAAAATTTAACCAAAGGCAAGAACTCATTCTAATTACTTTTCAAGTCTAAAACAATATATCTCAACAAATATTTACAACTTGTGATTACTTTCCTCAATTAGTCATTAGTCTAAGTATGAAAGCTATTATCAAAACTAACATAGTACTTCGATTTTTTTTTTTACGAAGTCAAAATCTAAAAGTAAAATAAGAATTCTTATTACATACCATAGAATCAAATATTTCATACATTATCAAAATCTCCTTAATATCGAGAAGCTAGTCTGATAGAAAAATTATTAGACTTTATCCATAAACAAACCATCATAATGAAACATTGTCATCAACTAAGGTTCTTGATAACCCTATCACAAGATCCATGGTAGCAAGTTTGTTACACTCATTTAGAAATATAAAGTAGTTGCAAAGTACTATTAGGTTTTTGATGTAAACCTCCATATACAAACACTCAAACCCAAAGTCACAAATAATGTAATACCTTACTTATATATGACCATCAAAATTTTGTCTTAAATATTTATACTTTTGCATCCTATTAGGGTAGATCGTAAGCTTAAAGTAATAAACCTCCTTCAAAAGTTGTCTCTTTAATTATGTCTCCATTATTTAAGACATTAAGTCTAATCCCAAATTTCAAGATCTTATTATCTTATTAAACACAATCAATTGTTCTAAAAGTTCAACTAGTTTCAAATAATTCTTTATAAGATCTTAATTCTCCAAACAAGTTTAGTTGCACTATAATGCTCAACATAAGAACTCTAAAATCCAATAGTATGTCATGGACTTGTAAACATCTCAAATCATATAATAATCGTTTGCGACAACCTTTAATAATTTCCAAGGAATCAATTATTTTCTTATTTTAGGCATAAACCACAAGATTCTCATTGTTTTATTGGTACTGAATAATACTGTCATAATCCTAAGTAATTGAATCAATTATCTCTATTTCTGTTTAAAAATCATTTTAAGAAGACAATACTTCAAACTCTCATAATCTATGAGCATGTCATAATAAGAAAATGTTTTCATATCTTAAGTACAAAATACTTCTTACCTAACTCAAATCATAATAAGGTAGTTTTCTCTATCTTAAAATTTCAAATGTCTATAAGTATATATCAATTTTTCCATGTTACATAAGAACACAACATAAATCCTAATGAAAGACATCATTATGCAAAACAAATCTTTTTGAACCTAATGAAATAATCAAAATAAGAGTTGCTACTAATTTGTTCTTCAACTCTTTGAAGCTATCATCATAGTTATAAGACCAATCAAACTTAACTTCTTTCTATGTCAGCCTGTAAATATAAGATAATCTTAGAGATTTCTTAATAATTTATTTGTAGTAATCAATAAATCCCAAGAACTCAAACTTTAATAACAATATTAGATCCTTTAAAATAAATTGTTTTCATCACTCATCACATTGACTTCTTAAAATACTTAACAACATTTCTAAACAAATAACTATCTTGTAAGGCTTAGCTTATGAGTAAATAATTTATCCACATGTTTCCCTCTCAACTAAACTCGAGATAAACTACAGAATATGGAAATATGGTATTTTCTCCCAAAACAATCAACAAATAAAAGGTAGTAAGCTCCTTAATTCATCCTCAAAATCAAACAAAAACTTTAATGTTTAAGGAGTATTGAGTCAATTCAATATCCTTCTTACCAATTGTCATAAAATAACTTCAAACCATCATATTGTCCATCATGACATGTTCCATATAAGTGACAAATTCAAATCATAATTCATATTGATAAAAGTATATTCACTAAACCAACAAACAATACAAAGGCAAAAAAGTGTAGTGAACTTTAACTAGTCATCAAGAAATCAATTATCTAACATACATTTGTAAAGAATGCTAAGAATACACAAACGGATATGAACTATCAACTAACACGTCACTCAACTATCCTCATACACAAACTTAAACAAGTTCCCATTAAGATAATAAACCTATAGCTCTGATACCACTCTGTCATGCCCCGAAATCCACCTTAGGGTCATGACTGTCATTTCACAACCTCAAGCCTTCAACCAATGATATTATTTTTAATTTTTTAATCCATAATAATAAAAGTTAATGTAAATATTTTATAAAAATTGTGATTTATAAAGTTTATTCATCAACATGATTTTTTTGTTCACCTCAAATATATTGACAACTTCTTTTCAAATGTTAACTATTTGAATTATGCAGTTTTTCAAATTTTATAAAACTCATATTCCTTTGGGATATTATTTTAGTAATTTATTTATTTCTTTTTATGCTTTTAATCCGAACTAAATCTTTTACTAGAAAGAAATAATATTAATAATATTTTATAAATTATATTATTACACAATACTCATCTAGTCTTTTTACCTAACAATTATCATACTTGACAACAAGTATTATTAACATATCTTATTTCCTATAATTGCTTAATAATTACTCTAATCATATTTCTTATCTAAATAAATTCTCAATTCTTAATAAGATATTTACTTGCCAAAATACATATATCTCCAAATACTTATCAAATACATATATTTATAAAAATTTAGCTTTTTCAAATTTATCTTATTTGTTTATTATTATTTTCTTTCAAAATTATCCTAAAATATTTGTTTCTTTTTTTTTTCTAAAATAAATCTTGAATATCTAACATTATTCTTTTTTTTTCAAGCATTCGTCATGAATCAAATTTCCTAGATTTCTTATACCTAAGTTTTCAAGACTTATTTTATGAAGTTTTTAGGTGTAATAATGTAACTCCGAAAAAAAAATTCAAATTTTCTCTCAAAGGGTAAATGGTCATTTCGTGTAACCGAAATTTTTCTAGATCTCGATGATGAAATGGACTTCATCGTTGAATCGCTCATGAAATCTGCATACCACATCAAATTTGTTGAATTATGAGATAGTCTACTTACGTTTTTCGGCTAATCGAAGGTCGTGTCGTAAACTTGGCCATAAAGACATGTGATGTGACAAAAGTTACCTACTACATGTACTCATATGACACATGTTGCATGATTAGAGAGAGAATGGAGGATTAATGAAGCTTGGGACAGTTCAAGTGTCAAATAGCTTAAGTAAAGGATAAGATGTGGGAATTGTTAATGAAATGTTTAATCGATAAAGGCAAAATAATAGTCATTCTCCTATCGAAAGCCAAAACGCAGGAGAAAAATGGCAAGGAGTTAGGATTTGAGGTTTTAGAGAGAGAGAGCTACTTCTCTCTAGATTTTCCGTCGTCGACTGGGCCGGTTTGCTTCGCCAAGAAGTAAAAGTTGTTCTACACTACAGGGCGCACAAGACACTGATCGTGGAGTCCACAACCCAAGAGGTAGGGATCTTTTCCTACTTGTGTTATTCCTTGGCTAAGAGCCATGTAAATGGTTAGAGATATTCCGAGGCTTGATTTAGCCGTAATTTCTCGGGCCTCAAAACATTTGAACCGAGCGGAGAAAATTCCCATTAGTGGGCCGTGAACAAAGGCTAACTCGGAGGGTTTCACTGCTCACTGATTTTTGGTGTGAATTATTATGATGTCGGAGCTTATCTAAAATGAATTGCTTGTGTTTGTTAATTAGCCAATGAGCTAATTTTGGTGTTATTTGATTGTGAATTTGAATAGAACATGATATATGTGGATTAATTGTTGATATATACATGTTTTATATACTGCATGAGTTGTTGAATTGGCATATCAGTATTCCATATGCACCCCCGCACCCTAGAATATCATTAGGAGTTGAAAAAGACACGAAATGAAAGAAAAGAAAAATGTTTGTGAAAGGAATTCTCGACTCAAGATTTTCCTGAGAATCAGGTCAGAGATCATTCAACACCACGAGGGACCCCATGAATTGTTTCTAGGTTATCCAATAGATTTGCCTCTATGTTGTCCAATAAATTTTACCGAACCTCAGAGTAAGCTTTCGAGAAATAAAAGCTTTATTTTGAAAACTGATATTTACCAGATCGCTGCATCGCTAAGTATCATTATGACGGACATGGGATTGTAGCATGTGTATACCCATAGATCATGTATTTGCTCGAAAGTATGTTTGTTTTGCCGCCAGACATGTGCACTTAGGCAGGAGTAACCCGCGGGTAAACAACATTGGCTTTGCTCCACCCCGCCGAGATCACTATTTGCAAAAGTGTGGAGTGTACATGAGGACGACGCCTACTAGAAATGTGGTTTGTGGCGAGAGCCTGATTGCGTGGGTTTGCATTTTCATTTTGTATAACATGTATTAAAATTGTAAATCTTAATATATGTTTGAATTAAGAGTGATGTATCAACTTTTGAACTATTGGTATATAGTTGATAGGTAATTTTGTGAGTATTGATGCATGGGCCCAAGTGGCCATTTTTACTCATTTTAAATTGAGCATGGACTGTGTGTCAAGTAGAAAATTGGGACAGATTGTACTGTAGAGCCCACTGCATAAAAGAGACTCCTCACACTGGAGTGGTAGTCGGGTTACCCGACATCAACGAGTATTCCGCAGTCGACGGAATACAACTGACCCCCGTGGAATGGGGCGTCACAGCTTGGTATCAGAGCTAAGGTAAACGATTAATTTCGAGCTCTGGGTGTAGAGCTTAGGCATAATGCACTACCCAGGCTTTGGGACTCAATTTAGCCATGGTCAGCAGGTAAGGAACACATCGCCAAATTGCAAAGCCTCGATATTGTGGTTTAGGTAATGGATTACCAGCAAATGCCATACTCGGACAAGATTAGAACACGCATGCATTGTGTTTGCGTGAATGGTGTGCATAACATGAGTTGTCAGGCGAATCAGGTGACGGTGCCGGTGAATAGCATATAGGAAAAATGATGAGAAGAAAATTTTTTTTTTTCGAGGTTTTACTGTGTAAAACGTAAAAATTTTGGGGTTAAAGATGTTTCATCGAAAATGAAAAAAATATACATATTCTTTTTTTCGTGGTTTAACAAATGGGTCGAGAAAAAATGATGTGAAAAAGAAAAAAATTAGTGTAAGGAACCGGAACGGCGCGCACGCGACTCGTGTCGAGTCATGATACAATGCACATTCGTGTCGAAGTCACGACAATGCATTGTATCGATAGGCAGGCGCTGAGGCGCAAGCAGAGGCACGCATGGATAAAGGTGACCCGACCAAGATATGGCCGAGACAGATCACGACACGACCGGATGAGGCCACGATATGGCCTACGACACTGGTCGCTCGCGCTGAGGGGGTGGTCGCTGTGGAGAGTCGCGATACAAACATTGTATCGCGGGTCGAGGGGCGATCAAGAAAATATTATTAGCCATACCAAAAAGTCGCGATGACGGCTGCGAGCAATGGGCCACGATATTTGGCCGGGGTCGCGACACACGAGGCGGGTCACATGATGACCACTAAAGGCGATGAGACACGGTTACGAATGCGCGGCGCGCGTAGAAGGGAAGCTAGGTCGCTATACAAAATTTTGTATCGTGATCGAAGGGCCCGCGACATCGCATTGTGTCGCTGATACAATGTGCCACACGACGAGGAGGCTCGCACACGAGCGCGCCAGCAACGCACGAGGGGGTGGCGGGCGACACTGCATGACACTGCCAGTACGCTACCGCGACATGGTCGCGCGGCGCTGCTACATGGTCACAAACCGCTACATGGCGCAAAGGCGCACGCAATGTGCGCTCACTGGGGCTAAGGGTGGGTGCACCGCGGCACTGACCAATTCTTTCGGACAAGCGCACCGGCTCGAGTCACCGCTTCGTGGGACCGCTCATGCTAATCGCTCACACGAGGTTTTCAAAAAAATAAAATAAAATAAAATGATTTTTTTTAATAAATATGATTTAATATATGAACTTATTGTCTCTCAGACACCAGAAGACCGCAGTTCCACTTCGATAAGGGCAAAATCGTAATTTCGGTTAACAATCCGTAATTTATTCTCTGTATCTCGATGACAAAACGGATTGCACCGTTGAATCGCCTCACTAAATCTAGCTAGCACGTAAAATTTCGTGAAAATTCGAGATAATGAGTTGGCACGCTTACGAGGCACGTATTTCAAAAGTAAAGAAACGAGTTTTCGATGCGACGTAAAGTCACATGAAGTATAACATGTACTCATGTTCAATAAGTAAAAGGAGTAGAGAAATGATGAAAATGGACGATCGAGGTAGTCATTTAAATATCAATTCGTAAAGAGCATAATGATCATTTTGAATTTGATTTTAAGTCACTAAATGACAAATTGTCAATAAAGGTTTTCCTCCTTCATTAAGCTACAAGAGGAAAAAACGTGGAAACATTTTTGAGATCCAGAGAGCTTTCCTTTTTGGAGAGAAAGCCTAGAGAGAGAGAACACTTCTCTCTAGATTTGTAGGCGATCCGACCGTCAGCCTCGGACGAGAAGCAAGAATCGTCTACGCGGAGAGTGCTTCATGGGTGTCGATTTAGTGAGTTTCCTCAAACTCTCGAGATAGGGGTTTCCTACTTATGCTTTATTCCCTTTAAGTTCTTGTGAATGTTTGAGTTGAATGAGGTCGGATAGGGGTCGTTGACGGCTCAAAATCTTGGAACCGAGGAAGTTAGATTTTTTGAGGGGCCTATGCGACAAATCCGTGGACTGGCCCATGGGCTGATTTGGGTTGCTTACGCGAATCATGTGTTAATGCATGCCTTGATTTAAAAGGATGGGAATGGTCGTGAAATGCGTCTACAGCGAACCGAGAATGATGTGAAAGGAACCAGAAACCTAGGGTTTTAAACGTTTCTTAGAATAAAGGACACCTAAAATATTTTTTGCGGTGAATATGTGTTTGGTCAGAGCATCGCGGGATTGTCGCGTTTGATCATCATTAGCCCACGTGAGCTAATTTTGATGTTGTGCGTGCAAGAAGGCAAGAGCACAGGCATACCAGCTGCCGTGGGAATTTAAGATTTCACATGCACAGGTAGCCTAGAAATCAGTAGAGTGCATGACATGGAAAAATTGGAAAGAAACAAAAATGCTTTTTGAAAGGAATTTCCAAGGTGATGATATTCCGAGAATTGACGGGAGATGGGCCAACGTATCATTTTGATGAGGACCATGACTGCTTTAAAGCTCACTAACTAAATTCTTCTTCTGAGGGTGGGCCCCACATTTTACCGACATTGTAGTATATTTTCAAGAACAAATGAGTTTTGTTTTGAAAATGATATTTACTCATGCATGGCTTAGGTAAGTGTGAGGAGCCTGAGGACCTCGAGATAAGGATGGTAAGTATGCATATTCGAGTAGATCACTGCAAATTTTCGAATGTGTGATTATTTTGAAAGCATCAGACCGCACTTAGGTGGAGAGTAGCCCACTTAGGGCTGATTCCACTATTGAGCATTAGCCTCACCCGTCGAGGATATATTTTACATGCACAGTGAGTCAAAGCAGTGACACCTGGGTCCTGTGAGGTCGATTAGAAGAAAAGCCTGATTGTACTTGGACTTGACGATATTTACATGTATTAGAATTTAGATTTAATATATGCCAAGAGTAATTTTATTTAACTCTTAAAACTATTGATATAGTTGGTAGATTGTGATGAGTATTGTTTATAGCCCAGTAATGCTTTTACTCATGCCTGGAAACTGAGACTGACCGTTTGGGACATGTATACAGGTACCAGATTTGGTAGAGCCTCCGCACAAAGGAGACTCGCCCCATTTTCGGGCGGTAGTCGGCAACCCACATTCACTTGTATTCATGGTCAATTTTAGCCAATTGGGGTCTCCCGGTTTTTCGAGCTTCACAACCAGACAGTGAGCTAGGTAAAACGACACTCTGGGAGCCTTGGGTGGGTGTAGTTATAAGTTAGCTCCGACATGTCGTGCCAAATTGGTATCAGAGTTGTACACGTCACCTAGGAGCTCTCAAGGTATCCATCACCACTTTGGTGGTTCGAGCGCAGTATAGGCATATGAAACCAGGATTGAGGATTGGGCCAGCCATAGTCTGAGGTGTAAGAACACGCCACTAGGTATGGTTCGATGCTTATTTAGGTATGAGATTACCTAGGAAATCACGGCAAAAACGAGACACCAGAGTGCATGTTTGTGTGTTGTGATTTGATAATTTTGTTGTGAAAAAAATATGCATAATATGAATGGTTATGTATTGTGATTGGTTTGTGTGGTTTGTGTGCTTGGTGATTAGCACATAGTGTTAGAAAATGGTGGAGTTTTAACGGTGTGTAAAAATTTGGAATAAAAGGAGAAATAAATCATTTTATCAATTTATTTTGTTATTGAATAATGAAATCAAATCTTAATAAATTTGAGAGTTTTGGGCACGTTAGTGTTGTATAATGAGTTTTGAGAGTGCAGGACCATTTCGAATTAAATGAAAAAAAATATATTAAAATAAACTTTTAGCAATTTATTTGGTTTATTGAGAAATGAGAAAAATAGGCATATAATTTTTAGTGTTTTCTGATGGTTGGAAATATGAAAAAAAAAATTTGATGAGAAATATTTTTCTCAAGTTTCTGATGTGTAAGTTGAAGAAAAATGAGTGAAAATAAATTTTTATAATTTATTTGAGTTTTAAAAAAAAAATGAAAGTTAGGGAAAAATAAATTTTATAAATTTATTTTGAGTGTGGGAAAAGAAAAAATGTGTATAGATGTTTTTGAAGTTTTCAATAAATGGAATAGTGGAAATGAAAAATGAAAAAAAAAAAAATTGATGCAGGAACCGTTTTTGGGCTCTTATGGCTCTGAAATTTTTTTTTTTTTTTTTTTTGTATGCTAAGTTCAATTGTATTTAACCGAAGGGCTTGAAGGGATAGAAATTGTATTGCAATACACTAAGTGTATTGTGGGAGAGGAGGTAGGCTAGGCATTGTATTGAAGGATTGTATTGCAAGGAAGGCTTAAAGTAAAGGAAATTGTATTGCAATCAGTTATTTTATAATTATAGAGGAGAAAACTTGAGAAGAGTGGAAAAGTGTATTGCAATACACTATATTGTATGCGAGAAGGAATGAGCTGCGGAAATTGTATTTACAATAATTAGTTTCTGTTGCAAGAAGTTGGGTTAAGAATGAAGATTGTAATGAAGGAATAGTCTAAGTTGGAACGCAATACAAAGTGTATTGCGGTATAGGAAGGCTGTATTATGCGGGAGGGATTGTATTGCAGGAAATTGTGTTGCAATACAATTTTTGTATTATGATGAACAGTAATCCATGAACAGTAAAACGTGAATAGTGAATAGTGAACAGTAACCCCCGTGAACAGTATCCGTGAACAGTATGTTGACCGGTCAACTGTGAACAGTAAATTTCGGGAATTTTTTTTTTTTTGAAAAATAAAATAAAATCAAATCAAATAAAATTTGACAAAATTTTTTGAAAAAAACAAATAAAATTTTTAAAAATGAAATTTTCGAAAATGAAATTTTTGTTGAAAACAATATTTTAAATGCAAAATTGATTGTGCTTGCATTCTTGTAAATCTTGAGGACAATGTATACAACTTGAGTTATGTGTATGAATAATATCTAGTGTGTTTATGCCTTAGAATCTTGTATTATGTTTTCACCATTTGAAATCGTGATTGTCACGGTAGTTGCGTAGGAAATTAATATGCATGGTGTAATGTATAGAAAAGGGTGAATGCTAGTTGAGACTACAGTGGCCAGGGATTTGGATCTTGAAATGAACAAGAGAACTGAACCTTATTGAATTAAATAAATTGAGTGGTTTGGATTGCTTTTATAGGAAATAGGCAGGTCAGTTCATGGTTGTAAGTCTGATAATGAGTGGCATGTACATTTCTAGTTCATTTGAATGAAAATACATGAATCTTGTATTTGACATGTAGATGGCTAGTGAAGACGGGACGTAGAACGTCCACGGGGCCTTTGGTCGAGCTGAACATTTGACCAGCCGCTGTATTTGATGGTGTAGGCCTTTGGTGAGATTTTAGCTTAGGTGACTACACAGATGCTGTCGCGCGGGGCGGGTATAGCGGTGGGACGGGAAGATCACAGTAACCTCCGAGGAGGTTTGGACATCATCTCAAACCTTGGGAGATCAAGTGTTGGCGAAGCCATTGGTTCATCTCTGAATCGAGAGAGAGAGTGAGGCTATCAGGAGATTACCTGCGGCGCGACCACAGTTCAGACTAGCTGCGTTCTAGCTAGAGGGTGAGGCCTAAATATGGTGAAAATGGCCAAGACCTCTAGAGACTTAGAGCTTCTGACATGGCTGAGTTTGGGGCTGTTCATGGGTAAGTGCACCGGATTCTGCGAGGCTTAAGTTCGACTAAAGCAGGGGCGATGGTATGATATGGATTATGTGATGGGTTGCCGGGTGTGCGATTGGTTCCAGTGATTACGTAGCGCCACGGACTTGGCGGATTGGGATTTGAGACCTTAGGGGCCGTTGTCGTGGGTTCTACAGGGATTACGGGCGAGAATAAGGATGGAGTCGATGTTGAGTTAGAGATCTGGTTTCTATAGTGGATGAGGATCTGGTATGTCAAAGTTCGATGTCATCCTAGGGATGGATTGGTTGATAGCTTACAAGATCGTTATCGATGGTGGCGTTGGAGATTACCACGCTTCTGCGCGGGACGGTACTCGTGTGGTATTTGCTGGGACAAGCATGATATTTTGCCCACACTCACGTTATCACGAGTCCAGTGTCGGGACGGTTAAGCGGGTTGGCTGTGACCTTACCCTAGAGAGACGGAGATCAGACTTGGATCTACCTCGAGTAGTGTGAAAATATGTGGATGTTTTCCAGATGAGCTACTTGGACTACCTCCACGAAGGGTAGTAGACTTAGGTGTAGGTTACACCTGATACTTTTCCATCTCTATGACCGCATAGGATGGCACCGGTTGAGTTGCGGGGAACTTCGAGTCCATTAAAGCCTCTTGGACAAGGGTTGTTAAGCGGAGACACTTCACCACCATGGGGCACTCGGTTCTATTTGCGAAGAAGGGCCAGACCCTTCGGTGTGCATTGATTCACCAGACGAGTTGAGCCCAGGTTCTGATCGAGAATCGATACCCAAGTACCGGATTGATGATTTGTTTGATCGGTTGTTAGGAGGCGCGAGTCTACTCCTAAGATCAAACCTTCATGTGGTTACCGGTAGGCGAGGTTGGGGATACCGATATCCCTAAGGCAGCGTTTAGGACACGTTATGGGCACTTTGAGTTTACAGATGATGCCCATTGGATTGACGAATGCGCTAGTAGCATTCATGGATCTCATGCATAGGGTGTTCCAACCCTATCTAGATCAGTTTGTTGTAGTCTTCGTGGATGACATTTGATCTACTCCCAGTCAGAGTGGGAGCATGAGTATCACTTGAGGATTGTGTTACGATTCTTGAGGCCATCGGTATGCGCTAAGATCGATGGTGCAGGTTTAGCTTATTGAGGGGAGATTTTTGGGACCGCGTGGTGTCGGCACCGGGAGTGTCGGTCGACTAGAGAAGGTTAGGCGGTGAGTTGGAAGAGACCGAATGTCAATCTTCGAATCACATTAGTTTCTTGGGATTGGATACGAGGAGATTCGAGGATGGGCTGAAGTTGTCCATTCGGGGCAGGATTGTAGGATTTCGCCTACGGGATATGGACTCCATGGTTAGGACGGCCCTGACCATAGAGAGAGAAATCGAGGATACATGGAACACTCGGGATACGGGTGTTGGTAGCAAGAGGGAGGATCAGCTTTCTCCTAGTTCGGGGAAGAGTGCTTCGTCCTTAACCTTATTACGTGTGTGCGAATTCTATTCCCAAGTAGGAATTCTGATTGTCTGTGTTGTATCTTTGTGGGAATCCAGTCGTCTCCACGGGGGAGTGGTCTAATTTTATCTACCAATAAGGCTATTCTCGATAAGGGTATGATTTAAAAGAGAATTGTAAGGTTGTGTTGGTTGACTGAATGGTTGATTGGTTTGAATGTTTTAAAATAGAAAAGACAATTCTTTGGGATTTTGGGTTCCACTCCTCGATCATGTAAGTCCCGCCTCTTGTTTTATAAACTCATCTAGGAACCATTGATAAACAGTCTTTGATGGAGGATTTATCTTTATATGCTCTTTGGAAAATAAAGATGATCAAGTAATACTAAGCACTTGTTCTCAATTAATACGAACCCTTAGCTTGCATTCATGATCAAGCACAACGTGTACCGAGGATACCTCGTCGCATGTTGTAATCAAAATTATCTTGACTAAGTTTCTGATTCTTAACACAGTGATTAATATTACCTGATCCATTGAAGATCAAAGAGGAATTGAGGGACTATACCTTAATCGGTGGGTTTCCCCGAAATGGACTCCAATGATAGGGTTTAGAACTCCATAAAACTATAAGAACAATTATAATTAAAAGCGATTAATCATAAAAAAAACGGTACCTTTTGGAAATCGAAATTCACTTGTAAAGTGCAGGGACGGATGAATAAGAGAGATATTATGATTTAAAAGCGAGATAAAGTATTTACGCTGAAAGATTACAAGCGCTGATCTAAACTTCAATAGAAAAGAAATCTTAAATCCTAGATCTACAAGTTCCAACTCAAAAATGGAGAAAACTCTTCTCCTGTAAAACCTAAACCACAGAAGTCAAAAGTGCCTGTGCTTGTGTCCTCTTGCTTTATACCCCCTCCCGATGTGATTTTCCCATTTTGGTTCATTGTGGAGTGCCCTCGTCTTGATCGAATTCTGGCCCCAATCTGCCAGTTCCATGCAGTTGTACGGTACATGTTAGTGATGTGCACAGTACAATTTAACACTATCAATTTTATCTTGAGTTGTACCCGCGTCCTGATGTGGGTTGTACCCGGTACAGTAATATACTTATAAGCACATGCAAGTTGTCTTTGGTACACATGAATGATGTCGAATGCGCAGTCCTCTGATGCTTTCCTTGTATTAGGAGTTCCCGAGACTTCATCAATTGTTCGCCCCGTATCCTTAATGCTTCATATTGGCTTCAGGGCCATATCCTTGTACATACGTTCTAGATTTTGAAAAGACTACACGAAGTGCAAAAACATAGAAGATATTAAGTACCTATCCTTATGCCAATTGTGGGTAACTTGTGATTTAGATGTGCTAAATTCTACTATAATTATTACTCAAATGTGTATTCATCAAAGAGGCAGAAGACTTCTGCTTCACACTAGTTTCAGGACTAGGGCCAGGATTGAGCACCAGTGGCCAGGATTGCCCCGGGGCAGGGATCCTAAGACTTTGGACAATGCGATCCCGGTTAAGCCGTGGCGGAGAGTATAGTTCATTCCTCCACACCCCTAGTCTTGGTCGGAGAACTAGTTTCAGTTTGGTGCTATACAAGCCTCTCAACATCCTGAGATTGGCCAAAGGGGCCGGAGTGTGGAGTCAATCAAGGAGACGGATCGAGGTTGCGCGGTGGAATGAGTGGACCTTAGAGATTAGTAGACATATTGGTTGTTGATGTCGGGCTTGACATGGATAGTTGTGACCATCGGGTTATCGATGGTGGGACCTTAGCCGGGTTGTCATACTCGACACGACATTGGATTTGGGCTTAGAGGTTAAGGCCTTTAGAGAAGCCAAGTATAGATGTTAACGTAGGGTGTAGGGTGAGAGTTGACCTAATAGGTCAGGGGATTATGAGTCAGTCTGCGAGGTCTTGCTCATGGTGGACCGAATTGGGTGTCACGGTATGGCATAACTGCGTTCGTGTGCACGGTATCATCAGCGTCAAGTCGGGTGTGGGTGCAGTCACGATCATTCCACCACTCTTGGTGAATGAGGGTTGAGTTTGTCTTTGAGATAAATCCAGTGAAGATAGTTCGATTCGAGGAAATGTGAGTAATTGAGTGCGTAGGTAAAAGCAAAAGGGCTAAGTAAATCCCCTCAGTGAGAATCACAGGTTAGTTGTAAGAGACCCGGGAGATATCGAATTTACGTGAGAATATAATGGAGAAGCGAAGTGTGGCGAAGATTATGTTACCCAAAATGAAAACGCACGGTCAAGTATCACATAGACTTAGGGTTGAGTGATAGGAGTCAGGAGTGACTCGAGATAAAACACACGGCCAGGTTATCACGTAAACTTAGAGTTGAGTGATAGGAGTCGGGAGTGACTCGAGGTTTGGATACCCTTGGAATTTCATTGGGTGTTGTTGGCCGGTAATGGCTGGGGTATGGGATATCATTCATGGCATGGACCGGGTGCGGCGGTCATTGGATTGTCAGCGATAGTGACCTTGGGAAGGTCAGCGTTTACACAGTAAAGTTATTGTAGGGTTATACGTGTGCGGATTATATACATGTGTTAGAGGGCCTTTGTGAGCATGTGTCTTGGGTCGTAAGGGTGGAGGGGGCGTTGCCCTTAGTGGAATTCGCCTCTGACAACGGTTATCGGCGAATATCTGAGATGGCACCGTATGGGGAGCCTTGTATGGGAGGCCATGCGGTCATCGTTATGTTGGACCCGAGGTGAGAGAGTTCCATCACTTTGGTCACGATCGATTAGAGCGCATCAGAAGGTGAGCTTGTCTGATAGGCGTCTTCTCATGGCTCGAGCGGCGGAAGAGCTATGCTGATATGCGACTTTGACCCTTAGAGTTGAGGTTAGTGATCGCGTTTTCTTGAAGGTGCCTAAGGAGGTGATCAATTCAGCAGCGAAGCTGGGGTTTGTTGTTCCGGGATATTAGGAGGATAGGCACCATTGCGTCTGGGATTGGCGTTACCGCCCGGCATGTCCAGGTGTCCCGGTGTTTCCACGTCTCCATGCTCGGAAATATACTCCCGGATCCAGCTCATGTGGTGGATTGAGACGGTGTGAGTTGACACGGATGGGACCTTCGAGGAGGGACCGGTATGCATTGATAGGCGCTGATCGGGTTTTGCGGCCCAGCGGGACCATGAGGCTAGTGAGGGTACTAATGGGCACTATGGAGTGGATGAGTCTGCGTGGAGCCTTTGAGACCGATGCGGGCCACCTATCCCTTCTTGTTTAGGGATGGAGGTACGTGGTTTAGTCGTTTAAGATTTAAATGACTGTTTACATGCATGATAGAGTGCACGTTGCATATGCATGTGAGGCGGTGTAATTGTCTGGTGGGGCGAAATTTCTTTAGGAGGAAGATGTAAGACCCAAGAAATTCCAATTTATGGGATAAGGGCAAAATCGTAATTTCGTTTACGAAATTGTAATTTCGGTTAAAAATCCGTAATTTATTCTCTAGATCTCGGATGAAAAAATGGATTGCACCGTTGGAATCGTCTCGCGAAATCTAGCTAGCACGTAAAATATCATAAAATTCCGAATAGTCGGGTTAGCGCATTTACAAGGCATCGCGACTAGGTGCTAGATAAGCGATTTTCGATCACCTTGAAAGTCACATATAACATGTACTCATGTGCCATAAGTGGTATGAGCTAGAAATGTTGAAATAGACGGTAGGGGTAGTGCCGAATATCAATTCTGGTAAAAGAGGGACATAATGGTCATTTTGGAATTTGATTTTAAGTCACTAAATGACAAAATTGTCAATAGTGCTTCTTCTCCTTCATTAAGCCAAGAGGAAAAATGTGGGAAACATTTTTGAGATCCAGTAGCTTTCCTTTTTGAGAGGTTTTAGAGAGAGAGAACACTTATCTCTAGATTTGTAGGCGATCCGACCGTCGGCAGTCTTCGAGACGAGAAGGAGAACTGCTCTACTCGGAGAGGGCTTCGCGTGGGTACCGGATTTAGGGAGTTTCCTCAAACTGTAGAGGTAAGAGTTCTCCCTGCACCGTTTTTTCCTCTTTTAAGTATTTTGTGAATGTTTGAGTTGAATGAGGCCGTGAGGGGCCGTTTGATCGGTTCAAAATCTTGGAACCGAGGTGTTAGATTTTTGAAACCCATGTGGACAGTCTGTGACTGTCCACGGGCTGATTTGGGTTGCTTATGGTGAAATCATGTGTTAATGTATGCCTTGATTTGGAAAAGGTTGGGAATGGCCGTGAAATGCGGGTTCACAAAGTGAACCGAGGAATGGATGTGTGTTGAACCGTAAAACCTAGGGTTTTACTGTTCCTAGGAATAGTGACACGAAAATATATTTTTGTGTGAATATGTGTTTGGTCGAGTGATTCAAGTGGGATTGCTCGTGTTTGATCATTAGCCCACGTGAGCTAATTTTGATGTTATGAAATGAGAATTTACATGACATGATTGTGTGATTGGATATTACGTGGAATATATGTATTTGCGGATATATTTCAGATGTGTTATATGAGTTATCAATGGCATCATAATGCATTTCATATGCACCAAGTAGTCTAGAAATTAGGTGAGTGCATGACATGGAAAAATTCGAAAGAAAAACGAACGCTTTTGAAAGGAATTTCACAGATGATATTCCGGAGAATCGTCAGAGATGGGCCAACAGATCATCGATGAGGACCATGACTGCTTTCGGAAAGCTCACCAACCAATTTGCTCCCTGAGGGTAGTCCCACATTTTTACCGAATATTTTTTGGTAGTATATTTCAAGAACAAAATGGTTTGTTTGAAAATGATTATTTACTCATACATGGCTTAGGCAATCATGTGAGTCGGTGAGGACTCGAGACATGGGGATGGCATGCATATCTCGAGTAGGATCACGAATTTGCTTGAATGTGTGTTTATTTTGGAGCATTGCACTGCACTTAGGTGGAGAGTAGCCCACTTAGGGCGATTCCACTACTGAGCATTAGCTCACCCTGTCGAGGGATATATTTTACAAGGTACAAGGAGCTTAGCAGGGACGACTCATTCCTGAGGCTGGGATTAGAAGAAAAGCTCTGACAGGCTTGACTTGACGATATTTACATGCATGAATTTGAGTATTTTAATATATGTTGTATAAGAGTAATTTACTAACTTTAAACCATTGATATAGTTGGTAATATCATGATGAGTATTGTTTATGCGCCTAGGTGGCCGTTTTACTCATGTTGGAAATCATATTAGACTGTTTGGGATAGGTATATGCAGGTACTGTACTTGGGTAGAGCTCTCCGTACAAAGGAGATTCTGCCCAATTTTATGAAGTGGTGGCGGGTAACCCGACATTCACTTGTATTCCGCGGGTTGACGGGTAGTCAACAGACCCCCGGGTTTTGGGGCGTCACATTACCTATGAATGCATGGACATAGAGTATGACAATTTTTTCGGTACGTGACTAGTGTCTCGAGGCTGTGTTTACACCTTAGAGATACTGCATCAATTGTGATAGAGTTGGGCTTAGAGGTTGAGGCCTTGGAGGAGCCCTTGTATGTGAGTTCTCCCCTATAGATTAGGGCGAGGATAGGGATGATATGTCATGGCTATGAAGTTAGAGATCTGGATTCTACTCCACAATGGACCCGAGGGTCATGGACATGTCGTAGTTCGACGCCATCCTGGGATGATCACGACAACTTACAGTGGTCGCATCGGACAGAGATGTGAGGTTATCAGCCACACAGACTCCGCACTCGTGTTGTATTTCAGTGGGGACAAGCATGACATTTTGCCCCAAAATGGTGTACCGAGTCCAAGTGTCAGATAGCCATACATAGCGCCTTACCCTAAAGGACGAGTGAGATCGTGACTTAGATTTGCCACCGAGAACCGCGAGTATGGGATGTTTTTCCGCATAGAGCTACCGGATTGTCGCATAGAGGGTTGTAGACTTCGGTATCGAGTTACACCCTGGTACTTCGCCCATCTCTATGACTCAACATAGGATGGCACTAGTTGAGTTGCAAGAACTCAGAGTCCAGCTACAGGAGCTACTGGACAAGGGTTCAATAGACCGAGCACTTTACCATGGGGCGCTTTGATCCTGTTTGCGAAGAAGAAGGACAAGACCTTTCGACTGTGCATTGACTACCACAGCTGAATCGGTTACTGGCCAAGAATCGTACCCATTGTCAAGTATTGAATGATTTGTTTGATCGCTAAGGGAGTGCCAGTCTACTCCAAGACAGGCTCGCACTAAGCTACCACGCCCAAGGGTTGGGGGAAGATAGATATCCCTAAGACAACGCTTAGGACGCTGCTATGGGCACTTTGAGTTTACAAGGATGCTCTTGGATTGATGAATGCGCCTACTGAAGATTCATGGACCTCATGCATAGGTATTCCAACCCATTCAGATCACTTTGTTGTAGTCTTTGTGGATGACATTTTGATCTATTCCCACGAATGGGAGCATGAGTATCACTCGAGGATCGTGGTTACAAATATTGGCCGAGAGACCATCAGAGCGCTGTCCAAGAAGTAATGAGTTTTGGCCATCGAGGTGAGATTTTGGACACGTGGAAGTCACGATCGCTTGCCAAGGACTCCGCAGAAGGTCGAGGCCGTGATGAGTCGGGAGAGGCCAAAGTCAACTAAGATAATGAAGCTTCTCGGGATTGACTGGTACTACGTAAGATTCATCGGTGATTTCTCCCAATTAGCGGCACCTATGACGAGATTGACTAAGGAGGCCAAGTTTGATCGATGACTGACGAGAAGGCATTCTGTGAGTTAAAGAAGAGACTTACTGCCTCTATCTCGATAGTCCCGACAGGATGTGGGTACACAACGACAGATGTTCTCGAGGGCCTGGATCGGGAAGTGTTTTTTGATAGGAGTAGTAGCTTATGGTTCCTTTGTCGGTTGAAGAATCATGAGGCGAAATTACCCCATACGACATGGAGTTAGTGACCATAGTCTTCGCGCCTTGAGATTTAGCGTACTATTTATATGTCAACAGTTCGAGGTGTACTAGGACCGTAAAAGTCGAAGTATATTTTTGCCTTGATGGGACCTCGGCTTATGAAACAGCCTTGAGATGGATGGAGTTCTAGATGATTATGACTTCACTTTGCATTTACCCTCTACAGTAAGGCAAATGTGGTGGGCTGATGCACTGTCGGAAGTCACGAGGGGAGCATTAGGCTGAAGTATAGCTGCAGGAGTGGCGGATGCAGGGCGTGGGACGAGTTTGGGCTACGATGCCGCGGCCGGGCTCGAGTGCGTTGGGAGTTTAGTAGCTGCAGTCTGCGTTGAGTAGAGTGATTGAGTGGGGCGGGGCCAGCGGAGATAGTGTCCATCGGGGACCCGGGTGCGATCGGGTGCAGTGAAGAGAGTACAGGCGTCCATGCGGATGGTAGTCTTCGATATAGGGGACGGAGTAGTGGTTGTAACACCACGAGTCTACAAGAGGTTATGCGGTATATGTAGCAGTATGTGCACGAGGCTTCGCTTAATTAATTTAGTGTCATAATAATTTTGAAAGTTGTTTTAAGGGTGAAATTATAAAGTTTTCAAAGAATTGTAGCACTTTTACAATTAAGGAAAGTAGAGGAGTAAAGTATAATAATGGAAATTTAAATAGTAAAATAATAATAATAAATTGCTTAAGAAATAGTTCGAGGGAAGTGTGAAAATTCTGCAGATCTCGGATGTGAAGCGGATTGTCTTAGATTAAGTTCATCTCGCGAAATCTAGTAACCCAGGAAAGTTTCGTTAAATTCCAAGATAGTCGGAATATTTTACGAATTTCTAGGCACAGTGCAAGTGAAACTGGCAGGTTTTAGAAAATCTCGAAAAAATGGCAAATATTTAAAAGAATATTCAATTAGGATAAATAAATTTTTCGGACGAAAAATGGACCTGAATGAGGTAATAGAAATTATTTATCTAAATAATAAGAATAATAATTAAAGAAAAGAATAATTAAAAAAAAAAAAAACGCCTTGATAAAAAGCAAATGGTAGGGCGGAATTTGCGAGTGTTCGGGAGAGAGACAGAGAGGCGATTTTTGTTTTTATTCTCTTTGCTTCTCCTTCAGATTCACGAAAATCGGATCGTAGGCGTTCGTCGGATGGAAGGCAAGAGTGAGTATCACGTGAAGAGGCTCACGCATAGGTGCCAATATCTTAGCCTTTTGTCAAACTTTAAAGGTAGAAAATTTGCCCTCTTGTGTTATTTTATTTTCCAAATCTTTATATAATGGCTTGAAATTTTCTTAGAGGCAATGAAGGTCGTAAACCGATCCCAAAATTTTTAGGCGAGTTTATGAATTTTGGAATTTTAGGTTGTGTTCGGACGGTCGGGCTGGATTGGGGTATTTCGGACAAGTTTGGGTTGAAATTTGAGTGTGGTCGGATGAGAGTCGGACGGAATTTTGAAATGTTTCGGGTATTTTGGGCTATGGAAAGTCCCTTGAGTCGAAAGTTTGCTAAATCCGGATAGTTTTTATGGGGCATTTTTATGGGGCATTTATAATGTGTATGAATACTGGGTCAATTTCACATCATATTATCGACGCCCATATCTAATGCGACTAGCACGTAAAGTTTTGTTAGAATCGGGTTCGTCAAGAACATTCTCTTGAAAGCTCCTGCATGGTTATGGCTAAACGCAAACCAGAATATGGCAAGTATTTTCGTAATTTGAATGAATTGTAGTGATTTGAGCATCCTACTTAACGGAGTGCTTGACAAGATTTGAAAGAAATTAGTCGAAAGGTGAGTACTCAAAAATCATTTTCTAAAACGAAAATGTTTAAATTACAGTTTGTAAAGTGCTTTGAAACATAGATTTATAAAGCATTTTTTTACTTCCCAATTGTTATACTCACAGAAGTTCGATTTTTAGTATTTACAGAAACAACTTGGCCTGTTTAGCAAAACCCTAGATGGCACAGCCTTCGCTTCCTTACGATGTATTTCAGATTGCATGGCAAGGTTATGGGATATTATGACTAACTATACGTATGGTCAAGTAATTCAAGCAGATCTAGCATTATATTTATATAAAGGAGTCGCCCCTCTGCACATTCGGTATATAGTTAGCGCGCCGACTTAGTACATATCGATTGAGGTGTTGGTTCCGAGGTTCCTCACCGAAAGATTTCATTCCCGATGCTCCATTACGCTTATATGATCCCTGTTCACCGGACCATCTTAGCCTGCAGTGTCTGAGAAAGTTCACTACCTGCATGCCGTTCCGAGGCATCACTTCTAGGTATTTCGTAAACGGGCAACAATGGTTGGTACTTGATTTACAAAAGATAGCACTTTCGTATATTAACCACATCAACACAAGAAGTTAAATAGTTTTGTAATGACAAGAAGAATAGTTTTTCGCATCAGCCAAGAAAGGCAAACAGTTTAACATTAAATAGTTTTCTTAATGCTTTCGAATGGTTTTCATAGCAAAACTCGCTTTCTCATAAAACAATGGTTAAACTATTTATGTATGATTTTATATCGAGGTACAAACAAGAAAGTAAGAACATTTGTAAACTTATATAATTTTACCGAGCCCGCTTGCCTACAGCTGCTTAAAATAATTTTTCAAAGTGTGTAGCTGCCGAAGATCTTTCCGTGATCCTCAACTTGACGCCGTGTCATGGATTATATATAAGATAAGGTGTAAATTAAAAATAGTAAAACTTAAAATGTGACATTTTGTATATGTAAATATCTTTTGAAAAATATGCATGCATGGTTTTGAGAAAAACAAGTTGCGATGAAATTATGTTGGATTGATCCTTATGTTATATTTTGATGAGGACCAGAGGTCCTTTATGATTGTAGTTGGATTTTGGAAAATATTGGGAGTATTTTTTTATATACGTGATTTTTATTGTCACCACCGTGCGCCGTTATGCCGGATTTTCAAGTAAATCTAAAGGTGCATTTTGATAGAAAAGTGAAAATTTTATAACCCACGTTTTCCAAATACAATTTCAGCTTTAACTACTTTAGGCTTCATGGTAACTTGTCACTGAGCGAGCTTGGTCAGAGGTTACCGGGAGTCGCTGCATTTCCCGCTACTGCAGCGGGGTCTCACAACTCGCACGTGAGCGCTTTAGGCGATAGCTCATTCGTTGCAGGTTTTCCACAAGATTTCTATAGAATTGCTTTATAATAATGATTTTCCTATTGCAACCCAAGTATACTCAAGTAAACTTTGCATGCATCAAATATTGAAAAGTGTCACTAATCTTTAACCTGAAATTCACAAAGATTATGTCGATCGAGGTCGTGAGGTCGACTAGACTGACCTGAGGCACCACCAAAGAGATTTGTCGAGCACAGCCCTAGATCTGAAAATGCTTCAATGAATCAGCCCCCAGCAGAACGCATCAGGCCGTTGCACTCCAAGGGGCGGTACCTCGAATGATGGATCAAAGTTATACAGATATTAGCAGCCTACCCATCGCATACCTGAGCCTCTAAGAGCAGAGGGGCATGATATAATGCTCTTTAAATTAGGGGTTAAAACTTATGATATATCGCGACCTAGAGTGTGGTACTTAAGGGTTAGATAGGTTAGCTTCTAGCCATTATATGGTGACGACATGAGGCCCTTCCACCATAATTAATAAAAATAGAATGTGGACACGAGGTCTTTCCACCGCACTAGAGACACGTGTTTCCGTGTGTTTACTAGGATTACACAAAGCAAGCAAATAGTTTATGAAAAGTTTTAGAAACTTAAAGTAAAGCAAGCACAATTTTATGAAAAGCTTGAGGCTTAATTAAAGGTAGAAAGGATAGTCAGCTCTAACTCAAGGCGACAAGAAGAGAGGTGCTCCTAGAGACCAGGCCGCCCAGACCCCAACTACCAAGAGAAAGAGAGGAAAGAAGTGGACCAAATGGGAGCGAGGCTCAGGATCCAGAGCAAAAGATCTAATGTGTGGATCCTAGATCACCAACAAATTCTGTGGAGGTGGTAGACTGTGGATCATCTTTTCCATCAGGCCCTACATGTCGAGGATAGCATCTCGAGAGTGCAAGATGAACATGACAAATGTTTCCATCATGGGATGTGAAGGCTACTTTATCCAAGACTGCCCACAACTAGTATTGCGTAGACCTCGAGGTAGGTAATGCGAGTATCTACTCCAAGCACTACTGTCCCAAATTTCAGCCGGTAGGAGGAATAGGGGTAGAGGTATGTGCGACAACACCGGTGAGGTCAGGGTAGCGCAGGAGGCAAAAGCAAAGGCCCACAATTAGATTCAGAGTGGTACTTTATTCAGCCTCGAGACGATAAATACACAAACAGAGGCGATGCATCACCGCACGCGACATCGGGTATGATTTCGCCACGATCATGAGTATATGCATTGGTGGACCTAGATTTACTCATTCATTTATTTCAAGCATTCATTCACCGAAAAGGCACCGATAGAAGTCCAGCCTGGGATGGTATGTATTTCAGACTCCAATGGGGATACTGGTGACATCCGAAAGGAGGTTCCAGTAGAGATTGCGATCCGTAACAAGGATTTTTCCAAAGAGACTTGATAGTGTTAGGTATCCATGATTTCGAGCACTGTACACCGTTATCCAGCATGAGCCACCTTAGATTGCTATAAGAAAGAATTAAGATCGGGTTAGGACCAGAGGAACTGTGCGTGATATTTCTAGGAATCAAAGAGATCGCCCTAGTCTCATTAATGCCATGACCGCCGAAATGCTTCTGAAGGTTGCCAGTATATTTTGCATTCAGAGGGATAGGAGACAAGCAGGGGACACACTGGAAGACATCCCCATAAATAAAGAGTCTCAGATGTCTTCCAGATGATATTTCAAAGTTTACTCCCTGATAGAGAAATTGAGTTCGTTATTGAACCCGATTCCGTGACCGAGCCAACATCCATTCCTCCATATGTAATGGCCGCCAGACTGGAAAAGAATTGAAGGCACAATTGAGGAAATTAAGCAAGGGCTTTACTCCGACTCTAGTACCTCACCGTGGGAGCTTCCCAGCTTCTCTTCGTAAAGAAGAAAGATGGAAGCTTACTACAGTATAGATCTATAGACAAATTGAATCGGGCGACAATATGCAACTGCATCCGCTTCCTCGTATAGATGAGCTATTTGACCAATTGCATGGATCTCTGCATATTCTGGGCACTGACCTAAGGTCAGCTACCACGCTGAGGGTCCCGAGAATGATGTTTCTAAGACTCGCCTTCGGGATGAGATACTACTACTACGCAGTTCCTAAAGGATGCTATCTGACTGACCACTAATGCTCCTAGCGGAGTTCATGGATTTGATGAATGTGGTATTCAACCAGATTAGATAAGCTTCTGTGATCGATTCATTGATGACATTCTAAAGGTACTCAGCAAGCTCAAAGGAACATACAGAGAATTCTATTAATGCGTAGATTCAGACGCCGCTTATACGCTAAGTTTAGTAAGCTGACAAAGTAGCTTTCTGGGTCATGTCATTTCTAGAAATGGCTAGTGTAACTGTAAGATCGGGGTTACGTTGAATCGAAGCCGCCACAAATGTTTCAAGTCCGGGCAGTCTCGATCGCGTGTTATTACAGAAATTTGTTGAGGGATTTTTCAAAGATAGCAACCCCGTTGGACCAATCTATCAAAAAGGATCGAATTTGAGGTCGATACCGCCAAAGATAGTTTTGAGGAGTCGGTATTTAGACTGACAACAACATTTTAGCACTACCGCCGTGAAAGGACGGTTAGCGTGGTATATGCGATGCCTCCGCATGCGGTTAGGTGTGTTTCGATGCAGATGGTAAAGTGATAGCTTATGCTTCCCGCGCTTAAAGAATGAGCGTAACTACCCGACCCATGATTTAGAACTAGCAGCAGTGGTTTTCGCTCTAAAGATCTAGAGACATTATCTATACGGTGTTCCCTGTCAGATATTCACCGATCATAAGAGCCTGCAATATATCTTTACTCAGAAAGAGCTTAACTTAAGGCAACACCGGTGGTTGGAGTTGATTAAGGATTATGATTGCACGATAGAGCAATACCATCCTAGGGCTAATGTAGTGGCCGATGCCTTGCCTGAAACCGTAGGGTTCTTGCGCTTATCTCGCAGACGTATATCTCCCATTGTTGATGAGTTGAGATCTTTGGGAGTTCAAATAAGTAGTGTATCGATACAGGACACCGCTGCACTATTTATGTCTGCCCTCTTCTGTGGATCGATCATGTCGGCGTAGGTTTCGCAGGATTAAGTCAGAGGGCGTAGATCGAGGGTGGTAGGAAACCAGTTCCGTGATCGTAGACGATGGCGTAATAGCTAGAGGAGTCAACGTGGTGTACCTCAAATAGGTGAACTAAAAAGGGAAATCATGAAGAGGCTCACTTTCAAGATATGCTATGCATCTTGGTAGCACTAAAATGCATCATACTCGAGGGAGCATTATTGGTGGAAGGGCATGAAAAAGGAAATTGCATTGTGATCTGCATGCCTAACCCTACGTTAGTAAAGGCAGAAAGCACTAGAAGCCCAGAAAAACATAGCCCCTTCCAATTCCCGTATGGAAGTAAGGATAAGATTACTATGGATTTGTTACCTGGCTTCCGGCAACGCGGAGACAACACGATGCCATATGGGTGATAGTGGATAGACTAACGAAATCAAGGCATTTTCTCCCGCTAAAGAATAATAATCTGCGACAAGTCGCCCAATTATATGTGGAGGAGATAGTTAGATTACATGGTGTTCCTTATCGATAAGTCTCTGCACTGGCACCCGCATTCACATCCGTGATTTCTGGGTCCAACACAGGATGCCATGGGTACTCGATTGCACTTTAGCACAGCTCTTTCTCCATCCTCTCGTAGAATCGATGGTCACCAGAGAACTATTCAGACACTAGAGGATATGCTTAGAGTAATGCAAGTGATGAGTTTAAGGGAAGCCGGGCTACGATTTATCTATGATGGAGTTCGCCACAACAATAGCTTATCAATCCAAGATAGGCATGGTTCCATTTGAAGCATTGTATGGCCTATGTCATATTCTATACTAGATGAAGTAGGAGAGAGAGGAGACCGATAGGCCCGTGAGTTAGTACGTATTACCTAGATAAGATCCAGATTGTCCGAGACAGACTCAAGATAGCCAGTGATGTACGTAAGTTATGAGGACAAACGCCGGTAGGGATCTACGCTTTACAGGGCGATAGGGCCTTCCTCAAAGTTTCCCCTTGAAAAGGTGTCCTCAGATTTGGAAGACGCTTTATCGAGCCCGTATACATGGGCCATATGAGATCGTCACTGCAGTGGGACCAAGAGGCATATAGATTAGACCTTCCTCCGTAGTTGTCATGTTCATAATGTGTTTCATGTATCCATGTCTGCAGTACATTCCGCATCCCTCCCATGTACCGTGAGATCACCAATAGAACTAAAGGATAATTTGACCTATAAGGAGTGCCCAATGCATAGTAGATCAGCAGAGAGTGGTATTTCTTACTTTAATAAGGTCATTCCGTTAGTCAAAGTTTTACAAATCATGGATTAAAGAGGCCACATGGGGAGCAGGCCCGATGCAGTCAATATCCCTACTTGTTTTCGATTACGTATCCTCTTTATATTAGTTTTGTTCATTTCGAGATCTAAATGTTCTATGATGAGGATTTGTAACACCTCATTCTAAGAGGTTGTACTTATAAATCAGATGTGCACCAAGGGCTTCCTTAATTAATTTAGTGTCATAATAGAATTTTTGAAAGTTTTTTAAGGGTGAAATTATAAAGTTTTCAAATAATTGTGGCACTTTTACAATTAAGGAAAGTGGAGGGGGTGAGTATAATTACGGAAATTTAAATAGTAAAATAATAATAATAAATTGCCAAAATAGTCTGTGGAAGTCTCGAAATTCTCTAGATCCTGGATGACTAAACCCAGGGACCGTGTCATAAGTTCATCTCGCGAAATCTAGTAACCAGAAAGTTTCGTTAAATTCCTAGATAGTTGAATATTTACTTAATTTCTAGGTGACTGTGTTTAGAGGAAACTCGAAACGGATTTTAGAAAATCTCGAAAAATGACAAATATTTAAAGAATATTCAATTAGGATAAATAAAATTTTTGGACAAAATGGACCCGACTGAGGTCATAGAAATTATTACCAAATAATAAGACACAATTAAAGAAAAAAAGAAAAAAACCTAAAGCAAAAATAATAAAAGCAAATGATAGGGCGGAATCGCAGATGCCCGAGAGAGAGAGAGACAGAGAGGCGATTTTTTGTTTTTTTTATTCTCTTTGTTTCTCCTTCAGATTCACGAAAATCGGATCGTAGGCGTTCATCGGAGCAGAAGGCAAAATTGGTATACTCGAAGAGAGCTACGCATAGGTACCAATATCTTAGCCTTTTGTCAAACTTTAAAAGATAGAAAATTTACTCATTTGTGTTATTTTTGAGTCTGTAATGCTATATAATGACTTGAAATTTTCTTAGACCGGAAGTCGGGAATTTCAAATTCCAAAATTTTAGACCGAGTTTATGAATTTTTAGAATTTTTGTGGACTGCAGGTTCGACAGTCAAAATTTATACCCTGACTGCTTTAATGTTTAGGTTGAAATTTCGTGAGTGTACTTCTGACAAGTCTAAGGAATTTTAAATGTTTTGCATTTTTGTGACTCTATGGAAAGTCCCTCAGTCAAAAGTTTGCTAAATCGTATAGTTTTATGGGGCATTTAATGTGTATGGACATTTTGGTCAATTTCACATCATATTATCGATGTCCATATCGAATAGACTAGCACGCAGTTTGTTGTTAGAATCAAGTTCGTCGATATAGTCACTTTAAAAGCCCCGTGTACGCTTTTATATAAAACGTTAAACCGAGGCATTTTCAGAATTTGAATTGAATTGTGTAGGCGATTTGAGCATCCGACGAGAATCTAGGGAGTGCTTGACAAGATTTGAAAGAAATTAGTCGAAAAAGGTGAGTATTTCAAAATCATTTCTAAAACGAAATGTTTAAATACTGTTTGTAAAGTGCTTGAAATATAGATTTATAAAGCATTTTTTTAATACTCCCAATGTTATACTCACAGTAAACGATTTTAGTATTTAAGAAACAAATGGGCCTGGTTTAGCAAAACTCTAGATGGCACAAATACCTTAGTTTCTATCATATGTATCGATTGTGGCCGGCAAGGTTATTGGATATTACGATTTGACTATATCATCGGCTCAAGTAATTGGGGGTTGGGATCTAGCATTATATTTATGTTGAGTCGCCTGCACATTCTGGGTATATAGTTAGCGAAGGAGGTGTTGGTTCCGAGGTCTCACCGAGCATTTTGGTCCCGAGGTTCCATTATGCTATATAGATTCCGCGTGTTCACCTGAATTATCTAAATGCAGTGTTCCGAGAGCCCACTACCGATGCCAGTTCGTGTCTCGAGGCATCACTTCTCAGGTATTTCAGAATGGGCCACAAAGGGTTAAAATTTCTGATTTATGATAGCACTTTCAGATATTAACCACCACCAAAACAGCCAAAGAAAGGTAGAAATAGTTTTCGCAATGCATTTCAAAGAAGAGAATTTAGTTTTGTAATAGCTTTCAAGAATATGTCAGCTTCAACAATTAAATAGTTTTCGTAATCGGGGCCAAATGGTTTTCATAGCAAAAACTCCAGTTTTCTCATAAACGCTTTACAACCAGCTTTATGTACGTATTTTCATATTGAGGTACAAAACAGTTAGGCAAAGAAGATTTAGAACTGAGTAGCATTCATCGAGCCCGTCTTGCCTACGTCAGGCTTTTAAAATAATTTTTAAAGGTAGCTGCCGAAAGATCTTTCCTGCAGATCCTCGTACTCTAGACGCCGTGCTGTGTGATTACATAAGATAAGGTGTAAATTAAAACTAGTAAAACTTAAAATGTGACATTCTTGTATATAAATATCTTTTTAAAAATATGGCGCATGGTTTTGAGAAAACAAGTTGCGAGGAAATTATGTTGATCGATCCTTATGTTATATTTTATATGGACCAGAGTTCCTTTATGATCAGAGTTGGATTTTGGAAAATATTGTAAGTATTTTTTTATATACAGTGATTTTTGTATTTTGGGTTTGACCACCGTAAAATAAGAGGCCATTGATTTTCGTTAAATCTAAAGGTGTGATTTTGATAGAAAAGTGAAAAATTTTATAACCCACGCTTCCAAATACAAGCCAGCAGTTTTAACTACTTAGCTTCATGGTAATCATTCAATGAGTGAGTCACTGAGGTTATCATGGAGTTGCCGCAGATTTCCCGTCACTAGAAGGGAATCACTGGTTCCCAAATGACCGATTTAGAGAGGAGATTCTCGTGGAGCCCACTTTTCTCGATTTGTCGCATCCAGTGGGCACAAAAGATGTACCAGGATCTTCGTCGCCACAAAGACTAATCGAGCGGAGAAGAGACATGTAGGGGGACTTTGTCTCACCGACGTCTCAAGTGTCAAAGTTAAGGCCTTGAAAACCACAAGCCGCAGGCTACTTCATCCATTGGGAGGTGGTCGAGTGGAAGTGGGATATCACAATGGATTTTGTGGACCCACTTGCTACGGACAATCATCGCAAGGACAGATGCGGTAATGGGTGATAGTGACCTGTCACGAAGTCAGCACATTTTCTAGTCGTGCGGATGACCTTCACATTGGAGAGATTCTGCCGGTTGTACATTCGAGAGATAGTCCGACTACATGGAGTACTAGTATCCATAGTGTCGGATAGAGACCCGAGGTTTACAGAGCACCCTTTTTGAAGAGCTGCATGCATACTGGCCGACCATGAGTATAGCTTTCACCCATGCACTGGATGTCAACAAAGAGGACCATATTGTGTGTTAGAGGACATGTCATGAGACGGCCCCTGATCATAAAGGAATGCAGGGCGAGCATTTTCCCTTAGTAGAATTCGCCACAACAACAAAGCTATCAGCGAGTATACGCATGAACCATATGAGGCATTGTATGGGAGGCCATGCAGATCACCAATATGTTGGATTAAGGTGGGAGAAATCTCCATCACCTGGGTCCCGATCTAATTGGGGAGACACCCAGCTTTGATACATTTACAACGTCTTCTCACGTACTCAAAGCCTAAGAAGAGCGAGTGGCCAAGGTACGACGTTGATCCTTAGAGTTCGAGATTAGAGATCACGTTTTTTGAAGGTGATGCCTAAGAGAGGAGTGATCAAACCGGTGCTTGTGAAGCACGCGAAGGTTTATCGCCTTCGAGATACTCAAAGGCGTAGGCACCGTAGCCGCATCTGGGCTGGTTTTATCATCAAAGATGTCAAAGGTCCACGAGGTATTTCACGCCTCCATGCTCCGGAGGTACACTCCAGATCCAGCTCATGTAGTGGATTGAGGAGAGATTGAGGTTGACACAAATGGAGACCTTCGAGGAGGGACCAATGTGCATTATGGATAGTCGGGATCAAGTTTTGCGACGCAAGACCGTGAGGCTAGTGAGGGTGCTATGGCGAGCATCGTGGAGTGGAGAAGTCAACGTGGGAGCGCGAGGACACGATGCAGGCCACCTATCCCTTCTTATTTAGGGATGAAGGTACGTGGCTCTTAGTCGTGCTTAATACTTAAATGACTAGTTTACATGCATGGTATAGCACGCTGCATATGCATGTGATTCAGAGGTGACTGTATTGCACTCGACCGAAATTCTTTAAGGAGGGGAGAATGTAAAACCCGGGAAAATTCAAATTTTCTGAAAAACGGTAAAATGGTCATTTCGGTAAAAATTCGAAAATTTTCTAGATCTTAGATGACGAAACGGACTTCACCGTTGGAATCATCTCACGAAATCTAGCTACCACGAATCTTAATAATTCCGAGATAGTCGAATTTCACGCTGAGCACCGAGTGCTCAAAATGTGAACCAGAAAGACATGTGTGACAAAAGTCACTCTACTACATGTACTCATGTGACACATGTTGTATGATTAGAGAGGATGGGAGGATTAATGGCTTAGATTAAGCCATGTCAAATAGTTAAGTAAAGGGACAAGATGGGAATTAATGAAATGTTTAATCGATAAAGGCAAAAATGGGAATAGTCATCTTCTCCATTGGAAAGCCAAAAACGTGTAGGAGAGCAAAAATTGGCAGTGAGTTAGGATTTTGAGGTTTTACAGAGAGAGAGAGAGATTCAATGCCCGACCGCTGTCCCGCCGGCCAAGAAGTAAAGTGTTGTTCTACGCGGCGAGCCACGCCAGTGACACCGATTTGGTGGAGTTCCAACAACTCCAAGGAGGTAGGGATCTTTCCTACTTGTGTTATTCTTTGGCTAAGACATGTGAAACAGGGTTAGGAATATCTCGAGGCTTAATTTGTCGTAATTTCGGTCTCAAAACATTTGGAACCGAGTGGAGAAAATCTCACTTAGGTGGTCGTGAACAAGTACAACCTAGCGGTTTCACCGTTCACATGATTTTTGGTGTGATTTATGATGTTGAGTGATTCAAAATGAATTAATGGTACAGAGCACTAGCCAATGTGAGCTTAATTTGGTGTTATTGATTGTGAATTTGAATAATACATATATGTATTTAATTATGTTGATACATACATGTTTTATATATTGGCATGAGTTGTTGGAATTGCATAATGATTCCATATATGCACTTAGGGCACCCAGAATATGAGTAAGTGCATGTGACACGAAAATGAAAGAAAAGGAAAATGTTTTAGAAAGTGAATTTCACGAAGATTTTCGAGAATTAGTGTTGGGAGATTGTCCAACAATTCACGCCGAAGGCCTATGAATTGTTTTTGAGGGTTATCCATCAGATGTCAAGGGTTTAATTAAACTGGAGAAGTTTTCGAACAAAAGCTGTTTTGAAAACTGGATATTTTACTCGCATTTGGCTTAGGCATGTGTGAGGGAGTCGGTGAGGACTCGGGACATAGGATTAGACATGTAGACATTCAAGTAGGATCATGTATTTGCTTGAGTGTGTTTGTTTTGCCATGACATGTGCACTTAGGTGAGGAGTAACCCATGTAGGAAATTTTCACTACTGGGCTTTGCTCACCCTGTCGAGGGATCACTATTTCGTGCATGTGAGTGTATTGAAGACGACGCCACTAGAGGCCGCATAGAAGAAAATGGATTATGGTTTTGACATTTTCATTTGTGTAACATGTATTAAAATTCAAATCTTAATATATGTTTGAATTATGATGTATCAACTCTTGAACTATTGGTATATAGTTGATAGGTAATTTTGTGAGTATTGATGCATGGGCCCGCGACCATTTTACTAATTTAAATTGTATATGTGACCTGAAGTGGTCGTTGTGAAAATTTGGGACAAGCTGTACCTGCAAAGCTCGCACAAATGAGACTTTGCCTCGATTTTCGCGAAAGGGAGTCGGGTTACCCACATCCACGTAGTATTCCTACGGTGACGGGCTGTCAACTAATTAATCGGGAATGGGGCGTCACAAATATAGTATATAGATATATATATAGTTCATAAATAAGAACTTTTATGTTTTTTTTACCATTCCTTTTAATTTTATTATTAATTTATAACAATCAAATAATGCAAACATGTCATTTTGACTTTTCAACCTACTTTCCACACTCTACTTGCCATCTCTAAAATTCCTAATTTATATGATTTTCCGTTTTGTTTTTTACTTAATGGTCTCCTACTTTTTTTTTTTGGTTAAATTGTTCTCTGCTTATTTTTTTTTTATTCACAAACTCAAAGCCTATAGTTACTACTTTTTTTTTTTTTTTTCATTTACAAACTCATAGCTTACGGTGGCTTCCTACTTTTTTTTTTTCTTTTACCTTTTTATTTCTCCTACTCAAAGCAATTATATACGATACCACTAACCATTATTTTGTTTTATTTCATTTTCTTAAGAAAGCGAGTGTAGTATAAATTTAACTTCTTTAGACTTGATCTAAACTTAAAGAAAATTAAAAGAATTTACATAAAATAATAAGGGAAAGATCTTACCTTCAAATTCCTCTTCTTCAACTCTAGATTCAAAGTCTTAGTTCTTCCATTCTCTTGAAATCACTTCTTCAATTCTAGATTTGACAACTTCGTTTCCATAGTTTCATGATCAAGAGATAGAGGCCTCCAAACCCCAGGATTTTGACAACTTTTGTTTCTTCCATGTAGTTTCACACTTCAGAGATGGAGGCTATGCAAGAGAACACAAAATTATTTCTAATAATTTTTTTCTATTTATACTTAGGGTTCCTTAATAGAATTACCCTTATACCCTTACTTTAATTTTTAAATAATTATATTTTTTTCTATCCTTAAAAATAATTGCAGGGTATCACAGTTTTGATACTGATGATGGATTCCTAATTCTCAGTCCAACTCCTCTCAAATCTGGCAAGCATTAATTGTTACTTCTAGTGAGATTATTTTTGCAGTTTAATAGTTGTAGATGACATTTAATTAGTTTAAACAAGAAGCAATGGCAGCTCACATAAGATTTTTTTCAAGAAGATTCTATTTTTCAGATACGGATAGTTACATTTCAATCCTGAAAACTCCATCCAACGGTGTAAGACAGTAACCACCTGAATTTCAAGAAATAGTCTCTGCAGCCCAATTCCAAAGGCAATCTCAATTTATTTACCTCTACTCTTGTTTCTTCTGGACCTAACTGAAAACCAATTCTCAGGCCAAATTCCTCCTCAACTTGGTCATTTGAACCCTAAATTCCAAAACTGATCTTTCAAACCCAGCTCTCAGGGAAGTCCCAGATGATCTTTATAGCCGGAGATATAAAAACAGTTTCTTAAGAAATTTAATTTATGAACTGGATATTCCAGTTTTGGACTTCCCTTACCAGCTCTAAAGCCACTACCCTCACCATTCTCAACAAAATATCTCACTGTTTTTCACCTTATTTTATTTTAGACTCATGCATCCCACATTGGCACGATGTTATCTATTTTGGGTTTAAGCCCTCATGATTTTGATTTTTTGCTCTACCCAAATGGAATTCATTCACTGGAGATGCATATTACCTACACTTAATAACTTAATACCTTTCTATTTCTAACCCATGGAACTTGGATGCACACCTTAACATTTAAAGGTTGGATTTTTTACTAAGTCCAATATATTGACAAAATACTTTGATTGGTAATTGTTGCTTAAAAGACTGCAAAATGACAAGAGAAGAGAAAGACGCCATTTATAGCGAAGTTCAAATAATGGGCTGGATTGCATCTAATACAGTGAATTAAGCTTCTTTGCTATGCACATATATGGAAAATGAGGAGCTTGACAGATGGCTTCACAGTAAGTTTTTTCAGAAGGCACACTGCCTCTACAACTTCAATACAAGTCCAAGTCTTCTGTCTTGGATTAATGGCCGTCAAGGCCCCGAATCATATTGAGCAAAAGGCCTACACTACTACAATCTACATTACATGGGAGGCAACAGTACTAGTGTTCCAGGCCAAAAATTGCAGATTTTGGATTTACCTAAGATATTGGCCAAGGTCTTTTGATACATTGCGCGCGGTCTGGTAAAAGCAGTCAATATTGGTACTTTGAATACAATTGTGCAAGTAATGAATTTATCAGTTTCAACCTAATTCTTGCCATTTTCTTTAATGATTTGTTCTTTTTCACTATAAACTGTGTTATATTCACCAGATAAATACTTGGGTATTTCTAAATTAAGTTAAAATGAGATATTATCATATTAATCTATTAATTATAAGTTAAGCATAATCATATCTAGGGCTGAGCCAGACTTCTACTTTTAGTAGGGCAACTTATAATAATAAATAAAATAATATTTTAATAAACTATAAATACAAAAAATATTAATTGATAGTATTTTAATCGAACATCTATTCCAACTGTCCTCGACGAGATTTCTTATTTTGAAAGTGTTGCATAATAGTTTCATTGTCAATGATATCAAATTTTTTTTTTCTATATACACAAGCAAATGGCCATTCATCCATTGATCTCTCATCCGATTTCACAATCGATTTTTCACAATATTCATAACAGAAAATTTTCTCTCCACAGTTGTAGTAGCAATAGGTAGGACCAAAGCCAATGTAACAAGCAAATAAACAAGCGGATACATAATGTGTATTTTTGTCTCAACCATCTTTTGTGCAAGATCACTAATTCCAATTCAGAAAATTCACTACTAGGAGCGCATATCAATGATATGTCTCAAGTTGATAATTAAGGATCATCAACTCTATCGAGAAAAATTCAGGGATAAAATTGGGCAAGTCGGAGTAACTTTGCTTGTCAAAGGCAATAAATGAATCACAAGGATTTAGACATGCCTACACACAAATAAGCAACTCACAAGCCACTCTCAAAGTGGAAACGAATTACTAAGCCTTTGAAGTTGTACATCTATAACCATACAAAACAACTCTACTTGATAATATGCAAATTTGTAATTTGAGCTTTACATCATGGTCTCCCCTCGAAGGAAATGTATCATTCATGCTTGGAATATCAATGTTATGTTTTCACAAAAATAAGAAACTTGATCAAGTAAGGAACCCAACCATTGTCTCTCATCATTTGAAATTGTCAGTTTTCTTGCATATTTTTAAAATCAGTCATGGCATTAACACCAAAGTCTTTGAACCCTTCAGAATGTTTGTGGATAATCTTGGCCAGATTCTAATATAGCTCCCATCAAATGTAAACTAAAAGACAAAGTTGAATGATTGCATTGACTCCAATAAGTTGGTTGTCATACATTTGCTCGTAATGAACCATCCAATAATCTCAAGTACTTCAATCACAGATGAGAACATGTTAATCGATATGAGTAAAGTACCATAATGTGAACCCCAACATGTATCACAAGCATGTTTAAGAGTGGTTTCTTAGTTTAATCCTTGTCCACAAGAAAGCTCACCATGTTTGAGAGATTCACTAACCACTACAAATTGCTTATCATGGAGGATATCATAAATGTCTTCGATGAAGCACCAACAACATTAACCACATTAGTAAATCAATAATCGAATAGAGAATCAATTTGAATATGATTTTTTGCCACAACCATAAGAGCTAACTGAAGTTGATGAGCAAAACAATGAACATAAAAGGCACGTTCATTCTCTTTCAGAATAAGTGTCTTAAGACCATTGAACTCCCCTTGCATATTACTTGCCCCATCATAACCCTGTCCACGCAACCTAGACATACTTAATCCATGTCTAGAAAATAAGTCATCAATAGCTGCCTTAAGTGAAAGAGCAGTGGTACAAGCAACATGCTCAATACCAATAAAACGCTCAATTACATGCCCTTTTTCATCCACATATCGTAATACAACAACCATTTTCTCTTCCTCCCGAGATCACGAGATTCATCAATCCAAAATAGAGAAAATTACATTTCCAAGATCTTTGACAGTCAACATTTAAGGTCTCACTGCAATAGCTCTAACTATCAAATTTTTTGAATTTCGTGCTGTCAATTTCCAAATTTATGATATTTTTTAAAGTAATCGCTTTAATATCTGATTATGATTTACAAGAAATCTTAAAAGCTCAAAAAGTTTTGATTGCTAGAATTTTCAAATCACTATGACCACGAAATGCAATGCCTTGTCATAAAGAAATCGAACACAATCAGATGCATTTCAGACGCCTCAAAACCGGGGTGCCTTGACCACCATCAACCTGCCATGAAATCTACGTGTCTCACGTCATGAGACCCATACGTGTTTAAAACGACCCAATAGGGCCCACACGTCCATACAACACAAAATGCATATATTAATAAAAAAGGATTTAATTACAAATTGTTTTGATTACAATTTATCCAAAACTAGGTCTCTTGCCCAGAATTTTACAAAAATATAAGATACGGCCATTCTAGGCCATTTCTTCACCTCTAAGGCCTCGGATGAGTCCCATCCCCAGGTGCGCCTTCGGCAATTCGAAATAGTTTTTCCCCACAAAGTGAGTAACGCCCAATAGTGGAATTTTCCCTACATACTACTCCACCTAAGTGCCTGCATGCAATGGCACACCAAACATTCAACACATGCTAATATATCACTCATGCATATATATTAACAAAATTCATACACTCATCCACATGTCATTATTCATAAATAATAACATAAGATTATTCACATGGGCTAATATACAATTTGATAGCTCATCTTAACCACCACAAAATCACAACCAAGATGCTATTCAATTGATTTAAATAACAAAACATCACACAAGCCACAAACAAATTCGTGATTGTCCAAAACCAATTATATGTGGATTTTTTCACTAGGTCCAAATCTTTTTGGAACTAAACCATGGCCATCCGTGCTCAACAAATCCCCATCCATTAACATGGCCTTAGCCAAAGAGTAAAACAAGTAGGAGAAACCCTTACCTTCCGTGAAGGCCATTTAACCTCAAAACTGGTACCCACGCTGTACTTTGCCGTGGGAGTAACTTGTTTACTCAGCCGTAAACCCAGACTATCCGATCGCTGGGAATTCTGGTAGAGAGAAGGTGAGCTTTCCAAAAACCCACTCTTTTTCTCTCCCATCCCACTCGCTTGTTCCTTCCCCACCCAAACCGGTCGGGTCAACTTGGTCAAGAGAATCTGTCCCCTCACATGTCAATCATCCATTGGCTCTTAGGACTTTTATCCACTTATCCATCTAACTTAGATTTCCTTCCACCCACAAGGTGCCATTTGTCACTCATGGGCCCCACTCGAGCTCACAAGCCAATCTCTTTTCGTCAGACACGGCACTTGAGCCACTCATGTGCCACCCGCACTCCACGGCCTCAAAAACGTGAAATCCGATTGTCTCTGACCGACTAAATCTCGACATGGTAGCTAGATTTCAAGCGAGAGACTCCATTTCAATCTGAAGTCTGTTTCACTATCCGAGATTTAGAAAAATTTCGGATTTGACCGAAATTACCATTTTACCATTTTTAAGAAAATCGATTTTCCTGGTTTCACACATTCAAACTAATTCGACACTCACTGAACTTGATTTGATTGCTTGGAGAATAAGCCTACAAGCTGCTGATTCAATAAGACTTCTAGACCCCTCCCAGCTCGACATGAGCACTAAAGGGGCCACCAACATGAATATTGAATTTTTTTTTTCTTCCAATTTGAGAACCCCTCACTAACAAAGGAATCACTACCTGCTTGTTCTCCAATATCTGGTTTGAAAAGATAGCAACACAAGCAAAATGCAGCATCTTTCTATACTATACTCTAACCAATTAGCATATTCCGTAAACCAAGAAGGATTGAATCTTCGTGATAATTCTCCAAATTTCTTAGAGGGAAAGTTATGCTTTTTAGCCTGACATGGATCCTTTTGTAAATATGCTCTTCGAACTTGATCTCGAATGTTAGGATGATAATCTAAAATCCTAATTCATAACCCAAGGTTTGCAAGAAGATCATCTAAGTTGATTTCAAGTGGACATTCTTTCAAATCTTACTACTTTTGAAAAAGATTTAAGACTAATTCTGATTTTCTTTTAAAGTATTTCATACCTGTTGAATTTAATTTATATATTATTAATAATAATGTCAAACTTAAAAACAATAATAATGAAAAAAAATATAAATCATATATATATATATATATAAGAGAACAGAGTTTATTCTAATTTTAATTTAAAAGAGATTCCCTTACTTGGGCTAAGCAAGTTTCCAACTCAAGAAGGTTTAAGCTGCATATGGGGTCCACTCGCTCAATGTCGTTGAATACTACCTTTTCGCTAAAGTCGTCAACAAGAAAGAAAATATAAAGTCAATGGGGCAACCCCATTGAGCCTAAAGGGGATCCGCCTTTGATCATATTGTATTTTTAATTTTATAATTATGTATGTTAATTATGAGTAATTTATGAGATGGTTTAATTTAGCTAGCCATGGTGGGTCAATGGTTATATTTTTTCCTTTGTTTTGGTAAGTCCATTGGACCAAAGCCCAATTATTCATTATGCTTTATATATATATATATATATATATAAGTACATAAAGCGCTAAAATTTACATGAAGGTTTTGGTAGAACATATTTTGGAAAGAAGGAAAGACTTATCTTTTTTTTATAGATTTGAGAGAATAACGACAACGAATAATTTTGAATGCAATGAAGTGATATACTCTTAAGTGAAATGAAGTGATAGGGTTGGTTTTTTTTTTATTTTTATTTTTTACTCAAGTACAGTATGTTAGATTAGGGTTTCGATGTCGATGTCGATGCCTGCACTTCGAGAGTCTGGGTAGTAAAGCATATGTGACCTATGGATTTGCTGACACTCTTTCTTCTTCTTTTTGGAAAATAAAGTGTAGTTTGACATTGTCCACATACCATTTTCTTGAAGGCAAGCAAAACTGCTTCAACTGTACTTGTAATCATTGGATTACATCTCATTGATTAAAATATGCTTTTGCACGCAAAACCCTTATTCGTTTTTACCCCTTGCAGCCAATGTGGTGATTATAGTATTCCACCTCATCAACGAAAGGATTTTAATCGAAAGGATTTCGATTGTCCCCTGTTATCTTTTGAAACCACATTATTTCATAAATTAGATTTTTGCAAAAATATTCATAAAAATTTTAAATCTCTATATGTTGATAACCCATTACAACTTTTGGATAATAACAAAATTTAAGCAACTTTAGAGTTAAAAGACTCAAATAAGGATTAAGGAGTTCACCTAATGAGACACAATGAACTCGATGTGAATTTCCAAATAAATGTGATAAAAGAATTGTTAGATTTTAAACACTAGACTTCTAAAAGCCTACATAGTAGTTTTAGCTTTTTTATGGTTCAAGTAGAAATGAAATCAATAGAGGTTAGAATGATTGTAAATTATAATACGATTTTTGATGGGTACTTTTTACCTAACAAAGAAACATTAATACATAAAACTAGAGGTAAAAAATTACATTCATAATTTGATTGTAAATTAGGTTTTTATCATATTAAGATGATTGAAGACTCCAAGCCATTAACCGCCTTTAGTACCTCATAGGGACATTATGAATGGAAGGTATTACTCTTCATTAAAGAATGCTCCTCAAATATTCCAAAAGAAAATGGATGATATATTTAAAGAGTACAATTTTATACATGTTTATGCTAATAGACCAACATCTTAAACACTTGGAAAAATTCCATAGATATATATGGCATGGAATTGGCTTATCTAAGAAGAAAACAATTATAGAGAACTTAATATTGGAGCTTTTTAGGTTTGATAATTCAGACTACAAACTCATATTAGAAAAGATTAAAACTTTTTAAAAAATTATCGATAGAAAATAATTACAAAGATTTCTAGAATATTAAATTATTATGTCAAGGATTTATAAAACTCGCATATTTAAGAAACCATTAAGCAAAATTAACAAGTGAAAAGCAAAGCTTTGAATTCACCAAAGAACATGAAAATCATATTAAATATATAAAATCAAAATGTAGTAGTTTACCAAAACTAAAACTACCTTTAGATAATGATGATTTGATATTAGAAACAGATTCATCTGAAAGTACTTGGGCAGCAGTGCTTAAACGATTGGAAAATAAAAAAGAAGAATTATGTAGATATACATCAAGAACTTTTACCCCTATAGAAGAAAAGTATCATATCAATGAAAAATAATTCTTAGCTGTTATAAAAGGATTGAAAAAATTCTCTTATTTTGTACTACCAAAAAAGTTTTTACTTTGAACCGATAATACATAGGTAAAAAAATTTATAAAAAATAATTTACCATCAAAACCAGAATATAAAAGATTAATTAGATTGCAGACTTATTGTTCCGAATATATATTTGATATTGATATAATTCGATATGACAAAAATTTTGTTGCAGATTTTCTTACATGAGATGGCTCAAAAGAGAAAAAATCCAAGATTGAGATGGTGGATAACATCTCATAAATGTCAAAAAATATATATCAAATTATTACTTTAATCGATTGTCTGGATCGACTTGTCGAAACCGAGTAAAGGGACCCAACCCGAGTTTCCTTTTTCCTAACTCGGGAGAACCTCCTGACACTCCTATGGATTTGAAAAAAAAAAACCTTTCATTTCTTTTAAACCTTTTTAAAAGTGAATATGTGGAGAACTCATTTATACAAGCATGCTTTTCCATTAAAATTTATAAAACGTGGTGGGACAATTTTTTTCTTTTTTTCTTTTAAACATTAAACCCTTTATAGAAAATCAGAGTTTCTCTGCTTTTCGACATGTCCTAATTTACAACACCTATAATAAAACGAGCGAATTTACTCCACATCCAACATGGGACATCGGGTCCACCACAACCAATTTCAAATCAAACTTTAAAATCATTTTTTGAACACTATAGATATATAAACAATATTTGAAACCTATATACATTACAAAACAAGGTGTACAAGTAGTTATTTACAATAAAACTATAAGATTTCAAAAGGTGGTCGCTATGAGGCGAGGTCACTGCCCGTGAGGATGCTCGAATCGCACGTCGCCTCATCCTGAAACATTTGAAAAGGTGAGCTAAAGGAGCTCAGCGAGTACAGCCTATAGAATATAATACAGATATAACTCAAATACAATGTGTAAAACAATTGTATAGAGATCTCATTTCCGGCCATAAACATTTACTTTGCATTCTTTTCCTTTCTATTCAAATACAATGTGTAAAATAATTGTATAGAGATCTCATTTCTATAAACATTTACTTTACTTTCTTTTCCATATAGTTCAAATACAATGTGTAAACAATTGTGGTCAACATATCTTTTCAATATACTTTCTTTCCTTTTTGAATCATTATATCCAATGGAACCCGCCTCATCATAACCAATCGCTATCCATGAAAGAACCTCCGAGGAAACAAGCCTTACGATCACCGATGGCCCAAAAGGAACCTCCGAGAAATCATGCCCATCAAGCAACCACCGGGGCTGACCCATGAAAGAACTCTACGAGGAAACAATCTACGATCACCGACATGGCCCAAAAAGGAACCTCCGGAGAATCAGGCCTTTCTTTCGTGACTTTCACGTGCAAGCGGCAACATGCATCACTCTTCCCTTCCTTCTATAAAAAAAAATCCTAACCCTTTTCCCATGTACCATGCACGCATAAAGTACTTTAATCGACTTTCCTTTAAACTTTATCTTTGTAACATAGGGTAACCATGGATTCAAACATTTTCATATAAACATGTATATATAAAATATACATTCATAAACATTACATTTCATTTCATGGAAACTATAAATCATGCTTTATAAAACTATGGAAACCATAATCATTTCCATATTTTCTTAACATACTAAAGTCAAGAAAACTACATTTCTTTTTCATTTGAACATTTATAATATAGATATGAAAACATATACATTGGTAAACATTAATATATATATATATATATATATATATATATATATATATATATATATATATATATATATATATCTCATAAAACATTTACATTTTCCCCACCTTAGCTACAATTCTTTTTCCTCCTTTAAACAAAACTTTCACCTCCACCCTTGTCCTTTATCATCACCTTCCTCCTAGTACAAGTCACATTATCCATAAAACTCACTCACATCCATACCCTTAATCATGTTCAATTAAACTATTAACTACATTGGTATTTTCCTAAAGAACCCTGTTATTTATCACTTCCAATTGACAAAATCACTGAAATTAACTCTTTGTTCTCATGATTTTCTATAACTCATGGAAATTTATTACCCCATATAATAATACAGCTCACAACATGCCATGAAATGGTCATGCCAAAACCCGCTTATTCAATATTGACATAACTACAAACGTATTCAATACTGGGTGCAAAAATAAATTTTCAGCCATGTTCTGACTATCCTGTACTTCTACAGGAATATTGATAGAACTTTGACTCAATGAGCTCCATAGATTCCTGGGCAGCACCCAAAACGGAGTTCGGACGAAGAAGTTATGGCATTTTCATTCAAAAACTAGTCAATTTACTCTGTTTACACTAGAAACAGTCTGTGATACCCAATTTCAGGGGTCTTAATCCATAATTTGACACTTGTTCTTTGCACTGATTTTGAGATACGGTTCTTAGGGTTCTTCTCCAACTGGAATCACCCAAATCGGATCACTAAAACTCAGAGAGATTCTAAACAACCTAGACTACCTTTGCCAAACATAAACTTAAACTGTCCGGGAACATAGCTCCCTTGAATGCATTACTCGAGTCCTAATCGGGTCGGAATTCGGATTGGACCTATTTCAAGGAGATATGCTCCTTCTATCGCCTAGTTTATCCAATTTTAATCACTCAATTTGATGAGTGATGGTCAAGGCGGCCAAATAATAATATGGAGTCTTAAACAATAAAACGCCTCGAACATAGCTCCACTTGGAATGCATTGTTGAGTCCCAATGGGTCGGAATTTGGATAGACCTATTTCAAGGCGAAATGTTCTCCTATCATTCTAGTTTATTTAGAAATTTGAATCACTCAATTTGGAATAATGATGGAGAAGTTATGGCCAAAATATAGTCATGGGGTCGAAAAACTGACAGACTTCGGACATGTTAATATGCCCTTAGATAGAAATTAACCCAAGAGAGAAAACTCCACCAAATGACATGTATTTATTTTAGTGATTACCCCATTTCTCGCCAGAAAACCGAACCTGGGAATCTGGAAAATCTTGTGAATCTAGTACCCAAATGCTGCAGCCTCGCCGTAGATCGGGCCACTCCTAGATCACGAAGCCGACCGATGAAATCCTGCGGAATCAAGAGAGAAGATTTCTTTTCTCTCTCTCTCTCTTAATACTCGCTGAGACCAAATGAGATATTTTCATTTTTTAGTGACTATATATAGTGTAGACATGTGGCCCACGTCGCGTTTATCAAGAATTTTCTGCCTGCTTGCCAATTTATTTCATCCCTTGCCGCCTCCATCTATCTTAAAATGAAAATTATTTAAATATTTGGCGATTTTTCGTGATTCTTAAACTTCGCTGGGTCCACTGACGTTCGTTGCTCTATCAGTAAACCAATGGTCTCTAATTCAACGGTAAATTTGACTGGTAACTAGATTTTATACAATTTAACTGACGAAGTTCTGTTTCAATGTAGATTCTAAAAATTTCGTATTTCTTTCTGCAAGAAATTACCGTTTATTTTTTTCGTAAAAATTGCATTTTCACCCTTAACATAATTTTGTTTTGTTCTATTTTGCATTTTCTTTGACTCAAGACATTACTATGAACATTTTTTATTTTCTAGGCTTGTTTTTAAATTTATTTATTCATTTGACTGCTTTCACTAAATACCTAATCGATCGAACAATGTAAATTTATTATTCATGGAAATTGTAAATTCAGGTCTTACATAAAGACTTTCAAAACCAAAGCTATAAAAGTTCTTGGCCATTGATTAAAAGAGTTATTATGACTATACATCTCATGAAATGAATTTAGTATCTCTTCTAAAAGAAGAGATGATATAATCAATTTTTCAAAACTTGGAAATCTTTGAAAACACTTCAACACTCAAATCAAATGGAATACCACACCGCTTCTTCTCGCACTACGACATCAAAATCAAAACAATTTAAAACACTATTTCTGTAACGATAAATTATGAAATTACATGGTACATCATGGAAAGATTTTGTTGGATTAACTGATACATCAATATGATTGTATAAATATGTATTTATCCAGTGATTCATTTTCTGCTGATTCAAACTCAAGAAATATCGCGATTAAAAGGATTTTGGCTATACTATATACATGACATCTCCTAATTTTCCCCGAAGTCTAAAGATTATCAGACGGATTAAGAATGTAAAAGACAATTTGAAAACAACTTAATGATTAAGATGAATAATGTCATTGCACTAGGATTTTTTCAAGGTAAGCCCATTTTAATGAAAATCAAACCTATCAAGTTTGGCATTTTATTAAAATCACAAGAAGTTCGATATGAAAAACTTTATTCTAAATAAAGAAAACTTTTCAAAAGATTCACTCAAGAAAATGTTCACTATCAAGCCGAGGATTGGGTCTCTGAAGGTAGTGGTAAATGGGAAAATGCACTCATAGCTTATCCAAGCTTTGCAGCTAGACAAGCTTGGCTCTGGGTAATGATTTCATTGATACAAAGATTACCCAGAGTCAACAAGATCTTTGTTAAAAGATAAACATGATCAATGAAGGAGAACTCAATTCTTCCCCACATGCTATTGATTATGTTGCAAAAAGATTATCAAAAGGAGAGAACCGACAAAGATATGGCCCACGAAAATGGCCAAAAAATTTAAAGCAAGAAAAATATTACAAGGGTGATTGATTTTCAAAAACAACTAAGATTAAAGAATATAAAAAGCAATTGGCACCCATGGTTTTCTATAATACTAGCCTACGCTTATCGCCCCGGTTTTTTAAAACTAGACACGTGTATGGATTAGTTTATAAGTTTGTTCGTAAGTTCGGGGTTTCTTATGTCCAACTCATCTATAAATGAATGTAAGTTTGCTCAGAAGTATGCCAGAAATCATCCATCTCTTCTCCCTCTTCACTCTTTATCTATAAGAGGACTGCTTGCCCAAGTAAGCTTGTAAGTTTTAAGTTTTATTTAAAACATATTACGTTAATAATTGGTTCTAAACTATGAGTTTTATATGATTATAAATAAATATTATATTTCGTAAATCTTGTTCAAATGAATTTGCTCTAATCATTAGTATTCCTTTTTATATGTGTACACCTTAAGATAGGAAACGAATTAAGGTTGTGTTGATGGTTTCAAAGGTAACCCACTTAAGGTGTCCAACAGAAAGTGAACAGGATTAATAGAGTTGCCTAGCTTCCATTTCTGGAACTATTCGTAAAAAAACGAATAAAAGGGAAGTAACAGTGAAACATGGTGGACTGCAAGGATGGGAAGTACTCAATATAATTATTTATTACTACATGCGTGTTAAATTCATAAGGTTTAGAATATTTTGATTATTGTGAAATTCGGATTATTTTATTAATTGTATTATTCAAACTTTTGTCTTGATTTTTAGAACGTTTGATTTATGATTGTAATGATCTTTATAGATATATTTATCTACAAGATAAAACTAAATAATACTTTGATCATTGCTTATCATAAATTTTAAATATTTAGAAGAAGTAGAAGAAAATATAAAATAAATTATACTCATAATTCTTCTAGATTTAATGGTTAACAAATATTCTGATCTAGATTGGTTTAATGATGAATAGGAAATAGTAACTGTGAGATGCAGAATATCTCTCATTCCTTCTAAATCTGTTGCTATCTCTATAAATATTTCAAAGATAATTTAATATTCAAGAAATCTTTGTAATTGTTTTCTATCCTATAATTTTTCCTAAAGCTTGAATTTTTCTAATATATGAGTTTGTAATTCTATTCCTTCAAATCTATTATCAAACTTAAAAATCAATCTAGTTCTATAATTGCTTTTCTTAGATAAGCCAATTCCATTACTTACATAGACCATAATCTTTTCTAAGTGTTTAAGATGTTATCTATTTTTTTTGAAGATATTAACACATCATCAACATAAACATGCATAAAATCGTATTCTTTAAATACTATATCATCCATTTTCTTTAATATTTGAGAGCATTCTTTAATTCGAAGGTAATACATTCCACATCCATAATGTCCCTGCGGAATACTAAAAGTGTTAATGGCTCGGGGTCTTCAAACATTCTAACTGGTAGAAACTTACTTATAATCAAATTTTACCTCACTCTTACCTCTAGTTTTTATGTATTAATGTTTCTTGTTAGGTAAAAGTAATTCCATCAAAAAACTGGATATCGTTTAATTGTTTATAGCTTACAACCATTCTAGCTTTTCATCTATTGGATTTCATTTATTTCAACCATAAAATTCGACTACTATGTGGGCTTTGGGGAGGGTCTAATTATTTTAAATCTACCAATTCTTTATCTCACAAGAAATTCTTTTACATCGAACAATAAATTTATTGCGGAACCTATTAATCTTATTCCAGTCTTTTAACTCTAAAGATGCATAAATTTTGTTATTATCCTGTGTCAGAATGGGCTATCAACATATAGGGAGCCTTAATTTTTTACAAATATTTTCTACATAAATCTAATTTATGAAATAATATGGTTTCAAAGATAACAGGGCAATTGAAAATCCTTTCGATTAAACCTCCACTGATGAGGTGGAATATTAATCTACACGCTTGAATGGCTAAGAGGTAAAAAAGAATGTGGGTTTTTGCTTGCAAAGGCACCAGACGCCCTAAACCTGGGGGTCTCGCTGACTAATCACAACTCATGGAACTGTGGTGTCTAGTAATCAATCAACATGAGTAAAATGACCTAACCGGGCCCATCCACCCATACTACCAAAATGAACCAACTATATTACAATAGCCTAAGAGTTAGAACAGAATACACTTTATACAACATGCACTCAATCATAATGCTTTGTACATGTTTTATGGAAGAGATCGGGTTGCCAAGTCGGCTTTCTTTCTCAAAAGCGGCTCTAGAGAGCCGCCTTCCTAAATACTCCCTCGACTAAAGGGGGATTCACGATCGGGGTGAGTAATGTCAAAGAGTGATATTTTCTTATGATTATCTCACCTGGTGTCATGAAGAAAACATTTAAATATTTAAGTAAAATATACAAGTCCTTACCAAATGTCTGATATGTTATGGATGAGAATGCATACACCCATTCCCGCATCTGAGCCTCGATCGACTTCAACGATGCCAAGCTTTCAATGAGAAACATCGCCAAACAGCGTTTTTTGCTTCTTGAAAACGACACAATTTCTTCCGATAAAACAGGTCGACAACTCGCGTGAATCGCGTAGACAATTTCAACAACATGGGTCATCCTCCAGATAGAATTGTCGACAACTCTCCAAGGCAATTTGAAAATCTTCCACTTAATTTTTGATCCTGATAACCATGTTTTCTATGTCAAAATCATAATTGATCTGTTTGTTACCTCTGAATAAGAAATGTATTCCATTTCACACAATTCATGTTATATCGCTGGCGCACATATTAATAAATTCACACAAAGCAACAGATATTATTCATTCATAGCAACAACACCTAAAATGCCAGTCTCTCATATTAAGAACAAATTCCAAATTAACTTTTGAGTCATTCAAAGATCACACTAACAAATACACATGTTATTCAACTACACGTATCATATCAACAATGCAACATGATACACCAATTACGCTTTGGGACTGCCCAAACCATCATGATTTACAATCAAATGTTTTTGGTGACTTCAAATGAACGCCACAGCCCCCAAACATCCCCTTTAACTATTGCAAATGGGTTTTAGCCAAAGAATAAATCAAGTAGAGAAACCCTCACCCATTATAATAGCCTACAACATGCCATATGCAATGAATATGTTATTTCGCTATTCACTTAACTGTAATCCATGCAACCCACATCATCACTAATTACAGAAAGCATGATTTCAAAGAAGGTTATGGTCACCCACTATCCTTGTGACGCCCCGAATCCCGGGGGTCCCGTTGACTACCGTCAACCTGTGGAATATCCATGTCTCATATCATGAGACCCATACATGAGTAAAATGGCCACATTGGCCCATACATCCATACTCACAAAAATGTATATTTAAGTACAAAAGGAGTTATTAATTTACAATTATCCAAACCGTTCTTTTACCCGCATTTTTATAAAATATATAACAAGCATTATATATAACATTTCTTTCTGTTCTAACACCTTGGATAGTCCTATCCCTTGTGTGAACCCTTCCTGATTCTAAATAATTTTCCTATTATGAGCAATGCCTAGTAGATAATCTCCCTCATGGGTTACTCCCCACCTAAGGAACATGTAATGGCAACCAAACACATTCAAGCAAAACATATATGTTTTACTCAAATGTCAAGAAAGGAATGAGAATGTGACTCATTCCCACTTCTAGAGCCCTCATCGACCCCCACGCATGCCAAGCTGCCGTGAGAAAACACCATTTTCAAAACAAAAGATTTTTGTCTCCTAGCATACCAATGAAGCCTTAAAATATATCGACAACCTCCGAGGTAAATTACTGGCAATTCTCCGGAAGCCAGCCATGGGTCCGCTCTAAGATGAACTGATTAACTCTAAGGCAATTTTAAAATCTCCTTAGAAATTTCAACACATTTTTCCTTTTATTTTCTTTCATGCCATGCACTCACACCTATTGTTCTAGGTTGCCCCAAAGGCATATGAAATGCATTATTCCATTTTCATATACAACACATGCCAATATATCAATCATATAGGGACAAAATTCAATATACTAACCACATGTTATCATTCATAGCACATCAAAATTAGCTCATACGCTAATAAACAATTTAATTCCAATGGCTCACACACAATTATATTTTATATAATTCAAACATCATTAACACATTAATTCATATGCATTAACAATTGCTTCATCACATTCCAAGCCATTCACTCTTAAGAAATATCATGCAAATAACACATGGATGATTAATTCAATCAGGCAAACCAGTCTATTTTTAACAGCCCCTAAACCAAAGACATGGGTTGTCTACACAAACCCCACCCTCCCTACCCCCTCATCAACCCTCGATTCCACTTTTGGAATAACCGAACTATAGTCATTTCCGCCCAACAAATACCCAAACCATAATAACATAAAGCACACATAAAGCACACGGGACCATTAAATTCGAGATTGTATTGAACAGTCCCTAAAAATTTCTATATGCAAATCCTAATTTTTCGGATTGATCAAACGCACTCTCACAAAATTTCATGCCATCCAAATCATTAACGGTAGGCTCTAAACAAGGATTAAACTGGCAGGGAGAAAACCTCACATTCCGTAGTTTGTCAAACTCCCTAAACTGTGCTCCACGCGCAGTTTCTTGCCATAGGGAGCAACTTTATTTCTTGCCTCAAAAACCGACGGTCCGAACAGAAATCTAGAGAGAGAAGTCGGGACACTCTCTAAAATCAGATTTTTTCTTTTTCCTATCTTTTCCTCCAACCGATCGAGACCAATAAGTGGAAGAGCAATTCTCTTGCCATGTCACCTACAATTGGTCAGATAGGATTTCGTTATTCTCTTTTATCCATCTACTTTGATTTCCATCCACTAGAGGATGCCGCATGTCCATGTGGGCCCCACACTTGTTTCCTAAGTTGACTATTTCAGACATGACACATGGCACCTCTATCCACTCAAATGTGCCATGTCTTGTAATACCCTAGTTTCGAAAACGTGGTACTTCCTGACTCTAAATTCACGAACTTCATGTAGAAGCAGATTTTGTAAGAAAAATCTAACTGAAGTCCGTTTTGTCATCCGAGATCTAGAAAAATTCTGGATTTTGATCGAAATTACCATTTTACCATTTTTCAGAAAATTAAAATTTTCTCGGGGTTTCACAGTTCTCCACAGGGACATGGCTAAAATGTTGACTCCATGGTCTTTCCATAGAGTCTAAGAACACCTGAAACGGAGTTCGGACGAAGAAATTATGACCTTCCAAAGTTGGAGGTCACACATGAGTAGGCAGCCTTACCCGGCCAGCTCCAGCACCCGCTGCCCTCCATAGGCACATGGATGGAATCTGGACTCAATGGTCTTTCCATAGAGTCCAATAACACTTGAAATGGAGTTTGGACGAAGAAGTTATGACCTTCCAAAGTTTGAGGTCACACATGAGTAGGTAGCCCTACGCAGCCAGCCCTACCCGACCTGCCCTAGCCAGCCATCTCCAGTACTCACTGCCCTTCATAGGCACATGGATGGAATCTGGACTCAATGGGCTTTCCATAGAGTCCAAGAACACCCGAAATGAAGTTTGGACGAAGAAGTTATGATCTTCCAAAGTTTGAGGTCACACATGAGTAGGTAGTTCCCACTCCGTCAAAAACTTCTACCCAACCCCGGCCCGCCGACTGACCTAGCCAGCGCCTCTAGTACCCACTACCTCCACAAGTACACATTGAACTGACCTGTTCGGGATTTCCATAGAGTCTAAGAACACCAAAATCAGAGTTCGGACAAAGAAGTTATGACCTTCCAAAGTTAGAGGTCACACATGAGGAGAAGTCCCAATCTCTACTACCCCACCCGACCTGCCCTGCTGACTCCACCCCAGCCGGTTAGATCCACAGCCACCGCCTCCACAGCACATGGATTTGGAAACTGGGACCAATGAGTTTCCATAGAGTCCAAGAGAACATCAAAACAGAGTCTCGGGCTGGTATAGCTTAGATGACCTTCCAAAGTCGGGAGGTCACACACATGAGTAAAGTGTCTACCAGGCCACCTCTACTCAACCTGCCTTTAGCCGCCTAGCTCCGCCCACGCCTCCACGTGCACATGGCTGGAATCTGGACTCAATGGGCTTTCCATAGAGTCCAAGAACACCCAAAACTGAGCTGACTAAGAAGTTATGACCTTCCAAAGTTGAGGTCACATAGGGTAGGTCAAACCCATCAGTTAACCCACCCTGCCGAGTCGACCTAACTCGGCCTAGCTAACCTGATCAATGAGCTGACCTGACCTAGGCCGACCAGTAGCCGACCTCTAGCAGTCGACCTCTAGCAAAATGAATTCTAGCAAAGCTTTCACTTAGGTCGCTTGGGTGTAGACGAACCATAATCTCTGGTCTACAAAGGTCCAATTGAAATCTTAAAGCCTAACATCAAGTTCACTGATGTGGCTAAGAACTTACCTGGAAGGACTCACTACCAAATTTCCTATTTCCCACCCAAACCAGTTCTAAAGTCCCGTTAATGTGTACTATAAATAATATGTGGCAAGCCTTCTCTATGGTTCAAAATGCAACCAAACATTCCCTTTAGGGAAAGACAACCAACACTGATTATTCATTTTAACTCTAACACATAAATGGAACACAAGGACAATTACTAGTTCAAAAATCGCCACCTGGTTGTCCGAAAAACACCTTGACTTCCAATACACCGTCCCAAAGTCTGGGATCTGCCTACCGCCACTCACGGCCTCACACAACCTATGCCATTTGAATGGCCCTTAGACAAGGATTAAACCAAGTATGAGAAAAACCCCTACCTCTCAGAGTTTGTCGAAACTCCCCAACTCCGGTCTCTACTTGTAGCTCTTGTCACGAGGAAAGATCTTCCTCTGTCACGGAAACCGATGGTTCAATCATCGTAGTACCAGAGAAAAGGCAGCCTCTCTCTAACCTTCCTCCAAATTTAGTTTTCTCTCTCCTTTCTCCTCTCTCCCAACCGGCCAGAAGATAGAAGTCAAGGGGAGATGTCCTCACTTAGCCACTTATCAATTCCTAAGTGGCTCCTGGATTACTCTATCACCTTATCCATCTACCTTGGATTTCTCCAATCATGTGTTGCCACGTGTCTTTTCCGGTCCCACTTGAGCCATTTGTCTTACCAGATCTCCACTTAATACGTGTCTCATCTGAAGCCACCAAATGCGCCTAGTGTCTCAAAAGACTACTCTCGACATTTAAAACATGAAATCTCGACGGCCTTTTAGAATCTCGACGGTAGCCAGATTTCGCGAGATGATTTAATCTGAAGTCCGTTTCACATCCGAGATTCAGAAAAATTCTGATTTTGTCCAAATTTATCACTTACCTTTCCTGGAAATCGATCTTCCGGCCACAGCACGCTTTTGATCTATGAGTCGTAATCCAATGATTACATATTTTAAATCGAGGTAGTGATGAATATTACTGAACAATCGTTTTAAACTGCGTTGAAGAAAATTATTTCCTAGTATAATATCACATCCCGTGACATGAAAATAAATAGAGGGTAGTTTGACAATATATTTATCAATTATAATCTTTGGTTTTATTCCTCGTCAGAGAAGCATGAATATCATTGGATATCTTTTCCTATACTCCGAGTAAATTTTCTGCGGTATTGTTTAAACAACCTCTTTAGCCAGACGACCGATCTTGAATCAATATAAGCAGCAAAGTTTTCTGCTTTATAATCAGGGTATGTTAATCATATTAATATATTATTTGAATAAGGACTAGTCATTTTGGAATTATTATTTCCTTGTTGTCAAGGGTAATCACTAGACTATGAGAGGTAATTTTACTGGTTGACATTTTCAAGGAAAGTCATTCCTAGCATGACATTCTTTCGTGATTCATTTCTTTTACTTTCATCCCTACCATTAAAGGTGATCAGACTTTGATTCTGAATAACCTATTTATTGACTGCATTGCACTTAGTTACTCTAAATTCTTCTCCAATAAAGTTTATAGACTTCAATAGTTTTGCTAAATCTTCTAATTCTAACATAAATGTTAGGCTTTTTTATATATGACTAGAAGTTGATCCGTATCAATTAAGATATCAATTGTTCTTAAATTTAATCCACTAAATAATCTCCCTTTAATTTTATATAATTTGTATTTTTGTACTTTTTTCTCAAGATTTTGAATGTAATTCTTTACTAGATAATCTTATTATCCTGTAATAGATAAACTTGAGCAAGACACCTATGATCTATAAAATTTAGTTTATCTCCTATATTTCGTAATAAATCTTCATTAAAATTAATACTTGAATTTTCCGTGGGAATATTCTTCTTTCAATATCTTGAAATAATAATGGTAAACCGATATAATCTTTATGGGCAAAATATTCAATATGATGAGTGTTAGATACAAAAAGTATTAACAAATTTATGAGTAATAGAATAAGGTTTATTTCTCTCATAAAATCTTTTCTATTAAAACTATATTAAACTAAGAGTTCATAAAATCTTATCTCCTAAATTATAGGCAATTTTTTGATAGATATTAACTATTAATTTTTGGTATTTTAAATTTCCTCTAATAACACCAAGAATTGCTTCTTTTTTTTTAATTTGTAATTCTTTTATCTAAAAGTGTTAAATCTATTAGGGTATATATACCTTCTCTAAAAGTTGCACTTATTATCATTCAGATAGATCATATATAAATCCATTCAATTTACATCTTTTTTTTTTTCATCAATTTTTACAATTTTAATACATAATTTGAATTTAATTAGATGTTATTTTAATATTTAAGGCATTCTCTCAAGTATTTATCTCAAATGCAATTTCTTGTCGACCTAATCCATTCGACCTCAAATGCAAGTGTTTGGTCACCTCGATGCGTTCTAATGTCAAGGCAAGTCTAGTCTATGTCCTGTCCTGCATTGAACTCAAACAAGTACGGGAATTATTTTGACTTGGAGTGGCCATATCATGGTAAAATGAATCCAAAAGTCAAACAAATCCAAAACTCAAATGACAATTGTTGAAAATTTTCGGAAACGATTTAACAATTTGGATCCTAATAGAACAATTAAATCAACCAATTTAACAATCATGACATAATTTACAAAAAATGAGAAAGAAAAACTTACTTGAAGAATCCATCACGATAATTGAATATCCCAAGTAATAATATATATGTTTTTCCTATGCCAGATCCGTAACACTTAAAATCGCCTTTTGATGATATAAGGACTTGATTGATTCTTGAATTTCTGAATCAAAACCCCCTTTCAAGCTCGTGTGTTTTCTATGCTTATATGTATATATATATATATATATATATATATATATATATATATATATATATATATATATATATATATATATATAAAGTTACAGAAGAGGAAGAGTTAATGAAATATTAATATTATTAAAGTGTGAAGAGGAAGAGTTACTAATATTAAATAGTCTTTTTTATTAAGACATTTACTCATATTGTGCAAGAAGAGGAAGAGTTACAATATTAAATGTCTTTATTAAGACATTTACTCATAGTAACAAAAACACACACTAAAACATTTAAATTTTAACGAATCAAGATGGAGGGATTTACAACTGGAGAATTGTCTCTTAGATATTACACTAATCATCACCGTGTGTACGACGATAACAATTATCAATATTAAAAATAGAGAATCAACAGAAACAAATTTCAACATTCTCCCACTTGATTCATACAACTTAGGTATACAACATGAGATTAACAAAACTTGAGCTCACTTAAAATGTTATATATAAGTCACAACTTCAGAAGAACTAAACTGACCAATCATTGCGGTCACGAAACGACAAACGCCTCGATTCCTTCCATATCATGTCAATTCAATTCAAACAATACAATTTGATAAGGTAGATAATCAAAATACCTTATCCCACAATGTATTAAATAAGACTCCACATCTATAATCATAATAAAATATGCATAACTCGAAATATGATTCATAGATAAGCAAAATCCAAACAAACATCGATATTCAGAGTATCAAATAAAACATAAACGCAGCAAACATAAATTCATACATGTATGACCAATCATCCATATGGCAAGGACTTCGCGACTACTCCCATTTTAATAATACGGCCAACAAATGTTTTGTGAGCTACCCTTAGTCAACCTGGAACCAAGAATCATATCACAGGTGCCAATGTGCACTATTTGAACTCTTTGATTTTGCACATCTTCTTTGACAGATAGATACTTTAAATCCATATGCTTGGCACCCTTGGAGTATCTATCATTCTTAGAGAAGAATACAGCTACCGCATTATCACAATAAATCCTCATTTGTTTAGCAATGGTACCAATGATACTTAAACCATTAAAGAAATTGCGCAGCCACAACGATTGAACTGTGAGTTTGCATGCTATAAATTCAGCCTATAGTGAAAGTAGCAATGATGATCAAGCACCACTCTTCCATGAGATAGCTCCACGCCTGTGAAGTGAACAAATAGCCAAATGTGGACTTTCGTATCCTTACATCCTATAGTCTCGAGTCCGAGTAAACTTACTGTCCCCAAGGTTACTAGTTCTCTTATATGTGAGCATGGACTTAAAGGCTCAAAGTACCTCAAAACTTTCAGCCTAAATGAAATAATCCGGGATTTGATTGATAACGACCCAACATACGCACTCACAAAGCTTATATCCCATTTAGTACAAGTCTCGAGCATACATCAAACTCCCAAACTAGCACAAGGAATATTATCCATTTCTTTTATGCTCCAAATCGCTGGGACATCGATAGAATCAAATTGTCTCCTTTTTGGATGGAATCGACTAAGTGTACATGATTCATTCAAATCTTTCAGAACTTTGTTGATGTAAGCCTTTTGAGATAATCCCAAAATTCCTTGTGATCTATCCCGAAATATTTATATTTCAATCACATAGGAAGCCTCACCCATATCCTTCATTTCAAAGTTACTAGAAAGGTAATTCTTAACATCATGCAATAACCCATGATCACTAGCGGCAAGAAGAATATCATCTGCCAACACAAGGATTTATGAACTTGCTTCCCACAACCTTCATGTAGATGCACCACACCGGTCATTTCTATAACCATATGACAGTCACGGCATCATTAAACTTCAAATAACATCAGTCTGAAGCTTGTTTTAATCATAGATACTGATTTCTTCAACCTACACACAGATTTCTTTTACTTGTGGTCTCAAACCTTGAGGTTGATCCATATATATCTCTTATTCCAAATTCATTGAGAAAGGCCGCTTGGGTAATCCTGTGAAGCTCAAGATCAAAACATTACCAGTTAATATAATCCTTAAAGAGTCCTTTCTAGAAACTATAGAAGAAAGTCTCTTGGCAGTCAATGCCATCCTTTGAGTGTAACCTTTGGCAACAAGTCTGGCTTGTACCTCTCGACATTGCCTTGAGTCTCGCTTGGTCTAAAGACCACTTACAAATTTAATTTTTAGAATTCTTCAGACCACTATTTCCCAAACATTATTGTCATCCATGGATTTCTAAACTTTCCTTCATGCAATATTAACCACTTATCGAATTTTCACCGTCATATTTGGTCAAAGAGACCGGCCAGATTATCACTGCCTGTTACTTTCATGCTCAAGTGTGATAAACTATATGTCATTCAAACAGCCGAATTTTCTCTAGTAGACCTCCTTGATACTATTTCTTCTGTTACTACTTGCTCATTAATCCTGCTTACTCTCCCTCTTCTGAACACTGGCATCCATAATCGGGCTTGAGCATCCATTTGTTGTCATGCTCCATATTCACGCCTGTGGCTTGCCACAATAATAGAACTCAATTCTGAGATGGATCATTTGATTTGGCTTCGGGTCCATCAATGACTCTCTTATTCTACATCACGTACTCCTCACTTGTTCGATACCCGCCATTTTCAATGAAGCGAGCATTCCTGACTCTTACACCCTTGTACTATGGTTGGGGGACAATAGAATCATACCTTTGAGCTTTCCAGAGATCAAAAGAAATAACCACTAATGGTCCTGAAGAATCCAACTTATTTTCATGTGGATTATATATCCTCACTTCGGCTTGACAGCCCCACACGTGAAGATGTCTTAAACTAGGCTTCCTAGATGTCCACAGTTCATAAGGTTTCCTAGGAACTGCTTTACTAGGTACCCTATTTAATATGTAGCGCGGCCATTTTAATGTATATAATCAATAATACGAAACAGTAATAGAATCACCATTCACTATACTTTACCATTTCCAATTAATGTAATGACATTACTTTTCGGGTTATGCCATTTGGTGGGATGATCCAAGATTGTGGAGCACGCGCACAAATGCCCTCGACTCAAGGAGTTTCTTAAATGGGCCTGAATTCATCCAACTTCCGATGTCTTTCCATAATATTCACCACTTCTTATCGAACGATACTCAACCTTCTATTTAACTCGCTTCAACCCCTCGAAAATGAACGGGCCCCAAGGACATCAACCGATTGAGTTCTTTCACATGCAAAGAAATAAAGGTAATAAAGATCTAGAGTAATCACCAATGAAGGTGATGAAATACTCCTCTCACCGCCCCAAGATGGGTACATCGAAGGACCACAACATCCAGATGTATTAAATCAAGTAATCCACTACTCCTCAGGGCGTACCTTGTTTTGAGGCATGTCTGGGTTTGTTTACCCTTAATGCAATCCACACTAGTATTATTCCACCTAAGAAATCCAATCGAGGCAAAACCGTATTTTAATTAGTCTCAAATCCTTCTTGATATATGATCGAGCCTTATGCCACAAGTCGCCAGGCGACTCATTAAGTACTCATTTTCATACCAACATCATATTTAACATCAACATTAAACAGGGAATTAACAAAAGTAGAATTCAGATTGAAACAATATAAAGTATCCGACAATGAACCAGTACCACAAAGGTTTGTTCCATGATACAATGAAAAACAACCATGTCCAATCCTAAAGTCAAATCCTAAAACATCCAATCTAGAAACGTAAAACAAGATTTCGCAGCAATCAGAACATATAACACTTTCTAGACTAAAGGCAATAGCCCGTATCTAACACAATTCTATATGTCCCTACACCTTCAATTCTAGCTTTCATCCTGTTTCCCATAAATAGAAAGCTTCTACTTTCCTATGATTTGGCAGTTTAGGTAACCCCGCATAACATTAGAAACATGAGTGGTTGCACCAAGGTCGCTTCACCAAGTATTAGAAGAAACCTCAATCGCATTTTGATTCAATGCATACTAAACAAAATGTATACCTCTCTCTTTTCAAACCATGCTTTCCTCTTTGGCACCGGCCTTCGGTGCCTGGGGGTTTGTTGCAAAAGAAAACACTTCGTAATCTTTTCAACCTCCTCTCGCTTCACGGCTGCAACTCTTAAATTACGCTTTCCTTGTTCTTCCATTTCTTACTGGAGCTTTGCCGCCACTAGAACCAAAGATTTGGATTTACCATAATAGCAAAGTCGGGTTTGGGGAAGCTCGACCTAAGGTCTTCCCTTTGCCTTGCCCTCTCATGAGCATGGCCTTAGTATCCGAAAGAGACCATTTTTCCTAAGTCAGTTGTGCTCCCGAAATTTCTGAAATCACCACCCTTACATGATTTCAAATGTAAACTCAACCAACACTCAAGCCACCAAGATCCATATCCAAACTCTTAAGCCGCTGTAGGTATTCACCATGTGAGTAATATGTTCCTCCATTGACTCGAGCTGCGGTGTACTCTCTATTAGATGTTCCATTAATAAGAGCAAAAGAACAATAGACTTATCCACAATGTTCCACATAGTACACTTAATTTCAGCCACAAATTCCCTCATATTTTCGCCTACCGGGAAGGTTTAACATTAGGCTATGCTGTTTAAGAAAGCTCACTATAAGCCTATTTGATCTTCCCACTCTCCCACATTTTCTTTGTTTGGCCCAAACTAAGACGCTCATTGTCTTTATATTCGCCAACTACGATAAAAGAGTTGTACAGACGGGTAGACAAATATTCAACCCTAGAAGATAACATCCGCGTAGCAACTCAAACAGTCATGGTCACGAGCAAGCTAGTCAAAACAAAGAAGCCTGATGAAAAAGCTGCTTTGAGTCCGGGCCATATGTGGCAAGAATCGAAAGCGTCCCCGAGACCAACCGTAGAAGAAGAGAGAGCCCCCGCATTCACCCCTCTAAATATCACCTATGAAAGGTTGCTGCTCCTCATTCGCGACTTGCCAGATTTTAAGTGGCCCGCTCTAATCCAGATGGACCCCTCTCAGAGAAACCCATCCATGTGATGCGACTATCACAAGGATCATGGGAATGAGACCAATAGATGCCGAAGCCTAAAATTCATGATAGAGAGACCGGGACAAAGCAAGGCACCAGAGATATATCGTGAAGTCGACCGCGAGGAAGAACCGTGACCCCACAAAGCAGAAAACCAACCTGTAGTCAGACTTCAATCCAGCCGTCTTATAAACTATCTACTGGGAGGGCCACTTAACGATCAATATCAGTTAAAACACCAACAAAGAAGCTACTGAGAGTAGCCACAGTCAAAGCCCAGGTGGAAACACCCAACACAAGCCGAGCCTGGGAGACCGAGCCATTGACGGCCTCTACATCCCTTCCCCGCAAACCCTATCAGTAATCAGCCCCCATTATGATGCACTTATACTCACCTTTGTATTAATGGCTTTGATGTGCATAGGGTGCTCAGAGATCCCGGGTAGCAATCGCTTGACCAAGGTAATTGCCTCGCCTTCAAGAAGATGAAGCTTCCCCACAAATTTTGAATTGGACAAGGACCCTTGGTTTCAATATAACAACTACGACACTAGGAGACATTACACTTCCTATACAAGCAGGGCCAGTAACTCGATAGGTTTTATTCTCAATTGTCAATGACCTGGGGCCATACAATTGCATAGTAGGCAGGGCCTGGCTGAACTCAATGAAGGTCGTCCCTTCAACATATCATCAAATGGTCATCTATCTAACCAGTGGGGGGTAGGTCGATCTTCTACGCAGCCAGCTGGCCGCACGACAATGCTATCAATTATCCATGAGGGAACAGAAAGAAGAAAAATATCCAGGCGTTCTTCCCCTCGGGGATCGCATTCTAGCATAGCAACAAAAACTTGCCGCCCAAGTGAGGGCGGAAGAAAAGGATCCGTTAGTTATGGATCCCCTTGAGGTAGTAGCACTGTATGGGCCAGAGAAACTTACTTATATCAACACTCTGTTAGCTAGCGAAGAAAAAGAACAATTGTGACACGTATTGTTGGGGAACAAGGATATATTCGCCTAGTGTCACTCAGATATGACCGGGATCGACCCAACATTAGCCTCTCATAAACATCGTGATTGCCACGGCAAAGCCATGTGAGGTAGAACATAAGGTGTTTCATCCGGATCGCCATAAGATTGGGGTCAAATTAGTATGGACAACCCGCTGAGGTTGTGTTTTATCGTGAAGTATAGTATCCCGAATGGCTTGCAAATGTAGTAGTCGTCCTGAAGAAGGGCTGTAAATGGAGGGTATGTGTGGACTACACGAACCTCAATGAAGCGCCCAAGCGACGCTTTCTCGCCATGAATAGATTTAGATCGTTAATGCCTTTGCTCCGCATGGAATGTTGTCGTTCCTAAACGCCTTCTCCGGATATCATCAGATTCCAATGTACCCGCCTAAGGCTGAGAAAATGGCCTTCATTACGCCACACGGGCTATACCGCTACAACGTGATGCCTTTTGGTTTGAAGAATGCAGGGGCAACCTATCAGAGTCTGTTAACCAAGATATTCCGGTCATTGATTGGCAGGACAATGGAGGTCTATATTGATGATATGCTGGCTTAAGACCGCAGAACGCCTCGATCATGCGAAGTACTTTACAACAAAATTTCGACTATTATGCATAAACTGATGAAACCCAATCCCTAAAATGCAAGCCGAGCTCGGCCTGAGTATGTTCCCCGGGCTTCATGGTGACATAGGGGGGGATTAGCCAATCCCATCCAACTTAGAGCCATTATGGAATCTCATCCTACCACCGAAAGGAGCGAGCAATGGATCGTCGTCATGCCGTCGGCTTCATCTCTCGCTTACAAACTGACAGTCAAGTTACCACCTCGGAAAAGGCCAAACGCAAGCCGGATGGGATACACGCGACCGTGCCCTTACAGCAATCAAAAATACCCACCGAACCCGCCCATTCTAGCTAGCTCTCGAGACAGGAAACACCACTACTTAATCTGCGGTCTCATGTTTCAATAAGTGCTGCTTTATTTAAGGAAGACGAGCACCGACAACAGAAACTAGTATTTTTCATAAGAAAATCCCTATCCAAAGCAGACACTTGATATACTCGTCTCGAGCGGCTCTGGCCCTCAGGGTGGCAGCCAAAAAATTCCGCCCCTACTTCCAAGCCCACCCTATTATTGTGCTCACACCTCCCTCTGAGGAGCACTATACACAAGCTCAACCTGTCAGGACGAATGGCTCAGTGGGCAATTAAGCTTAATGAGTTTGGCATTCAATTTAAGCCATGCCTAACATTAGCGGACAGTATTGGACGCATTTCTAAAGCAGATTCTCAACAAGAGATGGAGCCAAACAACTCCGACTAGTGGACTCTGAATGTGGATGGTGCTTCACGACGGATGGGAGCCGGCCTGGGTTACAACTTAAAGCGCCAACCGGAGAGGTCATTGAGCAGTGCATATGTCTCAATTTCTCCGCTTCTAACAATGAAGCCGAATACAAAGCCACTTAAGAGCCAAAAGTTTCACTCCAAGAATCTCCGTGTCCTTAAAAAAAAATTTGCATACGGCTTAATTTCAACCGGTGATCGAGCCATGATAAACTGAGAGCACCGGGCAAGATATCAGCAGCGGCAAGTATGTGAGATTGATCAATCTATGGTTGGGAAGTTTTTTAGCTTGGCGGTTGGAGCATATCCTAATAAGGTCTAATAGAAAGCGATTTTAGGTCAGATGCGTCCCTTACCAATAAGAGACAAGGTTCTCCTCAGATACTATCAACTAGGAGGTCACTAATCACTACCAACCAGAATAAAGTAGAAGAAGTACCATTCAGCGGATGACTCCACTAGCCCGCTACTTAAGTTCTGGGAGAATTGTCGATAACAAAGCTTAAGGCCTTAAGGATGCAAGTCTAGCGCATGAAGTTCTCCTTCACAAACAAATAGATAAGTGATCCCTGGGCGGGCACTATCTTAAATGCCTCACTCAACAACAAGGATAGTATGTACTGGCGGAACTTCATGAAGGGATATGCGAAAATCACCCAGGCAGCAGGACATTGGCACATAAGGCCCATACCCAAGGTTACTACTGGCCGACCATGCGACAAACGCCGCCTCTACGTTAGGAAAATGTCATGATCGCCGCCAGCCGACAAGCTCCCGTATCAAGACCTCAGCCCAAGAGTCATCACCATAACAAGCCCCTAGCCCTTCGCTCAAAGGGGGGATCACATAGTTGGGCCATTCCCCACGCCCCAGCCTCGTGGCTAGGCTATCGTTAGTCACACCAACTACTTCAACAAACGGATAAGAGGTCGAAGCTCTAAGGCCAATCATATACAAGGAGGTCATCCAGCCAGGTAGAAAAACAAATGTGTTCCGGATACCCCAATCAATTGTAATGCATAATGGGCCACAGCTCAATAATGTGCAGCGCAATGAATTGAAGATCAAAAACCTTTACTCCACCCCGCGGTACCCCCAAAGCAATGGTCAAGCAGAAGCGTCTAACAAAACACTCCTGACGACTCTGAAAAAGCGCCTACATTCAGCTAAAGGAAAATGGGTAAAGGAGTTACCAAGAGTGTTACTGGGCCTATAGAATAACCAATGAAGCCAACAGGAGACAGTAACCAAATTCCTCCTCAATGTAGGCGTGTGGAAGACAGTAACCAATTTGAATTTCTTAAGAAATAGTCTCTGCAACCCAATTCCAAAGGCAATCTCACTTATTTACCTCACATCATTCTTCTTTGTTCTTGTGCTTGCAAGGCATTTAAGAGCTCTATGTTATCTAGACAAACTCTAGTGTTTTCTAAGGTTGTAACGGATGCCTCAAATCTTTCAGGCACTGTCACAAGGATTTTTTCAACTATCCTCGAAATCTGGCAAAGATGACCTAAGTAACCTAACTCAGTTTGCAATCTTCAGTAACATGTTAGAATACTCTTTTATGGATTCAGTCTTCTTCATCTTCTACAACTCAATTTAGAACTCGCATTCCTCTACTCTTTCATCTCCTCAGATTTTATCTTAAGATAATCCCATATCGCCTTTACTGATTTTAATGACATGATTCAAGTCAAAAGTATGGAAGAAACTGCAACAAACAAATAGGCTTTTGCCCTAAACTTCCTTATTATTTTGTCCTTATGATGCTTAATCTGAGCCATAGTCGAATTTTCTGGAAGAGGAGTAATTTCATAATCCTCTTCCACAACCTCGCATAGATCCAAAGCTTCAAGATACGTCACCATCCTAACAACCCAGATTCTATAATTATCATCTTTAAAAACTGGAGGAGTGATTGCAGAAAAACTTGATTCATCTTCCATGGATTCTTTGAAAATTTGAGTCAGACACCACTGTCCTTTAAGAATTAGTAGCTCGATACTATTTTTTGTATTTATTTACGAGTAAGAATGATCAAGAAAAACATAGTAGAACAAAATAGAGACTAAATCTAGAAGACGAGTAAAAACCAAGTTGTACTTTCATTAAGCATTAGAGATTATATAGGAAGCCTTCATCCGCCCACTACAAAATGCTGACTAAGACAGCCCATGAAGATAAACATGCAAAATGTAAAATAACCAACACTTCAAAATTCCAGTGAAGAACTGAAAGTAATAAATAACAATAGATTATTATCACATTCAATGTAATTCTAATGCTTTCAAATTAAATTCAAAGTACATCTTCAAAATAATTTCTTTATCATTATGGAAAACTTATCAATGAATGTTTCATTTCATTTATTTGAGATTCTCCTAGAGTATGCATATACAAGGAAGGAGAATAAGATTGATGCTTATGCCTTGGAGTAGTGTTTCAGAGTTGGCCACAGAGAGTAAAGCCACCTTTGGGAACGAGCATATGAACTTTCTAATGGGCATGACAAAGACTTTGAGAGGGTGAATCCATTATGAAGCCCCATGAGTATGTCATGAAAGAATGCTACATTGAAGAGATGAATTGCCTTCAAACTAGGCCTCATGTGTATTAGCAAAAAGCTGCGCTAGCTTCTGAGAGGTGTTGGAAAATGGGTTTGAGCACATTAATTTAGCTATCTTTGTTTACAAATTACATCATCTCACAAACTTTTTAAGGGGTCCACATAGAATGTGTCTCCCAGAGGAGATGAAGATTATATATTTAGCTGCTCAAAAAACCACATTAAGAGTGAATTAGAAATTGCCCCAAACATCACCCCTAGAACAGAATCAAAGGTTTAAGCTTCAGGAAAGCTCAGGTCCCACATTGGATGGGAACACGACTTTAAAGGTATAAATACACCCACTCAGAGTTGGCCTGGGGCCCCAAGGGGCACCCTAATTTTGTGGAAGAGGGAGGACCTAGCCTATGCTGTCTACCACACACCGCTCATTGCTCGCCTTCAACCGGCCCGGGTTCTGAGCTAGCTTAAACTCACCTTTGGCATCAAACGCTGCTGCTTGCGTAGGTTACGACACGCATCTTCCAAGCTTCATGACTGCATTCGAACAATCACGAGTGTGTCTATTTAAAGACCACACTTTCTCCTCATTTGACATACATTTGAAATATTCATACACTGGTCCATTCTATTTCATACGTTTAAGAGAAAGAGAAAGACTAGCCTATAATACTGTCCACACCCAACACAGGAAGTGCTTTCCTAAGAGGAGACTACTTATCCTGGAGACAATCACATTATTCTCGAAGCACCTAGTGCGAGGGGCACATTTGTTCTAAGGAGATCGTGGTCCAACACAAGACTGATCCTTAATGTGTTCTTTTCAGTTTTCCCCAAGAAATGTGTTAATTGCATCTCCACATATAGCTAATCATAGAACGTCACAAATGAAATATACCATCTCGTGGATGTTCTCGTATTCTGTGATTTTTTTTTTGTATTGTAACTGATATTCAAACAGATAGTCATGCTGATCTTGGTCGATGTTGATGTTTCACAAGTTTCTCATCCCAATAGATCGTATGGAGAATACCAACCACTGGGAATAATTGTTTCATTGCAATGAATTCTAGGAAATGAAGCTGGGGCTAGATTCGTTGTATTCACCGCGAATATGAAAATTTTGTTTTTAAATGAAAAACTCCTTTAAGTGGATGATTATAAATAAAGTCGATAGAAGTCAGCTACAAATAGAGATAAGTGATTAACAAGAGGTTTTCGGGTCCAATTCCTACCGAATTTGTCCCTGTCGAGCCTAATTCAATGCAAAGCAATAATATGGTTTCTGTGAAGTTCCAATGGGATTGATGACTTTTTCTAGCATCTCTGCCAGTTACTTGATGGGATTCATTTCTTAGTCCAACTCCTCTTAAATCTCAAGATAATTTATTTTGATCCCACCCCGGTCCAACTCCTTAAATCTCGCACTAGGTTAACTGCTACTTAGTAAGTTTTTGTTTCAGTTTACTGTGTTGAGATTAGTTAATTAGTTCAAACAAGAAGCACTCTGAGGATATCTATATATATGTATGCCACTCATGTAAATATTCTTTTTTTCAAGAAGATTATGTTTTTCAAATACTTATAGTTTCTACTAACTCAGAAACTCCCATCCAATGTAAAGGTGGAAGACAAGAACCAATTTGAATTTCTCAAAGAAATATTTCGTAACCCATTCCAAAGGCAATTCCACTTATTTACCCCACTTCGTTTCTTTGGACCTATCTAAAAACCAATTCTAAGGCCAAATTCCTCCTCAAGTTGGTCACTAACTTAATTCCAAAACTAACACCACAAACTAGCTGTGGAAGTCCTGTAAGACCTAAAGGTGAGATATAAAAGCAGCTTAAACAATTCAGTTTCACTCTACCAACCTAAAGCCATTACCAAATCTCACTCATTCTCAACAAAATATCTCACTTGTTTTATTCAAGGACTCATGCATCTCCACATTGGCACGTATATATCTGCTCCTTTGCTTAAACTCGATAAGTTTTGTTTTGGATTTTAGTTCTACCCAAAAGGCCTCATCCAATGGAGATATATATTCCACACTTATTAACTTATAACTCTTCCTATTTTAACCCATGGAACTTTGACACGTACTTGCCTAATTAACATTTCAAAGGGTATATTTTTACTAAATTCAACAAATTGACAAAGATGCTTGATCGGAAGGGTCTGTGAATTTGTTACTGATAAAGATCCGCAAATGACTCCAGAAGAGAAAGAAGATATTTATAAAATAGTTCATATAATGGGCTGATTTGCCATTCCAACATAGTGAAACCACTTATGTTACATTTCCCGTGACAACTTGAATTAAGCCGCTTATGAGGCGTATGTTAAGAACAAATTAACCTCATGTTCTAAAGGACATCAAAACAAGAAGCCCAAAACCTTGAAAGAAGATCAAAGCATCAGAAATTCAAGAAGAAGATAATGGAGAGAAACTAAACTCTATTCTCGTATAGTTTTCATCTCCTACTCAGAACCTCACTTAAGTTACAATGAAACTGTGAGAGAATCTGCTAATTTCTTTTGTATTATTTACGTAACCTTACATCTAACTATATATAGGAAGAGAAGACTTTTTCTACAAGTAATAAGTTGTTACTTTAATTAACAAACTCATTTTTAAGGTTGTTAATCTTTAACTAACAAGGAGTCTTTCTTGAAGGTTACACTGAGAACACGTGACAACTTGGAGTAAAATATGAGCCAATATAAAACAGTACATGGAATATGAGATTCGATATGGTTTGCAAAGAAAAAGAGAAGGGCATCTCTATCCATTGCTTCTCACAACTTCAATTAATACAAGTCCAAGTTTTCATTCTTGGATTGGCCATGCAATGTAAGGATCGAATTTACTGAGCTGTGCAAGGCCTCGTAATTACAATCTACATTATATGAATAATAAGATTGTTTCCCCCGCATCATTGAGCCTAGTTAGATCTAGTTTTCAAGAAACAATCACGGTCGAACATAATCATTGATGTGGTCGAAAAATAAGGCTCACAGCTCCACTCACTCAAAGCCCAAGAAAGAGAGGCTAGCCCAATGAAACACCCAGTCCCTAGCGCCTAACTCCAAAATGAGAGCCCACCCGCTGGTCCCAAAGCAAGACAGATAATGGTGGGTACTGGGAAAGCCCACGCCACAAACCAAATTGAATCCTTTCAATATGGAAAATAGAATAATCCATAATAACGTCTTATCCTTCAAATCAAACTAAATCTCACCAGCAAGGAAAGAAAGATAATTCACGATATAACGCACCATCATGCATCGCTTCCGATCCCCTCTAATAAGGAAGGAAGATTATCCTAAATAACCTGTTCTTTCTATATCCTTTACCGAATCCAATACCGATAAAGGCAAGTAATACCCATCCAATGGGAAAGAATCCTATTCACCATCCAACTGGGAAAACATATACTATAAATACAAGGTCACCCCATCGGTGAAAGGTACGCAAACATACGCAACACATTCGCCCTCTAAACAGTCCACCTTTTCTCTCAGGAAAGAACTGACTTAGGCATCGAAGAGGCCACGGGCAAGCTCACGCCGGTATCCTTCTTCCTCTTGTTTTTGCGCAGGAGTGCCACGCCCAGAGCTCTCGCAGATTAGCACCGCAAATGGATCCTACTTCACTGATCCAGTTCAGACCACCGCCAAAGAGTCCAGGTCCAAATTTAATGACTTTTACACGCTCCAAATTCCCACCCCGATTGAAAAAGGCATCATCAATCAATGCCTTTCGGGAACGACAGCCTTTACAAATATAACTGATTCGCCATCGATGGTATCAACCCGAACACAAGTGGTAGGAGCAACGCCAATCCGCTCAAGGATGCGTGATCCACAAAGACACATGCAACATACCTCCGACACATTAGAAGCAATGCCAACACGAACGAGGAGAGGTGCCCGCCACCAACCAACGCCTCGGAGGAGAATTAGAACAACTCACCAGGCATATACAACGCCCAAGGAATACACGACAAACACAGGAAGGTCACAACTTTCCTCCTCATGAAGGGCAACACAATCTCAACATTCCCCGAGGCGTTGAAACAGAAGTAGAGTCTAGCCAAGCCAGGGGGCACGAACCACAATCGCTCCCGGAGAGAGTGGCAACGGCAACACTTAGAGCATGTCGGAACGAAGAATTACGCCACCCTCAGCAAGGAGCAAGAGAACTATCATGGGAGCAAAGGTTCAAGAGACTCCAGCAAGAGCTTAGTCGAGCCGGCGAGGTAGGAGAGGACGCGCTTCGACACTAATGGATACCTTGGCATACCAAACCAATCACCCTTCACAAACCTGAGGTGCTTCTACTCCTCTTCCAGCAAAATTCAAGATGCCACAAGTGAAAGATTCATGGTGTCGTGGGATCTAGTCGATCATCTCAACACCGATAAAACCAACAGCCGCAAGGGTATCAAGATCCCGCGGCATGTAGCTTTTCATCACGCAAAGGCCCAAATTTATTCGTTTATCAGCTTCCACCTTCGTCAATCTCCTCATTCAGAGAGCTATCCATTGCATTCGTCTCTCATTTCATTGGGGCCAGGAAGTATAGAAAGCCAAGTTATCATCTCAAGGACCATCAAGGTAGCTCAGAAGAAAGCTTCGAGGTCTTATGTCCAGAGATTCACTGTCGTAGCCCTAAAGGTAGATAGACCGACGTAGAAGTTTGCGATCATCGCATTCATTGTCATTTAGGGTTATGTCGAAGACTTGATGTTTTCCATTCCAAAATCCCCAAGCATTACATGGTCGAGGTGTCACAGTGCGTAAAAGTATATTAACTGTGAAGAAGCTCTCATATCCAAGAAAGAGAACTCATCTACTCATAAAGAAAAAAGCTGATGCATGTTTATTTAGGACGAAGCCCTAAAAGACAAACGACTGAGAGGCATCTCAAAGAAGGATGGAGAACGGTCCCCGAAAAGGCGTGGGAACCTCAGAGATCGTCTGGGCCCACGAACCAAAGACGATGACGTTATTCGCTTCAACGATTCACCCCACTCAAATTTCAAGATCGCAAGTCCCGCGCGGCACGAAACGAACAGCTCCCCGAGGTGGCCAACTCAAATGAAGCCGACCGCCACAAGAGACACAACCCAGTACCGCGAGTTCCATAGGACTACTGCACCGGACCTGATGACTCCAGATACAACTCAAGAGGGAAATAGAGTACTTAATACTATGACGGACACTCCGACGCTTCATATCCCCTCAAAATCGCCCCTTAATCAAGCTTAACCAGTTCCTCAAAGAACCACCACTCCTGCTAGACGACAACTCAAAGACCAACAACCCCAGGAGAAATCCATGTGGATCTCGTGAGGATTCTCGCAGGAGGAGGGGAATCCGGGCCAAATTTCTAAGGCCCATATGCGCAAAGATCGCACTCAGGAGATAGTTGAATACAAGCTTGTCCAAACCGGCCGCAGCCGACATCCATCACATTCTCTGACTCAGACCTAGAGGGATGCTAACACCCCCATGACGACCATTGTAGTCGCAATCAGGGGCCAACAAAACAATTTCCATCGGTCCTAGTCGACAACTGAGTTCAAATTTCGACATCATCTTCGTCACTTCGATAAGATGGGCACTAAGGAGAGACTCAACCGCCAACACACATCTATGGGGGTTCTCCGGGGAAAAGGTATTACCTTTGGGCTCACTACAACTACTTTACCACCTGAGATCCCCTTGCCGTGCAAACGACGATAAAGAAGATTCCTCATCACGCCGCATCCGCTATAATATGTTGTTAGCGCACTTCAATGCAATAAAGCCATCCTCCGCATACCACATGATGATCAAGTTTCACCGTGAAGCGGAGTAGGAATGGTCTGAGGAGATCAACGAGTGGCCAGTGGAATGCCAAAGATCCATGAAGCGTAAAGCGGTCGACAACATATACCCGACGAGCTCGACACATGACGAGGTGCTCACCCGACCGAGCCCTCGAAGAATCAGAACCTAGATCGTTGGATGATCCACCCCGAACACCTCCCTTTATATCGCTCCAAGCTAGCTGAAGACCCTCAAAGCCCCTACCCATTTTCGAGACAGAAACAAAGACGCCTTTGCTTCTGGCAGTTGAGGCGCATACGGGAGGAATCGACCACAAGAACACTCATAGCCGAATGTCGCCCATCCTTCCGCTTCAATCAAACAAAGAGGAGGGAGTCGCTACGTAAAGACAAAATCCATTAACGAGGAGGCTCCAAGAACCTCCAAGCAAGAGCCAACGAGGTGGAGGATCCTGAGGGAGTCAAAGCTCAGACGATGTGCCAACAAACAAGTGGCGACCAGATGACTTACCGACATCATCAGAGCGTGCCCAAAGGACGCTTCCTTTGCCGGAGTGATCAACCCTATAGTAGATGCCATGCCCGGCCATGAACTCCTCATGATGGACGCCTTTCTCCGCTACAACCAAATCGCATGTGACCCGCATCGACCAAGAAAAGGCCTCGGCTCATCACAAATACAGGAACCTATTGTTATCAGGTGATGCCGCTTCAGCTCAAGAAAGCAGGAGCTACCTATCGTAGGTCGGGTGAACCTGATGTTCCGTGCAGATAGCACAACCATGGAGGTACAGTAGATGACATGTCGGGTAAATCCACCATAGCCGAGCTCCACATAGCTCATCTATCCGTATGCCTGCATCTTGAGAAATTACAACATGAAACCGAATCCACCCAAGTGTAGCCATGAGACACCAAATTCCGGGTTTCCATAGAAGGTCAACCACCGAGGAACTGGAGGTAAATCCGCACAAAATAAAGGTCAGGCTCGACATGCCATCGCCATCGTGCATAAAGGAAGTCCAAATACCGATCGAAGGATTGCTGCTTTAAGCCGATTCGTATCCAGGGCAAGTGATAAATGCCAGCCTTTCTTCCAAGTCCTGAAGAAGGCCTTTCAATGGGATACGAAGTGCGAAGAAGCATTCTCAGCTTTGAAAACATATTTGAGCTCCCCTCCCATTCTAGTAAGTCCTATTGAAGGGGAGCTCCTCACTCTATACTTAATTGTATCGTACTCTCTGACCAGTCTGCTCCCTATCAGAGATAAAACAACGAGTGCAAAGACCTAGTTTACTATTGCAACAGCCTGAGAGGGAGCTAGGAGAGGTACTCAAGGATGGAGAAATTAATTTTGGCATTGGTAACCACAAATAAACTTTGCCTTACTTCGTGCTCATACCATAGAAGTTCCAAAT